>SJYT01058094.1:1369-79761 GCA_006410635.1 Cephalophus harveyi | reverse complement strand
CTGGATGGCATCACGGACTCGATGGACGTGAGTCTGAGTGAACTCCGGGAGATGGTGATGGACCGGGAGGCCTGGCGTGCTGCGATTCATGGGGTCGCAAAGAGTCGGACACGACTGAGCGACTGAACTGAATTGATTGAGCATTTACCAAGTATCTGATGCTGCTCCAAGTGCATTATTTCATTTGACCTCCTCAGCACATTTAGACAGGAGGCTGATTATTAACCTCAGGAAACTGAGGCACAGAGAACCTGAGTGACTTTCCAAGGCCACAGAGGACAGAAGCAGTAGGAGCAAGACTACAGTCAGACAGTCTGGATCCAAAACCAGTGTGACCTCCCAGTGTGCTGTGCTACTGGGGAGAGGCTGAGCCAGGGCTCTGCTGTGGAGGCAGCTGGGGTGACGCGCACAGGGAAATCACACAAGCAAGCAGCGGGGAGGGGCTGGCAGGGAGTGAGTCCCTCCAGGGAGGTGGGAAAGGGTGATCGGAACAAGCACATGAGCTTCTGTGCTTCAGGGAAAGAAGGGGTTGGCAATGCAGTCCCAAGAGGGGTGGAGAACAGGTGGTTCTTCTCTCCGCAGTGTCTGCTGCTGCTCTGCACCATCAGCTCAGTCCAGTCACTCAGTCATGTCCGACTCTTTGCGACCCCATGAATCTCAGCTCGCCAGGCCTCCCTGTTCATCACCATCTCCCGGAGTTCACTCAAACTCACATCCATCAAGTCAGTGATGCCATTCAGCCATCTCATCCTCTGTCATCCCCTTTTCCTCCTGCCCCCAATCCCTCCCAGCATCAAAGTCTTTTCCAATGAGTCAACTCTTCACATGAGGTGGCCAAAGTACTGGAGTTTCAGCTTTAGCATCATTCCTTCCAAAGAACACCCAGGGCTGATCTCCTTCAGAATGGACTGGTTGGATCTCCTTGCAGTGGGAAAATTCAACTGTTGTGGTTATTGTTTAGTTGCTCAGTTGTGTCTGACTCTTTCATGACCCCTTGGACTGTAGCCTACCAGGCTCCTCTGTCTATGGGATTTCTGAGCAAAAATACTGGAGTGGGTTGCCATTTCCTTCTCCAGGAAATCTTCCCAACCCAGGGATCGAACCCACACCTCCTGCATTGCTGGCAGATTCTTTACCGCTAAGCCACCAGGGAAGCCCATGCAAGTTTGTTACTGATCTGTAAAATAAGCACAGTACCAGTTCCCACCTCTAGATTCTTTCTGGAAATTAAATGAGAACATTCACCAAAGAACTCTGAACTGTGCCTAACACCCACTCACTGAACATGTCCTCTTCTAATTATGACCATTATCATTACAGCATAATATCATTCAACTCTGAAAAAAGTCCCAAACACACTGGAAAGCCCTCCTCAGTAACATCGCAAAGGCAGGCTTGAGGGCAAAGAGGTTTTGCCCCTAAATATGAGGTAGTGCTGACTGGCAGCTGCAGGCCTGGCCTCCCTCTCCCACCTCTGCTAAGAAGGTCGGAACTCCAGTCTCCTTTCCCGCAGATCTCTTACCAGCATCACCACTGAGAGGCACAATGAACTGGCTTGAGTCTGTCCTCTTGTCTCTGCCCTTGGGCTCGCAGGGGTCAGGGCTAAGAAGCTGAGGGATGGAGCAATGCCAGGTGGCGGGAGGAAGATGGCAGCCCAGCCAAATAGGCTCGGGATAATCAGGCTGGAGAACAGGCTGTAATTTACCCTGAAATGGTCTCTAACAGTGATGGACTCGGGCGAGGGAGGAGAGCAGAAAAGAGAAGGGAAAACAGACGCCCCTTGAAGCGCTCCATCAAAAACCTAATGAACCATACTTTATGAACGCAATAGTGTTTTATGATATACCCTGGAATTCTTTAAAATGTCTCGGTCCAAAGCCAGCTCTCTCTGCTTCTTTCCTTCCCGTTGTCAGGAGGAGGGTTGTTATCTTTGCCACCACTGATGTTATTTTTCAATTGGCAAATATAAAATAAAACCAAGCTGGATGAACTCAAAATTTGGTTTTGCCATTCCCTGTTATAGATTAGTTGAGGAGACTTTTGGAAGACACAACAGAGACATTATATGTAAATCAATAACAATTTTTCTTTTGTATTCAGACCATGAATACCAACTAGCTAATTTTCATGACATCTCTATAAGATAAGTGAGCTTTATTATACTGTTTCAATTCAGTTCTTCATCAGCATTTTAATCAGCCTGGGCAATTTTACTTTAATTTATCTCTTTGAAATGATTTTTGCCAGCACCCTACATTTTTATCAGATTTCCTTGTCATAGGCGGATACAGCTGGCATGGGCAGTTAAGTGCTGCAGAATGGGGCAGACTGATGAGGATGGAGAATCAAACAAGGCATTGGCATGGGATGGTTGATGGATGTGGATATTTGGAGGGACCGGATGAGGGCCAATATCACAGCTGAGAGTGTCAGGAAGTACAGTCTAGTTGATGCCAGTACCATCTACAAAGGTGCTAGCTCAGATAAAAGGAGGGAGCCCAGGTCACATTCATAATATGAAATACAGGGCATTTGACAGACATTTAGGATTGTTTGCAAAGGTGTGTACCCCTTCCTCTCAGCTCCATGGGAGGAGTGTATTTCTCTATCCCTGTGTTTAGTCTTGGTCATTTGACCTGCTTGGTCCAATGGGATGCTAGCAGGTGCACGAGCAGAAGATTGTAATATGTTTGCACAGTGGGGCTTCTGCCAGGCAGCAGGAGGACGGGCTGCCATGGGCACTAGTTCAGACAGGTTGAGAGACTGGTGGAGCAGACCGGGACCACACCTATGACTGAGCAAGCTGAGGCAGGCAAACACACATTGTTGGGTATATTATTCATAGCAATTTCTTTGGGGCTTCCAGGCTTTCACAAGGGCCATCTCCTGTGCCTGAATTGTTCTTACCCATGTTCTTCTGATGAAAGGCTAATGCCTTCTCATCCTTCCAGTCTCAGAGACCCCCACCCCGACTCTCCTCCAATCTAGATGATGTCCCTCTTAATTCTTCCTAAATGTACCTGGCTATTTTCCCTCATCAAGCTTACCACAATTTATTAGTTGAATGTTTGTCTCCTCTTACATTCCTTATGAGCAAAGAGCATACTTTAGACGTTTAGTTCTAGCACAGTTCAGTTCAGTCGCTCAGTCGTGTCCTGTTTCTTGACTTCCTACTTTAGCATTCCAGTCCCCTATAATGAAAAGGACATCTTTTTTGGGTGTTAGTTCTAGCACAGTCCCTAGCATAGAGTAGGTAATTTGTGAATATCTGTGAGATGAAATATACCAAGCACAGTGCTGTGGGGTGATGCTGTAACTGCTTCAGTGATGAAAAAGGGCTTTTACTCCCAGGGGCTTTGAATCTAGCCAGGCCATCAGCCATTGCACAGTGATGGGCTAGAGCTACTTAATCCCTTTCTGCCTGTGGTCAGATCGAGAGATTGAGACAGGAGTCTGGTTAGCCATTGCTGCATAACAAATTATACCAAAATCTAGTAACTTAAAGGAACAATTTTTTTTCAAGTTTCCTTTTTATTTGGAGAAAGCCTGGCTTGACAGATCTGATTCAGCCTCTCTCATGAGATTGTACTGAGATGGGTAGGTGGAGTAGCTGGGCTGGCCAGCTATCTTTGTTCATGTAGTATCAGGCTTGTTCATGTGGGGCCTTTTTGTACACAAGTTTGGGCTTCCTAACAGAATGATAGCCTCAGGGTATTTGTACAGCTTTCATGGTGGCTCAGGACTCTAGTGAAAGTTTTCCAGCAAGCAAGGCAAAAGCTCTATATCACCTTTTCTTTTTAATTATGGTAAAAAATATTTAAAATTTCCATCTTAACTATTTTTGCGAATACAGCTCTGTAGTGTTAAGTATATTCACATTGTTGTACAAACCACCTCCAGAACATTTTCATCCTGCATAAGTGAAACTCTACACTCATTAAAGAATTCATGATTTTCTTCTCCCTGCAGCCCTTGACAACCGTCATCCTACTTTCTATTCTATGAATCGGATTATCCTAGGTACTTCATGTAAGTCCTTCCTTTTTAAGGCTGAATAATATTCCATTGTATAAAAGTACCACATTTTGTTTATCCATTCCTTAGTTGATGGACACTTGGGTTGTTCCCACCTCTTGGATATTGGGAAGAATGTTAGTGAGAACAGGGGTATGCAAATATCTGTCAGGGTCCCGACTGGCTTCATCACCTTTTATGACTTAGCCACAGAAGTCAAATAACATCATTTTTTCCAGCGTCACAAACCCACCGATTCAGAGAGAGAGAGCACAGTCCCCAGCTCTTGGTGAGAGAGTGAGAGGAGTATTGACATCACATTATAAGGCGAGCATGTGGAGGGAGAAATCTTTTATAACCATCTTTGGAGAATACAACCTGCCTCACAAGACCCCAGTTAGAAACAGAAAGAGTCAGAGGAGAGAGGATTGGGGAAAGGGCTTCTGTGGAGAGAGAAAAGTTGCAGAAGTTGACATGGCAGACATCTACTGCACCAATGAAGGTCACCAGGAAAGACCCCGGTGACAACTAACCTTCATACTACATGTCCCTCTCTGCTAGAATGTAAACTCCAAAAGGACAGAGACTTTGTCATTTTGTTTCCTTCTGTATACCAGAGTCTAACATGGTGCCTGACACATGGTGGGCATGTAGTACAATTTTATTAAATGAATGGGTTAAAGAAAGAGGAAAATGTAACTTGAGGTCTGTGTTTTCAAGTGGAATGAGAATTGTCTGACCATGTAAAAATTCTAGTCTCCCCCTTACCACCTGGGTGGCCTACTGTTTAAAAATGGGAAGGGGTGGATTGCAAGGTGGTTGATGCTGAAACTCATAGTCAGTATGATCATGGTAAACAGAAAGGTGGGTTCAAGTCACAGAATCACTAGAGGGCTCCTCTAGTGTGGTCCACCTCCTTCATTTAACAGAGGAAGAAGCCGAGTTCCAGAAGTGTGCAGGGCCAACACTAAAAGTGTGAAGCTCAAGTCCCTCAACTCATCCTAAACTATCAGTCAGAACTCAAGGTTGCAAGTGACGGAAATGTGTCTCCTCAGCAGTACATCCTCTGTGCCACAGCTGCCCCTGTGATGGACAGTCTCACCTCACGTGTACCCCTGCCTTTCTCTGTTTTTCTATCTCAAGACTTTCTCTAAAACCACAGGAGCCCACTCTGCCCACCTAGTTTCTCCTGGAAGAAGGAGTTTAGTTGAAGCCCTTAGAGACAACTCTCAACTAAAGGGGAATCGGAGCCATTGGACAGATGTCCCAACTTCCTATCTGGTAGATGGACAATTCTGGAAGCTGTTCTGTAGGCTTCAGAGGTCCCTGCAGAGCTGAGCCCCTATTGCCTAAAGCAGTAACTTCACAGTTCATTGACGGTTCCCTTCTTCCAGTGCAATCTCTGTCCCCCCAGGGAATTATTCAGAATCACTTCCCAAATAACTACAAAATTAACTCTCTACAGAAGTTCCTGGAAAAGGAAATAGCAACCCACTCCAGTACCCTTGCTGGGATAATCAAGAGTAACAGACAGAGGACCTTGGCAGGCTATAGTCCATGGGGTTGCAGAATCAGACACAACTTGGCACACATGCTGTATATGTTTGACTTGGGCTGTGCTTTTGGAGAAATTTAAATTAGGAAACCAAGCTACAATTGATAGTAGCCAAAAAATTGGATATGTCTTAGTTATATGATGATTGATTCTAAGTGACACTTGACTCCTTGACCATCTGCCCCCTTAAAGGTGTGGTCTGACTGTGGCCCTGAGGACAAGAAACCTTAAGAATTATGAGGTTTGGTGGTCAGAGTTGGGGCCAACCTGTCCTTTCAGCCCTTCTGGTTGGAGAGAGATCCCTGAATTCATTTCCAAATGGCCTGTCTTCCCCTGGCCATGTAAAATGACCTCTCCTTCCCTTCTACTATTCAGATTCCATCTTTTCTTCATGTATACAGCATATGCATTATACATCTAGAGCTACATCTTCATCTATCCTGAATCTGAATCCTCCACTAGAGTAGAAGCTCCATGCGGTCAGGGACTTTGTTTTGTCTACTACTGTATAACCAACACCTGTAAGAGTGGTACCTTGCATACAGTAGGCACACAATAAATATAAATGAACTGCATACAATTCCATGAGAGGATTAAGTCCTAATGTCCCACCATCCACTCTTTGAATTAACTTCTCTCCCATGCATCAGGAATAGCACTGGCTATATACCATCCTTGGAACGAGAAAATATTTGAGAAAACAGTCACTCAAATCACTTGTGTGTTGTGGTTCAAATGAGGAAAACTGGTTGAGAAAATTCAGTTCATGACTGAATGTGAGGATGAAAAGTCTCACTTCCTCTAAGTTGCCTCCTCTGACTATCCCGTTTCAGAGTTAGTTAATGATATGTTAGCAAAATTAACAGATCGTTGAATTTCCATACAGTTTTGGTAATTCTGCTCACATCTATTAAGTATGTCATGGGGTAGAAATGGTTAAGATTGAAAGACCCCTGCTTAATGACTGGTGTGCACTTTGGAGACAAACACACAGCCATCCCAGTAAGGCAACTTTGGGGACCCTGTAGTTAATGGCTCTGTAAGCAGATCCAGCCTTTTAAAGGTTTCACAAAAGGCACATGCACAATTGAGGCTGCAGTTTTGAGTACTGTCTGGTCCTGATAAGGCTGGCTGGGAACACCCTGTTCTATCCTTTCCCCAAATCAAATGCTCTTTGAGAGCCGGCCAAGCATTTGAGACCAACCAAGCAGTACTAAGTGCATTATCTTGTCTAAGCAAAGCATGAGAAATAAATTAAGATCCATGCTGACCTCACCAGCTTGGAAAAAATCTCCGCTTTTACCTAATGTCTGGTCAGTGCCCTAAAGAGGATCTTCTTCCTTCCCTTAAAATTGCATTTAGGTTCAGTCCTTTTGCAATAAGTCCCATTTTACAAGGACACTTGTTTCAACTTTCTCCAGTCATTTATAAACCAAGCACCAGAAAGTGCAATGGGATTATCATAATTAACTTAGGATCCAATAGGATATTTCTAGGAGCTGAGGATGTACTCTGCTAAGCAATACAGGGGAAGAGTAGATACCGGAAAAGAAAAGCAGGGTTCTCATAACAAGGAAGCAAGGAGTGGGTACTGGGTATGCAACCAGTAGTGTCCATCATGAGGACTTCATATGGACTTTTAGCATGGAAATGATTTACGTACTAAATAAAAGAAACATTATTATTTCTGGGACTGAGATTTCAGATGTTCTCTGTTGGCTGCAGTGACCCCATGGTTTAAGGAAAAATATTTTTTAACTTAGTTGTTTACTTAAAGTGTTGCTTTTTATGTCATGTCGTCTTTGTATAAATTACATATACTAGACTTTACATTTATAAAATATAAAGTGGAAATCAGGGACAGGTAAGTGATTATGCACAGGTCAAAAGTGTAAAAAGTGCTCTATTGTACATGATGAGTGAAAGTGAAAGCCTCTCAGCTGTGTCAGACTCTTTGCAACCCCATGGACTATAGCCTGCCAAGCTCCTCTGCTGGAATTCTCCAGGCAAGAAAACTAGACTGGGTAGCCATTCCCTTCTCTGTTAGCCTTTGCCCTGCTTCATTGTGTACTCCAAGGCCAAACTTGCCTGTTAGGGGATCTTTCTGACCCAGGAATAGAACTCGGGTTTCCTGCATTGCAGATGGACTCTACCCTCTGAGCCTCCAGGGAAGCCACATACATGATGAGTTAAGTATCCGAAGTGATTTCCGAAGCATTTCTCTTTGCTGACGACTTGCGAGAGGCAGATTTGGGATAGGGTTCTGGAACTTCTGGGCCGGGGAAGTGATCTGGACTTGGGTTTTGACATGGTGATAGCTGCTTCAGTTCTCACTTGCGGTCCTGTGGGCCTGCTGACCGGGAGGCTGCTCTTCTTCCAACCATGGGCGTTCAGTTATCCTGTGACGGGAAGGAAGGCTAGAGAAAGTAATTTTATTTTACTAACCTCATCAGAGAAACTAATCTTATTTTAATAACCTAATCAGAAACTGAATCAAAACACCCTTTGGTGTTTTGTACATGTTTTTGTACATGTACATAATTTCGTACATGATTCTCAAAGGCTAACAAGAAAATTTTGAAGAAACAAATGAATAGCTTATATTTTTTTATCTACACAAATTATTTTTTAAAAAACACAAGTCATGGTATGAAGAGTGACAAGACTTGCAGGACACTTGGTCTTGTCCGAATGTCTATAAGACATTTGATCCATAATACATATGCTCCATGCCAAAGGTCCTTGAAATTTGGTCCTGTCCAAAATGCCCATGAGTGTATTTGGTTCATGCCAGAAAGTACTGGAGAGGACCAAATATCAAAAACATTTTGGCATAGACCAAATGCCTCCCCATGGACATTTTCAACAGGACCAAATGTCTGCTGATTGAATATCAGTACTAATGACCCTGGATATCATTCTTAACACAAGAATTAGCAATGAGGGCAAGAGTGGATATTTGTACCTGGACAGTCTGACACATCAGATGAATAAACCAGAACTTGGGGCTTCATTCTGGCTGTTTTTTCTTTTTTAATGTAACAGATATCTCAGGCTAGATTTTATCTGATTCAAGCAAACTAGAAAAAGTTAGGGGTGAAAGTTGTGGGAGTCGGGGAGAGGGATCTCCTAGCAATGTTCCTAGCCTTCTGCCAGACTAACGGTCTAGAAGCAAAAATTGGACTTTCCCCCCCCATTTTTTGAGTATAAGCATGAATGTGAGGAGAAAAAATAAGGAAAGCAGTCTCTTAATCAGCACAGCAGCTGAGAACCTCACGTGCAAACTGCTCTTTCCTTCTCTACCGTCATTTCTTTCCCAGCGCCTGCTCCCCACCCTCCACCCCTACACTTTCCCCCTCAATCCCCATGAAAAATCAGCAAAAAAAATTTGCTATGGTTAGTGGCCAAAGGAGAACAGATGTACTCTCTTCATATACTTTGGGTTAGGATCAAATAGACTCTCAAGTCCTCCCTCCTAGAGCCCCAGCCACAATCCTTGGCCATCTGGCCCCACCTCCTCCTCCTCTTCTCTCAGGCATGCTAATTAAAGTTCCACAGCCAGCACTGAAGAGGGACTTGAACTGACTCTCTCAATTAGATCCCTCACTGTCTCAAGCCCCTGCTTCCTAATTGGCCACACCGGCAGAAAGCAAAGCAAAGCAACTTCTGCAGCAGCAGCTGCCTAGGCCGGTCCCCTCCTTCCAAGGCCCATCATCCCTCCTCAAAAGAAGGTCTTTTTCTGCTGTCACGTTCCTGGGCAATATTTCAGAAGCTCACTTATCCTGCCCTCTCTCATGCCCCACCCCCACCACCCCATATCTCTGTCCCCAAACAAGACATTTGGAAGGAAACATGAGAGATTTTATTTTAACCTAATTGAACAATAGCCCTTATTTCACACTGAGTAAGATAAATGGGCTGTCCAGCTTTACTTCTCACTTTATCTGTAATGAGGTTCTTCTCTCAACTGTTTACTAAGGTATTAAAAAGCACTTTGCAGCACCTACTGGTATATTTCATCGATGAGAGTCAATGGAACAGATGAAGACATATGAGAAAGTCAGGGAGATAAGGTGCCTTTTATGAAAGTTCAGATTCCAGGCCTGTTACAAAGAATTGCTTCCCCTCTATGAATTCAGGGGCAAGAAATGGCCTTTTCTCTTTGTTAGCAAAGTGGTTTCTGTAGGGCAGGAGAGCACCTGGCAGATTTTTCCCAGGGTCAGGCCAAGGTGGATAACTAATTGCAGCCATTAACATCCAGGTGGTAAGAAATTGGCTAAACTGTGAGATCCTAATAATCGTGAGCTCTTGCCTGGAAAATCCCATGGACAGAGGAGCCTGGTGGGCTGCAGTCCACGGGGTCGCTAACAGTTGGACATGACTGAGCAACTTCACTTTCACTTTTCACTTTCATGCACTGGAGAAGGAAATGGCAACCCACTCCAGTGTTCTTGCCTGGAGAATCCCAGGGATGGCGGAGCCTGGTGGGCTGCTGTCTATGGGGTCACACAGAGTCAGACACGACTGAAGTGACGTAGCAGCAGCAGCAATAATCGCGAGATCTCAATGCTGGATGCACTTTTGTGGACCCTTCTATCACCAGCAGTGATGAATCACATCTGTTCTTGCTCAGGCTTTATATTTCACTGTTCCTTGAAGAGACACACACATTCAGATGTTGGCTGTTACAAAGGTGAATCCCCAGGGATTGGGAGCCTGCCAAGCAGACCCCGCTTAGAGTTTTGACACTGAATGCTATGTGACCTTACATGAGTCACTAAACTTCCCTACTACATAATTTCTTCCCTTACCAAAAAGAAAGGAAACATGTTACACTGATGAGGAGTCCAGTATGGGTAATGAACAACCGACTGTTTGATGTATTGAGATTTTTATGTAAGAATCAAGTGTGGCTACTTCATTGCCTTCCAGCCATAGTCCTGTTCAAAGCTTTCCTGCATCCATAATTTGAGGGCCTACAATGCCACTTGGGCTTTTCTAGCGGCTCAGATGGTAAAGAATCTGCCTGCAGTGTAGGAGACATGGGTTTGATCCCTGGGTCGGGAAGATCTCTTGGAGAAGGGAATGGCTACCCACTCCAGTATTCTTGCCTGGAGAATTTCACTGACAGAGAATCCTGGCAGGCCATAGTCCAGGGGGTCACAAAGAATCAGACACAACTGAGTGACTAAAATTTTCACGCCAGTACATGTAATGGGGAGGAAAATGACATATAAATATGAAAAGCAAAATAAATTCACAACTGTATTATAATGGGAGTTCAAATTCCTATTCCTTATCCAAGACCCCAACCACATCCTTCCTAATTACCTCCTTAGGTATCTAAGGTACACTGTTCATTACGCAGCATGGCACCTTGTACTATCATCTGCCTTTTCAGTCCCCTCTCACTAGACTGTCACCTTCAAAAAGAGGGCTATACCCCACTCATTTCTTTATCCTCACTCCCTAGAGTAGCTCCTACAGGTGTGCAATGTTAGTGCCTAAGTAAATGAGTAGCATGAATGGATCAATGCCCAATACAAACCATACATTCTAAGAGAGATGCGTTAGCACTGTGGTGGGAGAAGTCCAGGAAGAGGATCCAAAAGACCGAGGTGCAAATCATCAAGCTGTCTTTCTATAAATGTCTGTCTCTGGGCTCTCTGAGCCTCCATGTCCACATCTAAAAAATGAGTTTGCTAATAGCCAAACAAAACAGGGTCCTTTTGGTAATTAGATGGGATAACGTAGGTAAAGCACTGATCAACAAATTTTAGGTCTCTTATCCTGTGTCCCTTTTTTCTAAGTTCAAGGGAGAGAGCCAAGATGCAACTGAGATGTCAAGATTAAAAGAAGTAAGAGATTTTAAACAACAGGAGTAGATGAATTCTCAAGGAGGAAGAGGGACAAAGAGGCTGATGGAAACACTCAAAAAAATACCCACAATTATGGGGCATGGTGTTAAAGAAAAAATTATTCTGACACTTGTTAAAATGATAAGGAAGCTCAAAAAAAAAAAATAGATCTGTCAAAATTTTTTAAAGGTATTGATTCAGATTTCCAACCTTCGAGTTACCACTCCCAAGTTTTTGTCACCTAAAAATTGTCATGACTTCTGTGTCTGCATACTTTTGATTTTTAAGGGGATAGCACTACACTAGAAATAGGAACCCAGTTAACTCCTCATTAATACTCCCACTTTGTGACATTTTTAACTGCTCAGAATTAATCTAAATACAAATCCACTCAATTGAGCTTCTTGAGGGCAAGAACTGTGCCTATATGTCTATATAATCCTATCATCTAGCCCAGGGGTGGGCAGACAGCTGTATCCAATCCACATTTCTCTCCCAAAATCCTTTAGGAAGTCTTACCCAACTCCAAAATCTCCATCTACCTGGAAGTCTGCACCTTCCCATGGTCTGTAGCAAACCTCTTTAACAAAGGCATCATTTGTTCCTGCCATGTTCATCCTGGCTCAGAGTGGTGCCACTTTCTTCTCTTAGTCTTCACAAAACTTCTGTTTAATCATCATTCTAGGATCCTGTGAAACTTACAAGGAATCTAAGACTCATAGACACAGACACCTAAGAAATATGTTTTAAGAACTAGCTTTACTTCTAGGCATTATATAACCCAAGCTTTTCTGGGATTTCTTTGTTTTCCTTATTTCCCCAACAGCATTCAGGATGAGCCTAATCCCATCATTCCTCGCAGCTGCCTGCTGATCCTGAGCTTCCCCCCATGTCTGAAGGCAAGGCATTGGCCCCTGGGCAGCTAGAACAGGGCATGTGTAGGGAACAGAGTCCACAGTGCACATAGCATCCTCGTCAGTGGAGGCCTCAATCTGTCAAGTCCTTCCTTGGGGTTGGGTGACGTGTGCATGAGCGGGGACAGTGGTTTCACAGCCCCTCCGTCCCTACTTCTGGGCTCTGCCCAGCACTATTCCCACGCACTGCATAGTGACCAGGTACAGCCCTGGGTTCCACATGGAACCCAGAGGGTCTCACACCCTAAACAGAGCTCACAAAGCGAGGAGCTGAGGCGGGCACTTTGGCCAGTGCTCCATCAGGCCTCTTTGGGCTGGTTTCACAGCCCCTCCGTCCCTACTTCTGGGCTCTGCCCAGCACTATTCCCACGCACTGCATAGTGACCAGGTACAGCCCTGGGTTCCACATGGAACCCAGAGGGTCTCACACCCTAAACAGAGCTCACAAAGCGAGGAGCTGAGGCGGGCACTTTGGCCAGTGCTCCATCAGGCCTCTTTGGGCAGGTTCTTGGGGCCTGACTTAGAATTTCAGGCTCATTCCGGAGGCCTGCTTGGTGTAGGCAGGGAGTGACTTTTTTCAGGACACAGGCTCCCCCTGGTTTCTCTTTAGGAAGTATAAAGAACCAAACTCCTGTTACTCATCAAGTATATAAGCCATCAGAACTGACATGTATGCAAGGCTTCAGTTCATCACACTTTTTCCACACAGATGCAAAAATTCGCACAATAATTTAATCCCCATTTTCATTTCAGATGCAAAAACTACTGCACTGCAAAGTCAACTGACCTCTCCACAACCACGTCACGGGTAAGGGGCCAAGGGATAAACTCCGGTCTGTTTGGCTCCTGATGCCTTGCTTGGGCAAGGGCCCTTGAGGGTTAATAAAAGTTTCCTGAAATAAATGGCATTTAAAATAAAGCCTTAATGATGAGCCCGGTTATAGTCCACAGGATTGCAGACAGGCACGACTGAAGTGACTTAGCACGCGCACACACACGCAAGGCTTGCAGGGCTGAAGACATGAGAAAGAGACAGAGAGAATGTTAGGAGACTGGGGGCAGGGGAAGGGAGGAGATGGGGCAGACGAAGAGAACAGAACACGTGAAGAAGTCATCAGACTGCAAACTGAGCCGAGAGCCGACTTCCCTCGTGACTGGCCCCAGGCCAGACATACTAAAATATTTGTCAGAGAAAAGGATGGGGAGTTATCAGGGAGAGAAATTCTAAGGCTTTTAGCCCTGTCCAATCAATCATTCAATCAATTCCTCTCTCACTCTCATTCTCTCAGCAACACGTAATGGAATGAGTACCAAACCCCAAGGAAAACCCTTGGCTGATGCTCTGGTTCAGCCTCCTGTACTGATCCTGGCGGTTCCACCTCACTTCCGGGGCTCAGATTCCTTCTCTATGAAAAACGGCAGCAATTTCAACCTGCAGTGCTATGGATTCACTTTAATAAAATATAAACATTGCACGAACCTACTCAAGTTGAATTCCCAGCTTTGCTACTGTGTGACCTAGAGTAAGCTCCTTAATCACTGTGAACCTCAGTTTTCTTATCTGTAAAGTGGGGGTGATAAGAATAATGTCTCATAGGGTTCTCCCCCAACTTTTGATTTTGAAAATTAAACCTATAAAAAGTTTAAAGAATATTTTTATAACCTTCGTATAGGTTCACCAAGAGTTAATGTTTTGTCATAAATTTGCTCATTCGTGTATGTGTGCTGCGGACATCATAACCTTTCCTCTTAAATATTTCAACACACAACTCCTAGGAGCAAGGACATTATTCTATATACTCACCATACAATTATCACACCTAAGACATTTATCACTGATTTTATGTAAGCAGTACATAATCCAGATTTCCTCATTATACACAAAATGATTTTTATGGTCTAAAAAAAATCAAAATCAATCAAGCTTCATGCATTTCATTGACTACCATACCTCTTTTCTTTAAGCACTCTCTCTGCTTTTTTCTTGCAGGGGCGTGGGGAGGGACTTTTATGACATTACTATTTTTCAAATATTCATACTATGTGTTTTCAGATTGTCCCTAGATTTGTTTCTTTCCTCGTGTTTAGATTCAGGTTAAACATTTTTTAAAATATTGCATAGGTTATGAAATGACTTAAGCAAAATGGCAGAATAGGAAGTCCCAGACTTTGTCCCTCAATAGAGATTCTGACTAAACAACAACATATAGTCAAAAAAGCCTGTATGGAAACTCTGGAAACCAGTTTGGAAGCTATGGCACCTAAGGTAAGTTCTAAACGAAGAAGAGCAACATCAAATGAGTAAGACAAGCTAATTTAAACTGCATCAACTGGTCTAGTGATGCTAAACCCCCTCAGCTTTCATTTTTCTGGGAAGCTCCCTTGTAGGTGATAAGTTGCTTCTTGAGAAAGTGACTCATCACTTAATAAGGGAGCTTCCTTAAGATTGTGAACAGATTTCTCAGCAGAAATATTTCAGGCCAGAAGGGAGTGAAATGACATATTCAAAGGGCTGAAATTAAAAACAACTGCCAACAAAGGAGAAGGCAATGGCAACCCACTCCAGTGTTCTTGCTTGGAGAATCCCAGGGACGGGGGAGCCTGGTGGGCTGCTGTCTATGGGGTCGCACAGAGTCGGACACGACTGAAGTGACTTAGCAGCAGCAGCAAATAAAGAATACTGTATCTGGTAAAACTATCCTTCAAAATTAAAGGAGAAATATTTTCCTAGATAAACAAAAGCTAAGGTATTCACCATCATAAGATCTGTCTTTACATGAACTGCTAAAGGGAGTCCTTCAACTTGAAATAAAAGGATGCTAGATGGCAGCATGAAAGTGTAGGGAAATAGAAAGCTCTCTGGTAAAGATAAATATACAGACAAATATAGAATATTAGAGTACTATCAGGGTGGGCCATAAATCACTTTTAATCCACATCTAGAATTTAAAAGATAAATGCACACCTATTTTAGTCCATCCAAAAATTTAAAAACTGACCATACCAATTGTTGATAAGGATATAGAAGAACTGGGACCTCATACACTCCTGGGGTGAGGGAGGGATGTAAATAGTACAACGCCTTTGGCAGTATATTTAAAAGTTAAATATAAACCATGTGGCTCAACCATTTCACTCCTAGATATTTACTTGAGATAAAGTGTACGTCTATACTAAGACTGATACATAGATGTCCATAGTAGATTTAGTATAATAACCCCAAACTGGAAACAACCGAAATGTCTATCAATAGATGAATAGGCAAATTGTGATCTAGCCCTGAATGGAATACTACTCGGCAATAAAAAGAATGAACAGCATACCACAGCATGGATAGCATGCTGAGTGCAGGAAGCTGGGTAAAAAAGAGCATATAAGTTCACTTACATAAAACTCTAGGGAATCCAAAACAACCTTTAGTGACAGAAAGCAGCTATGGTCACAGGGGGATGGGGAAAATGGAATGGGGAAGGGCTGGCCGTAGAAAGGAAGGCTGACAGATTAGGAAGAAACTTTTGGAGCTGACAATCCTGATGGTGGTGATGGATTTTCACAAACGTATACATATGTCAAAACTTATCAAACTGTACAGTTTAACCATGCTCAGGTTTTTGTATGTCAATTCAATAATGCTGTTCTTCTTTCAAAATGAAAAATTTTCAGAGGGCTTTCACTATTTCTATTGGGCTTCACTGTGCTTTCCTTTTTGCCTGATATATAATTTATTAGGCATCACAGCAGCAGTCAATCCATAGCTCCTTTTCTCTGCTTGTATTGCTGGTATTGCCCTCAGTAGTTAGTAACCAGAGTTCCAGAGATCTGCTTCCACCCGCAGAATACATTTCAACAGCTGCCAGTGGGTGGAGACTGTCAAAGCCCTTTGCAACTGCTCAAACAGCTGAGGGAATCTGGGGGAGGGGGAGGAAGGGAAGAGACAGGGCAGGAGTTAGTGAGGGGGATGGGGTGACTAGTGCACACCTGCCACAGGTTGCTGGCCTGAAACCCCGCCCCTACTCAGGGTCAGATAGGGATGACTTATGCACCATAATGAGGCAGAAAACCTGTCTTTGATGGCATTCCGGCTCCTTCTGTCTCCTGTCCTATCAGCCTCTTAGACTATAACCTTTTGGGAAGCCCTCTGTTTTTCTCTGTCTGCCATTGTCTGAAACTTACTTGCTGATAGGGGCTGGTTAGCAAGCCTGTCTCTTTGTTTCTTAAAGCTGAAGAAACAGGATCTTTGACCTCTGCTTGGAAGCACTATAAACAAAGGCCTTCTTGACTGCCAGTAAGTTCAGAATGCTCATTAAGCAAGAAGTTTGTTGGCCAGTGGTTGAAATGACATCATGCTTCCTCCTGGAATTCAACTAGAGATAAAAATCAGGTCATTCCATTTACAAAGAGAGAATTCGCCTCTCTCCTGCCAGCATTCAGAGACACTAGCTTTCAAAGAGAACTCTGAAGAGAGGAGCCCATTTGAGCTCAGGCTTTGAGAATGTCTCTTACACTACCTCCTCTTAATTCCTGAAACTATGCAAAGGTTTTCCACTCCAAATCCCCTGGTGTGGAAGAGCCGATGGTGCTCCTTGCTTATTTTTTCTGAGTTTGCAAATGGAGTGTTGCAGGTGGATCTTGTTAGCTGATAATGGGACCATCCTTCAGGGCTCTCTAACAATAGAGTGGAAAGAAGAATATCTTTGTCTTTTTTACACCGTTAATCACAATGTGATATGGGAAGGAAAAAAAAGTATCATGACCTTAAAGAAGTTCATTCAGATTCTTTTAAGACAAAACCAAAAGAAGTGCAATTTTCAGAGGCTGGTAATATACACCCTGTGTTATTTATTTACTTTTAGGCCTCTATAGAGTTTACTGGCTTTATTCAGTGATTCATGAATGGAGTAGCATGCAATGTAGCACGTAGAAAGAAGCTCCAAGGAGCTACAGAAGCTGAAACACTTTTATAGACAGAAAGGAGTAGCAACAAGGAAGTTTTACTAGCCCCCACCCCGCCCCCACCCCAAAAAAGTAGTGGATTGATTATTACCAGGTTACTTTCCTTTAGGGGATGACAAGAGTCTTTCAAGCAAATTATATAGTGCGCTGATTAGGTGGCTCCTGATTGGTTTAAGATTCCATTTCTGGGAGATGCTGAAACTAAGTTTCGGTTTGGTGTCATAAGGTTTAGCATAACTGACTCCGTTTGGGTCTATTTGTTTTTAAAACTAGTATAATTGATGTTTTCACAGAGATCCTTTTCCAGTAAGGGAAATCTGGGGACAGTATATCTGTAACCAATGTCCAGATCTAGAATTTACAGATAATTTCACCAAATATGGACTTCCCTGTAGCTCAGACAGCAAGGAATCTGCCTGCAATGCAGGAGACCCGAGTTCGATCCCTGGATCTGGAAGATCCCCTGGAGAAGGGCATGTCAATCCACTCTTGGTGGAGAATCCCATGGACAGAGGAGCATGGAGGGCTACAGTACATGGGGTCCCAAAGAGTAGGACATGACTGAGCGACTAACACCTCTCACCAAAATATTAGACACACTTAATAACAATTAAAACAGAAAAGACCAATACCTAGGATAGGGGAAGTTTGTTTTTGATAGCCTATGTTCCATTTTTTAAAATCTATATTGAAATGTGCAGCATCTGTTATTTTTAAAATGTCTTAAAAACATATTTTGGTCCCAAACAAGTAAACTTAAAATTTTAAAATACATTAAAACACATATATTTTACAACTTACTGATCTACTAAGAATACTGCATTTATTAATTCATAGATCACTTATGAAAAACCTTAAAATTCTCCTGTTGTTCAGAAAAATGATTCTAAACTTGGAAATAAGTAAAAAGAAAAAATTATTGAGTGACATTTTGATCATGCTCAGGCATTTTCTAGTAAGTCCATTGATGTGTAACATTATTTGACTTACTATTACAGCTGAGAAGGAAGACATTTTCCTCTACCCTCCTAGGTTCTTCTGGCTGGTTTGAGAATTAAATTGACATGAGACAGATAAACAGGAGAAAATCAAGCAAAAGTTTAATAACATAGATACATGAGAGAGACCCAGGAGAAGCTAGTAACTTGCCAAAATGGCCAAAGCCCTCACCTTAAATACCTTCTTCGGCTAAAGACAAAAGAGGATGTTAGGAGTAGAGTTTGACCTTCAAAGGGGAGAAAGGCAATTTTATGGAGATTATGAAGGAGGAAACAGACAGAGCAGGCTCTTGAAAGCAGAACTCCATCTTGGGCCAGACTGTGGACTTTCAGCTATGTGCCCAGTATCTATGGAAATGACATACCAACTAGAAAACCAGCCCCCCCGGATGGAAGAACGCCAGGGCTCATACCTAGATTCTCCATTGCCTAAAAGAATACCCTAATTATCTGTGAAACCAAATGGAATCATAAATTCTATTATGCTTATTGGGGTATGACAACGGGCCTATTGATAATTGTCCACTGTTAACCACCTAGGCTTAAGGCATATGAATCATGGGCTAACTTTGATTGTATCTTTCTCTTCCTTTGTTCAGACTAGTTTCAGAGAATTTGGGGAGGTGGGTTTGGGCACGTACAGTTAGGGTATATAAAGTTTTCACAAAAACTGGTTGGGGTCCTTGGCTAAGAGGAGACTCTACCTTGGGCCCGCCGGTGTAGTAAACTGCACTCCACTATCTGCATTGTCCTTCTGAGTGAGTTTGTTTCCCGGAACATGTGGCTACAACAATTAAAAAGCATATGTTTGGCAAACAAATATTTGCTAGGCTATGCAGAGACAATGGGATGCAGAAAGAAATTTTAGCAAACAGACTTTGCTAGGTTTCTCCCTATAGTTATAACTATATACACAGAACCTAGTTCACACTGTAGTTACCTATGATAATAGCTTACTTCCTGGAATAGGTATTCTACCTACCTTCTTTTAGGCGGTTAGGAGGAAGATCAAAGATCCCTGAGTCTTTGGGGCCTTAAAAATTATCAGCCAAAATTAATCCTCATACCAAAGAGACAGAATTTGTGATGACAAATTTTGCTCCCCTGCATAACCAATTGACTGGTGGCTCAGACCTCTTAGAAATCTGTAAAGTTAGAGTTTTCTATCTCTGTAGAAAATCTGATGCTATGATGATATTTGTTCCTCTGGTTGATAATACAACTCAAGTGTTAGGGTGTTATGGCCCTGCTGCAGGATTAACTAATTTTACATCTAATTTAATCTATTCAGCATTCTTTTTTCTACTGTCGATATATCATTACATTGAGTCAGCTTTATTATTCTGCCATAAATGAATTAAATAAAACCTTGACACAAGTTATCTATTGTATGAGAGTTATCTTTCTAACAGTGTGAAAAGTATGCTTTGACACTCAATCAGCATTTAACAGAATTTGCAATAGTGGAACAATCCCATTTTAAACAAACTGCTTGTCTGGGTTGGGATTCCCCAGAAGTAGACCTTAGACAAGAATTTGAGCACAGTGGCTTATCTTGGAGGTACGAGGACCACTGGAAAGGAAGTGAGGAAGTGACTCAGACAATTGAAGTGAAGGGGCTCGGAACATGCCACCCTGATACATGCCCCTTTGGCAGATGGATTATTTTGAGCTGAAGGCAATCAACACCCAGCAGACTCAATAGAAGTGTTTTACCTTTTCTTCAGATGCCAAAAAAAAGTAAAAATTTCCCCATTTGTGAGGGAATTCTACATTAAAAAAATAAATTTCCATTAGAAACAGTACTTGTTTCAGGAAGAGAGCTACTGCCAGGGATTACAGGTTGGTTGTGTTGTGTTTTTTTTTCCACTTAAGAGACATCTGTAAAGCCAGGCAAACTTTATTTATTATGCGTTTCCTCCTCTCACCTTTCAGAGAATTGCCTCCTCCCCCAGCAGCCCCTCAGAAGTCCAAACCCCTTTCCCTACCTCAGGATGGTATATAAGACTTGTGAAGCTCTGGTGCGAGGGTAAGAAATTTTAAAACATTCCCCTGTTAATCTGTTTTTTAAATTCTTAGACCAGCCACAGAACCTAGAAGGTTAGAAGGGAGAATTTTTCCTCCCCCACATAAGGCAGCTAACAGCAGTTTGTTGAAAGATAAGCAACTTTCGGCGCTACCCAGAGAGGGGTCCATACTGCGTTGTCCTGAATTCCCATCATAACTTAAAGGGAAGCTTTCACAATGTCTGGAGCCCTTGATGTCCTGCAAATGAAGGAGGAGGATGTCCTCAAATTCCTTGCAGCAGGAACCCACTTAGGTGGCACCAACCTTGACTTCCAAATGGAACAGTACATCTACAAAAGGAAAAGTGATGGCATCTACATCATAAATCTGAAGAGGACCTGGGAGAAGCTTCTGTCGGCCGCTCGGGCCATTGTCGCCATTGAAAACCCGGCTGATGTCAGTGTCATATCCTCCAGGATTACTGGCCAGCGAGCTGTGCTGAAGTTTGCTGCTGCCACTGGAGCCTCTCCTATCGCTGGCCGCTGCACTCCGGGAACCTTCACTAACCAGATCCAGGCCGCCTTCAGGGAGCCGAGGCTTCTGGTGGTCACCGATCCCAGGGCTGACCACCAACCCCTCACGGAAGCCTCCTACGTTAACCTGCCAACTATTGCCCCGTGCAACACGGACTCTCCTCTGCGCCACGTGGACATCGCCATCCCGTGCAACAACAAGGGAGCGCACTCACTGGGTCTGATGTGGATGCTCGCCCGGGAAGTCCTGCGCACGCGTGGCACCATCTCCCGAGAACACGCATGGGAGGTCATGCCGGACCTCTACTTCCACAGAGATCCTGGGGAGATTGAAAAGGAAGAGCAGGCAGCAGCTGAGAAGGCTGTGGCAAGGAGGAGTTTCAGGGTGAACGGGCCGCTCCAGCTCCAGAGTTCACGGCTGCCCAGCCTGAGGTGGCAGACTGGTCCGAAGGCGTGCAGGTGCCTTCCGTGCCCATTCAGCAGTTCCCCACTGAAGACTGGAGTGCTCAGCGTTCCAGTGAAGGCTGGTCTGCAGCCCCCACCGCCCAGGCCACGGAATGGGTAGGAACCACCGCCGAGTGGTCGTAAGCTGTTCTTCCAAACGCTTGTAGAACTTCCACCAAAATGAAAATTTGGTTGATGGAAAATAAACTGTTTCTAAAAAAAGAAAGAAAGATAAGTAGAAGCACATTAAACATTTCAAGAATTTATCTGGGCAAAAATTGATTTGAATTCAATAGTGCCAAAACAGAAGTGGTTAGGAGTGCTCCCCTGCCAGGAGCTAGGGGAAAGACTTCTACAGGGGAAAGACTTCTACAGAGAAAAGACAAAAGCGAAGCAAAGAAATTATTTGATTTGGTATAGCTTAAATTGTATTATTTGGAAAAGCCTAATTAACTATTTGGGCTTCCCTAGTGGCTCAATGTGGTCAAGAATCCACCTGCCAATGCAGGAGACTCAGGTTTGATCCCTGGGTTGGGAAGAGTCCCTGGAGGAGGAAATTGCAACCCACTCCAATGTTCTTGCCTGGGAAATCTCATGGACAGAAGATCCTGGAGGACTACAGCCCGTGGAACCCCAAAAGAGTTGGACATGACTTAGCAACTAAACACCTATTAACTATTTGTGATTAGTTGCCCCTAGTCTCATATTCTTGGCCTTGAGATATTACAGCCTGAGGTTCTGGTCAGCTTATATACACTTTTAAGGCCTTAGAACCCCCTCAGTCTAATGGCCTACTTGTTTGATTGAGAGTAGATCATTATCTGCTACCATTGTGAGTGATGTTGGAGCTTAATCCCACAAGGAAACTGTATAAAACATGGTGTCAGAATTATTCTACCCAAAGAAGATGGAACTGGAGTATTTACACACCAATCCCTGAGTCATTTATTGAGGTCTGTTCCTGAATAGTATTAATTCTCCAGTACTTCCTGCCTGCTCAGTGGCAGCTCATCTCAGTTTTGGAGAAAGTTCTCAGGCATAAAGAGATAGATAAAGGCATTTGGAAATCTTGAAGTTTACTGAAATAGTAGAGTCCAAGGGATGTAGGCAGGGCACTCAAGGATTTTTTCTGACTTATAGAAAAAGCATTTCCACTTATCATGGAATAGAATATAAATTAAATGCACCAACTTCTTCATTCTTGTAACCTGAATGGAAGTTTCCGATCAAATATTTTATCATCAGTTTTTTTATGAAGTATATAGGATTTTTTGTAATTAAGCAAAGTCCTTTACAAAGTGTTATCCTAAATTACTTTTTAAAATTATCGACTTAGTGTGGCTTTTTAAAAAACTAATAAATATTATTTAAGAGAGTCTTTAAAAACAAATAGAAGACTATGTATCCCACCATCAGATTTATAAAAGGAAATGGTCTATGTAGCCTGATTGGTAGGAAATGTCCTTGTGAACTTAGGGAACTTTATCTGTGGTCCAGCTCAGGCATAAGGAAGATTCACACTGAGGCCACACTGGCAAGGTAGTGTGTCCTGTGGACCCAGAGAGTGAATAAAATACCCCCACAATAGAGACATGGAACGAAATAATAAAATGCTTAAATATTTGCCCAGTGTGTTTTCTATTTGTTTTCTTGGTTGATTGTCTGGTTCAATGACCATACCTCCAGTCTAGAAAATAATGTTTCTTTACAGTTTTGCCCAAATTACAAGGACAGAAATGAACTTCCACCGCACCCTCCTTGCATTCATTCGCCCACATGCACACAAGCACACAGACACAGAAGCAGGAATTCAGTTCTTCCCCTTAGGTCTCCTGCTACTCTCCCCAGATATTTCTCAAAGGGGATTCCACAGGCTCCTGAAACACTCTAACAGCTGCATCCCCCTACAGCAACGCCAGGTTTCTCCTGCTTGGCTCCCACCCCATTTCCTAGGAACAGCTGTCACCTGGCCCTTGTCCCCCTCTCATGCCTCACAAAGACTCGCTGGAAAATAATCCTTTCTGTTTGTTTCAGTCAGAGACCAATCAGGATGGAGATCCATGCCATTCACCCCACCTCTCCCTGCTCCTCCTCTGATCTATAACACTTCTCTCCTTCCTGAGTTACAATGCTGAAGTTTCCCGGCACATCAAGGAACATAAACACTTACAAATGATGATGGGAGACAATGACATTAATCTATCTCTTCTGGTGCAGACCTACAGCTGGAATTTACTAGCCAGTCCTCCAGTCTAGCATCACTGATTACCAAAGCAACAAGCAATATCTGAAGTAGAGGTAACAGCTCCAGTTTATCTGATCTCTATGTTGCTATTACTCAGTAAACATCCTAATATAAACCAGTTTTGTTTAGGCACTAAGTCATGTCCGACTCTTTTGCAATCCCACGAACTATAGCCCACCAGGCTCCTCTGTCCATGGGATTTCCCAGACAAGAATATTGGAGTGGATTGCCATTTTCTTCTCCAGGGGATCTTCCTGACCCAGGAATCAAACCCATGTCTCCTGCATTGCAGGTAGATTCTTTACTGCTGAACCACCAGGGAATCCCCAATATAAACCAGGCACTGTGCTATTGTGGGTATCCTAAGTTGCACACAACTTTTTTCTTCATTCTCCCTATTGCTATTTCAGTTCATACCACCATCACCCTGCTCACCTAATTATCACTCACCCAAACCTAATATATTCTCCATGCTGCTGCTGCTGCTGCTAAGTCGCTTCAGTCGTGTCCGACTCTGTGCGACCCCATAGACAGGAGCCCAACAGGCTCCCCTGTCCCTGGGATTCTCCAGGCAAGAACACTGGAGTGGGTTGCCATTTCCTTCTCCATTGTGTGAAAGCGAAAAGTGAAAGTGAAGTCGCTCAGTCGCATCCGACTTCTAGCGACCCCATGGACTGCAGCCTACCAGGCTCCTCCATCCATGGGATTTTCTAGGCAAGAGTACTGGAGTGGCTTGCTATTGCCTTCTCCGGATTCTCCATATTGTTGCTCAAATAATTTTCTGACATAAACATTTGATCACATTCTTCATTTCTCTTTGAAAATCTGTAACGCTTTCCTGCTGAACTGACAATTAAGTCCTAAGACAGTAAAAAGCTTACAAGACTCTTTATGATCTAACTTCTGCTCATGCAGAAGTCTCCTATCTCTGGCCTCCCTGTGATATTCCCCAGACCTGCTAGATTCCCTCTACTCAATATTCTTTCTGTTACAAGAATATTCTCTTCGCATACCCTCTTTCCTTTTCCCATTCCCACAAGGCATAGAAATTTCAGCCTATACATGATGTCCCCTTGGAAGCTTCCTTTGATTCAAGGCTGAGTTAGGTTCCTGCTGAAGTTGACTCCTTTGGAGGTATCGAATCAACACATGAGCCACACTTTCTTTTCTGAGCACTGACACCCACTGGCACCTCCCCCATTATTTACAGTCAGTGGCTCCTACCAGCCATGTTTCTACCCTCACCCTGCCAAATTAGACCAGGACCCTCACCTAAGTGGGTGCATAAGTTTCTCTGCCACATGAACTTGAAATAAGGACTTAGAGACAGGCATCCAGTCTCTTGGTAAGGGAGCAGTTTGCAAACTCAGGAGCAAAATGTGGGATGGTTATATTTCTCTGTGAGAACAGGAAAGCAGGAGGCCCAGCTGCAGCGAAAAAAAAGAAAGAATGCAGCCAAGCTGCAAAGTAAGAATACTTGTGAGGCCCAGTGGTTTTCCAGCTCCTGCTTCTACTACCATCTGACATACCTCTACACCTTATTACAAAATTCCTCTTTTGCTTAAGAAAGCACTCAGTTGTTTTTTGTTTCTCATAACCAAAGAGTATTAGCTAATCTATCCTCCCTGTGCTTATTTATCATACTCCTCAATTGCCTGTTCACTATTTTGTATCCTTCATCAAATTTGTAACCCCATTAGAGGCGAAGACTATGTTTCATTCATTGTTATTATACTCCAAATAGAAAGTTTAACATATTAGTTTTCACAAACTTTTTTTTGAATTATGGTAATAACTAATACTTCAGTTCAGTTTCTCAGTCATTTCTGACTCTGCGACCCTATGGACTGCAGCACGCCAGGCCTCCCTGTCCATCACCAACTCCCAGAGCTTGCTCAAACTCATGTCCATCAAGCTGGTGATGCCATCCAACCATCTCATTTCTGTCTTCCCCTTCTCCTCCAGCCTTCAATTTTTCCCAGCATCAGGGTCTTTTCCAATGAGTCAGTTCTTTACATCAGGTGGCCAAAATATTGGAGTTTCAGCATCAGTCCTTCTAATGAATATTCAGGACTGATTTCCTTTAGGATGGACTGATTTGATCTCCTAGCTATCCAAGGGGCTCTCAATAGTCTTCTCCAACAGCACAGTTCAGACGCATCAGTTCTTCAGTGCTCAGCTTTCTTTATAGTCCAGCTCTCACATCCATACATGACCACTGGAAAAACCATAGCTTTAGGGCTTCCCAAGTGGTGCTAGTAGTAAAGGACCTGGCTGCCAATGCAGGAGATGTAAGAGACGTGAGTTCAATCCTCCGATCCCTTGGTCTTTAAGATCCCCTGGAGGAGGGCATGGCAACCCACTCCAGTGTTCTTGCCTGGGAAATCCTATGGACAAGGAGCCTGGCAGGCTATAGCGCATAGAGTCACAGAGTCAGACACAACTGAAGTGACTGAGCACACACACACACACACACACACAAAATAACTGATACTTATTCTGCATTCTATGCCCTAAGAAGTAATTACTGTTTTTATACTCATTTTACAGATTAGAAAATGAAGGTATGGAAAGATTAAGTTACTAGCCCAAGATCACAAAGGTGCTAAGTGGCTAACTATACAAGTCTATACAGTGTGGCTCCAGAGACCATGCTTTCAATCACTGGGTCACAAAGATCACCAGAAATAAGGCAAAGGGGAAGACAGGGCTCAGTGCCTGTGCTTCAGTAGTTTATAGAACTGTTTTCAGTCTTTCTGTGGTTTTTCACATTTTTCAGTGACACCCATTTTGTACCTACGTGGTTATCGCTTACATTCCTCTTACATTCCTCTCCCGTCTACTACTATTTATTCCATAAATGTCTCCTCTCCTCAGCTATGTAGGAAGTTCTTTGAGGGCAAGGACTGAGACTTAATTTCTTATTATTGTCCCACTTTGATTAAGACTTTTATTTCCAAATTAGAGAAAAACCTAACAAAAACTGGTTTAAACAATCAGTGGATTTTATTTATTCTCAACTTCAAAAGGTCCAAAGGGAGGTCTGACTTTGGGTAAGGCTTGATCCAAGATTCAGCCATGTCACCGAGGTCCCTTCCTTGCTTCATCTTGTCTTCTCTGAAAGATGGCTTCTGTAGCGGCCCCAAATACCTGCCAACAGCAGTTTGGACTTCTTGCTTTCCTTACTTGTATCTAGCAGAGAAGAGAAAGCATTATTTATTTTGCGTGTGTGAAGTTGCTCAGTTGTGTCTGACTCTTTGTCACCCCATGGACTGTAGCCTGCCAGGCTCCTCCATCCATGTAATTTTCAAAGCAAGAATACTGGCGTGGGTTGCCATTTCCTTCTCCAGGGGATCTTCCCAACCCAAGGATTGAACCCAGGTCTCCTGCACTGCAGGCAGACTCTTTACCATCTGAGCCATCAAGAAAGCCCCTATTTGTTTTAATATCCTTAACAAATTCTTATAATTTAATCTAAAGGGATTAAATAATTCCAATAATCACTGAATCAATTATTGTGGCTCTGTGTGTGTCACTTCATGGGAAATAGATGGGGAAACAGTGTCAGACTTTATTTTTGGGGGCTCCAAAATCACTGCAGATGGTGACTGCAGCCATGAAATTAAAAGACGCTTACTCCTTGGAAGAAAAGTTATGACCAACCTAGATAGTATATTCAAAAGCAGAGACATTACTTTGCCAACTAAGGTCTGTCTAATCAAGGCTATGGTTTTTCCTGTGGTCATGTATGAATGTGAGAGTTGGACTGTAAAGAAGGCTGAGCACCGAAGAATTGATGCTTTTGAACTGTGGTGTTGGAGAAGACGCTTGAGAGTCCTTTGGACTGCAAGGAGATCCAACCAGTCCATTCTGAAGGAGATCAACCCTGGGATTTCTTTGGAAGGAATGATGCTAAAGCTGAAACTCCAGTCCTTTGGCCACCTCATGAGAAGAGTTGACTCATTGGAAAAGACTCTGATGCTGGGAGGGATTGGGGGCAGGAGGAGAAGGGGACGACCGAGGATGAGATGGCTGGATGGCATCACAGACTCGATGGACATGAGTCTGAGTGAACTCCGGGAGATGGTGATGAACAGGGAGGCCTGGCGAGCTGCGATTCATGGGGTCGCGAAGAGTCGGACACGACTGAGCGACTGAACTGTGTGTGTGTGTGTGAGAGAGAGAGAGCAAGAGAGGGCTAACTGGTTTAGCCTTGCTCACCAACTGAGTCACATGAAATGAGCTCCTAGAATCATGTGGGGTGCCCAAGCCAAACTGGACGGTGTTGAGAAGAGAAAGGCAGGGATTGAGTTTATAGCTCCTCTCTCCATTGCTCCTCAGAGAATCTCAGGGTTGGAAGGGACTTTGAAAGTTGAGCAGTACAGCCTCTCTTATGATGCTTCTTCCTGAAATATTCCTTTTCAGACTTTGAGGATACAGGTATTTGGGTCCAGACCCTGGAGGTAGATCCACGACCTGGTCCAAGTTCATTTAGAGCAAACGTAACCTAGCCTCTCTTCTCCTTAGCAACTCTTTTCATATTTGCAGCCCACTGCCCTGCTTCCCTTCAGCTATTCCAAATAGTAGGGTTTTATGATCCTTCACCACCTGTTTGGTTTGCTCAGACCCCGGGGAGGGCTTTATGTTGGGAGGGAGATTTCCCCTTCTACTGCTCTGGGCCCAGCTCCTTTTGGGGGCGGGGAGATTGTTTCTTGTTGCTGTGGCCCATGAAGATTTGACTGGGGTGGTTGGTGTTCCTAACAAAACATAACAGGGCTGGTAAGTGTCAAGTTCTCAAAAGCGTATCTGTGGCTATTTTCCTCTTGAAATCATATTTTTGCTCTCTGGAGGAAAGGGAAGATGTGGTCACAGTTCTGTCTTTAGTGGGTGTCCTGGAACGAACAGAAATGCCTAGCTGCCGGGGGGTGTAATCTGAGCAAGGAAATCCATGTGTGGCCTTAAGAGCCATTTGCAGAGGGCATGAGTGTAAACACATACTCCTTTAAGTTCAAAAGCCCAACGTGGTCCTCAATTCGCTTCAAAGGACTGTATCCCTTCCCATGAGCTTTTCCTCAGCTGCAGGCGGAGAGAAGGAGAAAAAATGAAAGCTCAGATGTGAGCACAGTGCAGCCAGCCAGAGACAGCACCAGCTCACCAGGAGAGGGATAGCTGTGCTCTGTGAATCGGGGCCGCTGGGACATCCAATGAGATTCTGCTGCTGAATGCTAAACTTCTTTTGGGTTCAGGCAAGAAGAGAGGAGAATGGGCACTTCATCACATGAAAGGAGACATCAGAGGAGGTTTGTTTTGTTTGAAGCACCCTCAATCCTTCTTTGCTTTAAAAAATTGAAATATGACTGTTGAGGACAAGAGCAAGGTTCCAGTTTAAAAACTGGGCAGCAGCAGGCAGGGGCCTCCCATTTTCTGTCTGGAAAGCAGGGGAAAGGGCCTTCTCTCCTGGCCCTGAGCCTCTCTTGCTTACACTGGATTTTTGAAGAGGACACTTAGGAATGTCAATGTGCTGCTTGGGCTTCACAATCCAAACTGTTCTATGTTGAAGCAAACAGGGCTCTGTTTGGGGGAGGCACTGGTGCCCAAGCTGAGCCCCTACTTTTCTTGAGAGTAGAAAATTGGAGGATCTCTGGGTTCATCAGTGATACCTTTCTCATTAGCCCCACCTCACTTGGTTAAGACCCTTCCTCCAAAAAACCTTCACTTACCATTCTACATACCTATTTTTCTCTCTCTGTATTTAGCATCTTAGTATCTGAACCATCTTTTCTAATTATCTCTCCTCATAAAACCTAAAGGGAAGGGCAGATGTTAACTGAGCACTCTCTATGGACCAAGCCTAGGGCTGGGTACTGTGCATCCACACAGCTCTGTGTGATATTTCCTCTTGTCCTGTTTCACAGATGAGGAACATTCAAGTTGCTCACCCCAATCCCAGAGCAAAAGGTATGGAGCCAGGATTTTTACTCAACCTCTAGGACCTTTTTCTCTGCTGCATCAGCAAGAATAGTCTCACATTTTTATATTCTCTTCAGCATGTGTTAGGTATGGAATAATACTCATCATTGCTAATTAACTACACATTTACCATGCCTATTTGAAATCTCTGATTGGTAGCTAACCAAGAGTATTTATAAATGGGAGAGGATTAGCTGTATTCTTCTCAATGGCTAATGATATTTTGTACTTCATTCCACATTATTTACCTAGATAAGTTTGTATTCCTGCCCACGATTCCTACCAACCTAGCCTATTCCAATACCATAAAGATAACAAATCTTTATGACTTCCACCCCCAGTCTCTGCCTTCTCGTATGCCTTTTTTTTCAGCTGTTCCCTGTGAGGGATAGAAATAGTTCTCAACTATCCTACCCTAGAAAGGAAGGATAGACAGTAATTGCGACAATGTCAACAGTCATCCACCGTGTGTGTGTTTGTGTGTGTGTTTGTGTGCGTGTGTATGTGAGTAGCTACAATATGTGAAGCAGTTACTATGAGCCATACTAGGGCCTTCTCCTGACCTTTACGACTGAGGTAGGTACTATTGTTCAGTTTACCAGCTGTAGAACCTGAGGCTCAGAAGATCTTAACTTACTCAAGCTCACATAGTTCGGAAAAGGCCTCACCAAGATTCAGGCCCAGGCCTGTCCCATTCCAGAGCCATGCTCTTAACCACTGTGCGTGATGCCCTCATTTCCTGTAGGTGGTGGTGATCAACCCTTTCAGAGGAAAGACATTGAGAAGGGTCAAAGATAAAGCAAAATAAAACAAACAGGGGAGGTTGACAGACAGCATACTTGAGATGGAGAGAATGTAGGAAAACATTTCCCATGTGTAAAAATATAAAATTACTTTCTGAATATTAAGCTTTGTACAAACAGTTTTGTGACACCAGTGACTGATAGAAAAGACATTAACATGGAGAACAGACAGCAAGTTAATAATCTGAATCTTAAAGAGGCTTTTTTTTCTGACAGCTCAGAATTGTTTTATAAATTTTTAAGAAATGTTAATAGGTGTCTGACATGAACGATGAAAGGGGAACTATTTAGTATTACAAAATGAATTAAAGCTTTAAAATGTCTCTACACAAGTAGAAGTAAAATTGCTAAAATTGGAATAATGAATTGGGAAATTGCTACTTCAAAAAACAGTGAGCAAGATCTGAAAGTCACCCCTCTACAAAGAAAATGCTCTTCACTGGGCTGGGCCTGGAAGGAAGCATCTAAACTTTAGCTCAAGGCACTGAGAGATAATGCAGGCTGAGCCTCTTAAAAGACACTGGGATTTGTGCAAAGAGTGGGGAGCAGTCTCTTGGCCAGCTACTGTGAGCTCTTCTTTCTTTCTCTCCTCCCCTCACTCCTTGGCCTCTCCCTTCCTTCTAGAAGTATGCTTTCTGCTGAGTTGCTGGGGGCATTCACTACTTCTCACCAGCATGCTGACTCCTTCATCATATATTTAATATTGTTTTCCAAAATTACCACCTTGTAAACTGGACTGAAATGTAGTACTTTTGAAATCATACTTCTCCACTGAAAAGTACTCATGATGGTAAGTACTTGATGATAACTTCACTCTTCAGAGAACAAATAATGGAATGAGCTTGGAAAAATGGTTATAGCACAGGGTGAACACTTTCTTCATCTGTAGCAAACCCTACAATGTAGAAACACCACCAACACCAAGAAATTCATTTTGTAATTTAGAATAGGAAAAATAAACTCTTCACAGGAAAACATCTTAGAGTAGTTTACTTTTTATTTGAGGGAAGAATACAGGGGTTCATCGACAGTTTTGAGCTCACTGGGAGGTGCAAAAATGCAGATATTTATGAAATATTTTTATTTTTCATTCATCAAATGAGGGACAAGTAAGGAACAAAATAAAGGATTCATTTTAATCACTTTTGGGCCACATGAGAATAGAGGAATTTGGTCTCTTCATGCTCAAAGGCTCATATTTTCTTCTGCTTCACCTGGAGATGTCACTAGTAAACAGACAAGGGTTGACTCTGGCCTGGATGCCCTTCGATGACTCCCAGCATATACAGTGGCAAACTCTGCTCTCCTACTCTTAAAAATCCAAGCCCAGTTCTGCCTTCTCTCTGGGAACTCCAGGGGCTCTTGTTACCCAGCCTCACAGCCATGGAGGGTGGTCACTTTTGGGGTGTGATATAAATCCCCTGCAACTTTTTTCCACCTGAAGCCTTTTCTGCCCTTTCTTTTACTGAGTTGCCAGCACTGCCTTTTAAACTCTGACTCTTTGCCAACTTTTTTGTTGAGGCAGAACTATCTCGTCTCATCGCTGTTTTCAGGGCTGGTTTTTCTCTCATTCTGATCCCCTGGCAGACCCCAACCAAACCACATCTATTATCTCATGGAGTGTAAGTTGACAGTGAGCTCAAAGAGTCAACAGTGAGATGGGGTCGTCACAAGAGCAAATGTCCTCATAGTTATCAAAGCACCAGTTTTGGAGTCAAAGAGCCAGACAGAAACCCCTGCTCTGCTATTTACTTTCTGTGTGAATTCTGCCAGATTACTCACTCTCTCTAAGATTCAGGGTGCTTATTTTTAAAATGAGGATAGTAAGTAATACCTGCCTCACAGGCTTGGGGTAAGAATACAAGGAGCTCATTCAGTTAGCACAATGCTTGGCATATAAGAAAAACTCAAATGATAACTATTATTATTGTTGCTGCTATTATTTTGTATTATTATTACAGGTACTGTTTACATTCTAGATTCCAGAGTAAGGGAAGTGATGACAGTGGGGTGGAAAAAGCACTGGACTAGCTCAGGAGATGGTTCTAGTTGCTGTACAAGAAGGGAATCTCATCAGACAGAGTCCTGGCAAGACACAGATGGTGCACTCGAAGGCTGAATTATAGAAGGTTTCATGGAGAGAGTACTAACAGAGGTATGGAGCAGAGTGAAGTGAACTAACAGGAGCCCATGAAGTATCAGGGACTCACAGAGGCAGGAAGCTGTTGCCACCCACAACCTGAACCTGTGAGAGCTGGCACCCTGGAAGAGAAACCATCCCACAGGAGCCGTGGTGGTGGAGGAATCCAGGCACTACCAAACCCCACCCCACAGGATGGAGCCACGGAACACATCCCAGGCTTCTCTTTCCTCCCTACCGCCAATCCCCTCTGGTGCCCCATGTTAGCTAAATCCATCAGGAACCCACAGGGCATTGGAGCCAACGTGATGGGTAGAGCAGACAGAGGAGGATGGCGAATGAGTGCAGAGGGACAAGCAGAGAATAACCAGCCCAGCAGGTTTGTAATTTCATAAGTCTCAGAAAGCGCCCGTATGCACTGGCCAGTTCAACCTGGCCTGGATGATTGTACTAAGTAGGTGCAGTGGCCTAGTGATGATGCCCTGACTCTACCAGGAAAAGTAGGAGCCCAGACTGCTGATTAGAGTCAGGAAATGAGGATCCCAGATCCTTGGGGTGGGAACTATGACTCTGAGAACGATCTGAGAGGCAGCTTCAAAAAAGTAAAACCTAAACTACAAATCAGGCCAATGGTCCAGCAGAGATATCAGCCCGAAGAGCTGAATAGAGAGTCAGAATCCTAAGAACAGGAAAAAGGAAAGCCCTTGGGTGACTGGATTGATGATGAAGTTTGAAATGGAAGTGCTTGCTGGATCTGGGGAGTTTCTGAGATGCTGAAATGCAATCTTCTAGCTCTTCTAGGGCCCCTTATGATTCAGGCCTGGGTTCATTTTGTTTATTGATTAACCCATCTTTTTCAATAAGTGTTTATTGATTAGCTTATCTATTCTAGGCAGGATACCAGGTGCTAAGGATAGAACAGTGAGTAAGACATAAATCCTGTCTTGAAGGAATTCACATCTAGTGGGTCAACAGCCAATCACAACACAGAATGTATGATGACTGGTCCTGAGGGATCACAGAAGAGGGATCCCCACCCTAAATTGAGTGGGTGGAGAAAGGTTCCCAGGGAGGGGATATCTAGGCTGACTCTGAAGGCTGAGTTAGCCAGAGAGGACAGAGTGAGATGGAGAGGTGGGGACAGCTAGAAGAAGCTTCTGTATACACAGGGAATTGTTACTAACTCAGAGTGGACAGATGGGGAGTGATGGTTTAAGACAGCCAACAGTGGTAGCCAAAGAAGTTCATAGGCAGTGAAATGACATGATTGGATTTGGATTTCAGTACTATCATTCTCGTTTCAGGGGTAAAGAGCAGGTATTCAGGTAGAGCCAGTGGCCCACAGACCAGCTCAGGTTCACAAACTGTAAACAATCCCTAAGTACAGAAATGGAGACAGTTTAGAAACTTTCAAAAGCAATGCTGTGTCTTTCAATCTAATAATTAAAATATCTGGGGTTTATCTTCTATGTCTGCTTTTAAAATCTCCATTTTGCTAGTGATTTATTTTTCTTGTATTTTACAAAAGTATCAGTCAGCAAAGGATGAAAAGTTAAAAAACTCAAAGCTAGTCTTTCAGCAGTAGTTTGAGAAGCACCATCTCACAGCGTACTGGGAAACTCAGAGGAGCTCCATGGCTCTCAGATTTGGCTGCCCATTTTAATCTCCTGAGGGGTTTTAAAAAGTGCAGATTATAGAACCATTCCCAGCGATATGATAAAATTCATCTGGGGCAGTGGAATTTTAGGCAATTCCCTAGGTGATTCTAACGTGCAGCAGGGTGGAGTCACTGAGCTCAGGCTCCCTGGTGTTCTTGGTTCGCCCTCACAAGCCTACAGGAGGACCAAGCCTGGGGACAGTGGTTCTCAACCCTGGCTGCACAGAGGAATCATTGGGCCAGTTTTGAATGAACTTGTGGTTGGCCCCTCCTGAACCAACTAACTTGGGATCTTTGCAGGTGTTCTTGGGCACTAGGATTTTAATGAAATGATTCTGAGCAACCAGGGTTGAGAACCACTGGGTTAAAAAGTCTGGTTGCAGATGAGACAATTAATAACAGGGAGGTAGGTTTATTGCTCTCCCCAGGGCCTGGAGTCAGAAGCAGCCCTTGGATTTCAAATCTTTTACTTTCTCTGGGTCTACACAGCCATACAGCCATGGCTGAAGCTGGGATGTTGGGGGCTTGGTGGGTGGGCTCATCACAGAGACCAGTGGTCAACTGAGAAATCCTGGCACAAAAAGCAACCTGAATTCTTGAGCTCAGATCTCTTCCTGCTCTCCTGGGTGATGTTATCATTTCTGGGAGGCAGCACCACTTAGGCTGTTTTCCACTGAACCGGAGTGACCCCTGAAAGGCAGGTTTTATGAGAAACGGAAAAGCATGGTTCTTTCTGCCCAAAGTTGTAGCCCTTTGTGCTGAGCAACCACTCTGAGCACTGACAGCAGCTGAGCTTCAGCACAGACCCTCACTTTCTAGGTGCCTCTGAAGGGTCCAGCTGTTTATTTCATCAGTCGGTGAAAAGGATGCCTTTAACTTGAGGAAAGCACAAATGCATTAGGACTTCATCTCTGAGAGGAAGTCAGGGGGAGAAGCACACACTATATAGTTAAGACTGTCTTTGACATTTGCTGGTGGAAGCTGGGAACAAATAATTACAGCCATTTAAAAGCTGCTTGCAGGAGAATGAAGAGACAGGCCTGGCATGAGGGAATTTGCCTATTATGTTGGTGCAAGGCTAGGTATGACAGCAGTTATTTCTCACAACAAGACTCTGGAACATTCCATTGTTTTCCCTGTGCCAACATCCATTCTACCAAATATTTCGGGACAGTGACATTTGAAGTTGTCTTGAGATACGACTTTGTACTAAAATTCTTATTTTTGAAAATCTGTTTGAAATAACTAAATAGACTCCAAAACTAAAGAAATATTTCACAAAAGTTTAGTAAAAGAGAAGATATCTCTTTCTCCCAGGGAACTCATCCTTGGAGGGAAAAAAGTTGTGGGGGGGAGAAGCACGTTTATTTAAGGTGTCAAATTTTAGTTTATGGTTAAGCAAAGCCAAAGATGATAAGATGATTTGAGCAACGTAGACAGTGGTAATTGTTTAGGTTGTGGACACTTGGTTGTATTATAAACTGTTTAATAGTTATAATTTTGTTATTGTTGCTTTATATGACAATCATTTATTCAAAAGCATATTAAGTATTTATTTATGTGCTTGCTGGGCATTGTGTTAGGCCCTGGGGATTCAATCCATAGTGAGCAAGGCAGACATGTTCATTGTCTCAGTTCAGTACAGTTCAGTCGCTCAGTCGTGTCTGACTCTTTGCGACTCCATGAACAACAACACGCAAGGCCTCCCTGTCCATCACCAACTCCCAGAGTTCACCCAAACCCATGTCCATTGAGTCGGTGATGTCATCCAGCCATCTCATCCTCTGTCGTCCCCTTCTCCTCCTGCCCTCAATCTTTCCCAGCATCAGGGTCTTTTCAAATGAGTCAGCTCTTCGCATGAGGTGGCCAAAGTATTGGAGTGTCACCTTCAACATCAGTCCTTCCAACGAACACCCAGGACTGATCTCCTTTAGGATGGACTGGTTGGATCTCCTTGTAGTCCAAGGGACTCTCAAGAGTCTTCTCCAACACCACAGTTCAAAAGCATCAATTCTTCGGTGCTCAGCTTTCTTCACAGTCCAACTTTCACATCCAGGCATGACCACTGGAAAAACCATAGCCTTGACTAGATGGACCTTTGTTGGCAAAGTAATGTCTCTGCTTTTCAATATGCTGTCTAGGTTGGTCATAACTTTCCTTCCAAGGAGTAAGCATCTTTTAATTTCATGGCTGCAATCACTATCTGCAGTGATTTTGGAGCCCAGAAAAATAAAGTCAGCCACTATTTCCCCATCTATTTGCCATGAAGTGATGGGACCGGATGCCATGATCTTAGTTTTCTGAATGTTGAGCTTTAAGCCAACTTTTTCACTCTCCACTTTCACTTTCATCAAGAGGCTTTTTATTTTCTCTTTACTTTCTGCCATAAGGGTGGTGTCATCTGCATATCTGAGGTTATTGATATTTCTCCCAGCAATCTTGATTTCAGCTTGTGCTTCCGCCAGCCCAGTGTTTCTCATGATGTACTCTGCATATAAGTTAAATAAGCAGGGTGACAATATACAGCCTTGACGTACTCCTTTTCCTATTTGGAACCAGTCTGTTGTTCCATTGTCTACATGGAGTTTAAATTTTAGCAGAGAAAATTACCATTAAACAAATAAATAATTACAACAATGATAAATAGTTCTATTAAAAATGTACAAGATTTTCTCTTCTTTCATTTCCTTCTTTTCCCTTAAAAAAAAAAAAAAAATATATATATATATATATATATATATTGCCTGTCTGCCTTTCTTCCTTTCTTTCTTCCTTAAAAAGCTCAGTTCAGTTCAGTTGCTCAGTTGTGTCCGACTCTTTGCGACCCATGAATCACAGCACGCCAGGCCTCCCTGTCCATCACCTACTCCTGGAGTTCACTCAAACTCATGTCCATCGAGTCAGTGATGCCATCCAGCCATCTCATCCTCTGTCGTCCCATTGGATAGGCCCAAACAAGGCAGCCAGTCAGAGTGGAGAAGGCAACCTGAGCCAGGGAGTGTAGGCTGCACTAGACAGGGACAGCCCTGCTGCTGCTGAGTCGCCCCAGTCATGTCCGACTCTGTGCGACCCCATAGATGGTAGCCCACCAGGCTCCCCCATCCCTGGGATTCTCCAGGCAAGAACACTGGAGTGGGCTGCCATTTCCTTCTCCAACGCATGAAAGTGAAAAGTGAAAGTGAAGTCACTCAGTCATGCCCGACTCTTAGCAACCCCATGGACTGCAGCCCACCAGGCTCCTCCGTCCATGGGATTTGCCAGGCAAGAGTACTGGAGTGGGGTGCCATTGCCTTCTCCAAGGGACAGCACACAGCTGGGTTAAAAAATCATTTACACACAGGAAGATCGAGCAGATAAGTAAATGGGCTGAGGGTAAGTGAGGGTTCATGCTCATGCTCAAGAATGTGCAACTCTTTATGACCCCAGAGACTGTAGTCTGCCAGGCTCCTCTGTCCAAAGGATTTCCCAGGCAAGAATACTGGAGCAAGCTGCCATCTCCCTCTCCAGGGGATCTTCCTGACCCAAGGATCGAATCCATGTCTCCTGCGTACGCAGGTGGGTTCTTTACCATTGAGCCACCTGGGAAGCCTGAGTGAGGGTTACTCAGAGGGTGATTCTGAATCAGTTTTCTCACAAAGATGGAAAGAAGAAAACCTAAAATGAACCTGTGGTGGTAAATTAGAGTTGGGAAACGGCAACCCACTCCAGTACTCTTGCCTGGAAAATCCCATAGATGGAGGAGCCTGGTAGGCTACAGTCCATGGGGTTGCAAAGAGTCGGACACAACTGAGCGACTTCACTTTCACTTTCATGTATCACTACAAACTCTTGGTTTTCAACATATACAGAGAAAGGAATAGAGAGGGGTGTGTGTGTGTGACTCTATGTGACTCTGTGTGCATGTGCACGTTTCCTAGTTCTGTCAATTGAAAGGAATTGGGAGCAGTGATTCCCTGGTAGCAATGAGCACGTGTAGTGCCGAGATCTTGGTTTCCAAACACTTCTCTCCACTAAAAGGAACCGGGGCTCCTTGGAGAATGGCTGACTCCAGGATTGAGCAGAGAAGTGAAAAGATGAGCCTAAACTGTCTTTTGACACAAAGGAAGAAAGTGCTCAAAGAATGACAAGAAATATTAAAAGGGCATAAAAGGGGGCTTGAAGGAGATTCCACTGGCCAAATCTGAGATAATTCAACACCAAAATAAATGCCAATAGTAATGGATCATAATCTATTGAACAAAATCAGGAACCTATGAGTCCACATTGATATAAATGAATGAATGAAAAGGATAAATAAATGGAGAGAAGAGAAAGCTCCCCTCATAGTAGAAAGCCAATTAATCAATGTAAAATGAATGATAGTAGTAGAAAACCATCATCTGGCAATCATTAATCAGGCAAGAAACATCAAAGGATGCTAAAACTAGTTGGTGGAAGTAGGCTAAGTAACAGAAGTTTTCATGGTCTCAAAGTATCTTTCAAAGAATAAGATTAGTAACTGTGGAAGGCAGCATAATAGTCCCTGAAAGATGCTCAGATACTATCCTGGAAGCTGTGGATACGTTTCCTTATCTGGTGAAAGGGACTTTGCAGGTGTGATGAAGGTGATGATCTTAATCTGGGGAGTTCATCCAGGTGGGCCCAGTGGAATCACAAGGGTCCTTGTAAATAAAAGAGAGAGGCAGGGGAGTCAGAGAGGGAGGTGTGATGACAGAGCAGAGGTCCGAGTTGGAGAAAGGCTTCAAGGTGCTATGCTGCTGGCTTTGAGGATGGGAAGAAGGACCACAAGCCAAGGCATGCAGGTGGCCTATAAAATCTGGAAAAAGCAAGGAAACAGAGCCTCCATTAAAGCCTTCAGAATTAACACAGCCCTGTGACACTGATTTTAACTCAGTGAGACCGGTCAGCCTTCTGACTTCTAAAACTATAACATAATACATGTGTATTGTTTTAAATCATGAAGGTTGTGGTAATTTGTTACAGAAGCAATAGAAAACTGACATAGTCACAAAGGGAAATAAAGAAACGTCATAACAGAGGAATCAGACAGATACTATCTGAATGAAAATGATTAAAATTAACACTGTCGTAAACAAATAGTGTACCATCTGTTTTCCATCAGATATGAGACAATGAAAAAACAGCATGTGCTCTATTTTGGCTCAAAATGCATAAGCTGGGTTTTGTCATGAGACAGCATCCGAGACAGACAACCCAAACTGAGGGACGTTCTACAAAATGAATAGATTTCACTTTTTTAAAATGCTGTATGGTCAAGCCAGTCCAGATGGCTGTTCTCTTGCTCTCTGTACTTTCCCTGCTCGACTAGTCCCTGTTTCACCTACACTCTACTCACATGAACGTGCTTGCCCCTTGCCCCTGAGGCCAGAACAGCTCCACCTGCTTGTTTACTAAAGGGAAACCGCTGCCCCTTGTGATGGTTGTTAACTTGAGGGGCTATGAAGCAGGTGCCCCAGCTGCTGGCTGCCCTGGAAACTGATGGGTCGACTTGATGTCAGTTCCCCCTATGCTGCTGCTGCTGCTGCAAAGTCACTTCAGTCGTGTCCGACTCTGTGTGACCCCATAGACGGCAGCCCACCAGGCTCCCCCGTCCCTGGGATTCTCCAGGCAAGAACACTGGAGTGGGTTGCCATTTCCTTCTCCAATGTATGAAAGTGAAAAGTGAAAGTGAAGTCGCTCAGTCGTGTCCGACTCTTAGCGACCCCATGGACTGCAGCCCACCAGGCTCCTCCATCCATGGGATTTGCCAGGCAAGAGTACGGGAGTGGGGTGCCATTGCCTTCTCCGCCCCCTATAAATAGTAGCCTCCTTTTCTCCCAGGTAGCACAGATTGCTGTCACGTCCTACTGTTTTCTGCCATACACGATGGGGTTTCACCCCAGGACCTTGCTTCAGGCATGTTAGGTCCCCCATCTATTAAACCACAGATGTCTCTGTCACTGTCTCTGGGCTCTATCTTTGGTCTTAAAGCGGGGCAGCTATAAGACTTGCAGGCCTGCGGGTGCAACCTGGCAATTGGTGAGCCAGTCAAGAGGCCAAGGAAACTCCCGTGGGGGCTGAGAAGTCAGGAAATAAGGACAAGAAACGAAAAGTTGTGCAGGTCACCCTGAGGTGACTGTCCACTAGCCTGTGGGGCCTGTGGCAGTTGAACACCAGGAGAGATGTTTTCCTCTTCCGTTATATTGATGATACTCTATAAACCTTCATCTCTTTCCAGTTTAAACCATGCTCACGGCTCATCTGACAGCATGAGGGTGGCTGGTGAATACAGACAAAATGAAAGGACTTGGATTATCTACAAAATACAAGGATACCCAGGACCCACCACTCCTAAACAGTTACAGACTCAGGCTTTAGGGATGTTAACTCAGGGACAGGCTTGCCAGTTGGACGTGGCCAGTTACTTGGTGGCTCAGACGGTAAAGAATCTGCCTGAAATGTAGGAAACAGTGGTTTGATCCCTGGCTTGGGAAGAAAATGGCAATCCACTTCAGTATTCTTGCCCAAAGAATCACATGAGCAGAGGAGCTTGTTGGGCTACAGTCTGTGGAGTCACAAAGAGTTGGGCATGACTGAGCGACTAAGCACACGCACAGTTACCTGGAAGGGTTTGTTTGGGGCCTGTGGTAACTATGGTAACAGCAAAATAACAGAGTGCCCTTGGACTTCTGTCCTCAGCTCTGGAAGGATGCAGTGTGATGGAACAGCCGCGGTTTGCACCCTACAGTGCCTTCCAACAGGCGGAAGATGTCACAACAGGCATACCCGAGCCATCAAGCAACCGGAAGAACCAGTGTTCAGGCTCTAGAACAGCTGTGCATGACACAAGGCACCCGTCAGCATTGATAGTGACCAAAGGTCCCACTCTGCTGGCCATGAAGGCCGTTCCCATCAGGAATGGGCTGATAAAAAGTCATATACTAGTGTTTCCACCTGCCTCACCACCCTGCTGCTCCCAGACTAATGGGAAGGATGAAGGGGCTACTTCAACAACAGCTGAGGCCCCCGACACATGGACACACGCCAGGAGCAACGGTCCCAGTGCCTGCACCGTGTTGACCCAGAGGCAACCAGCCCACGCCATCTACCTTCAACTGCTGCCCACCGAAAGACCACTGCCAACTATGGGTCAGGGCAACAAGGCACTTCTACCCTGGCCACAGGGTCTACACTGAGGGGAACACACCACAGAAAGGCCCTGGGGCTGGCAGGTAAGTCCCCGTTGGTTTGGGTTTGCTTCTTCAAGGGGAATAGGATTAGAAAGAGACTTAACACGTTTCACCTGTCTTCTACCTGGCCCGTCTGAGACTCCAAAGGTAACTAATCCGGGCCCCTACTGGAGACAGGCACCACTGTACTAACCCTGTGGTCTGTTGTTAAGCCACCTCTCCTGGATTCGGCCCTGGCTGTGGGCACTGAGGGTGGACAGGCAGGATGGTGCTGCTGGCCAGGACAAAGCCCACGGGCAGGGGTGGTACGACCTAGAATGCTGTTACTGCTTGAAGTCTGCCTAATGGTCACGATCTTCCCTGTACTGTGCCTGTTAAATGTCTCCATTTCATCCCTAGTCTGATCAGAGGGATGGCTGGGATTTGAGGATTCAGGGATAACAGTGGCATCACTGTGAAATGAGTTTGGGCAGTTGTCAGTAAGACACCCTTGTTATCCTCCTCTGGAATTTCATGAAAAAAATTGACCCAACAAGCACCTGGCTCCAAAGTTTGCCCATCTTTTTACTCTCTAGCTGTCGATCTCTGTACTGCATTTGTGGTGTCTGGGTTGCAGTGCACCTCTACATACCTGATCCCAGGGATAGCAAGGAAAAGGGACAGACCAAGATGGCAAGGGGATGTAGGGGTGGGATGCATGGTCAGGTCACTCGAGATGACTGTTCTCTTGCTTTCTGCTCATTTCCTGCTCTGCCAGTTCCTGCTTCACTCACATGACTATCTAGCCTCTTAATTACAGGGCTTAATCAGTAACTGGTTACATGCTTGCCCCTTGCGCTAGCTGCTGGTTTCCCCTCATAACAGATGAACCAACCTGACATCAATTCACCTACAAATTGTAGTCCCCTTCTCCCCCAAGAAGCAGAGATTGCTGCCATGCCCTGCCTGCTGTCCGCTGACCATGGTGGGATGTTGCTCTAGGACCCTTCGCTTTGGACATGTAAGATCCCTTATCCAAAAAGCCACTGATGTCTCTGTCACTGTCTCTGGGCTATTTCTTTGGTCTTGAGTCTGGGCAACTACAAGGATTGTAGGCCAGGGACTGCACCCCAACAGATGCCAAGGTTATAAACGTCAAAAAGTGAGGAATGTTCCAGATTGAAAGATACTAAGAGAACATGACATGAGGAGCAGCACCTGTCTTTGGATTAAATCCATTGTTGCAGAGGAACCTCTGAGACAACTGGGAAAACTTGAACGGGGTCTCTGGGAGACCTGGGAGAAGGATATAGAAGACTCTGTGCTACCCCACTTTTCTGAGTGTGGCTGTTTTACCAAACGTTCCTGTAAAGGATTGTTATGGTAATTCAAGTCTCATGGATGAAAGAATGTCAGGTTGGTGGGAGATGGAGATGGGTATAAAACATGTGGCTCTGGACAAGATGGCATACTTGTAGGATAGGAGGAGAGTTAGTGGAGGGGTTTCACCAGTGCAGTGAAATGGAAACTCACTTCTACATTCCTGAGTGGAAATCAGCCACCAACAATCGTTGCCTGAGCACCTTAGCTTTGAACCAAGGTCCACAGACTTGTCACGTTGGTCTGTCTGCTAAATTCACCTCTGGGGTAGTCCCTGAAGGTGTTTTGGGAAGCAGTTGTGAGAGACAGTTGGAGCCTCATTTGCTGCTGCTGCTGCTAAGTCGCTTCAGTCATGTCCGACTCTGTGCGACCCCAGAGACGGCAGCCCACCAGGCTCCCCCGTCCCTGGGATTCTCCAGGCAAGAACACTGGAGTGGGTTGCCATTTCCTTCTCCAGTGCATGACAGTGAAAAGTGAAAGTGAAGTCGCTCAGTCATGTCTGACTCCTAGCGACCCCCTGGGCTGCAGCCTCATTTGGAAACCTCGAAAACATGGGTGTGATGACTAGATTTGGCCAGCAGATAGCAGCAGGCAATTTCGGGGAAAGAATGCAAGACAACCCCAACTGGGAGGTCCAACTGCTGCTTCACTGTCAGCCAGCTGAGGGCAAAGGCCTGCTGGCTCATTGAGTTGTTGGCCGTCTCTGAATTAAAGGGCTCCTGCCAGACAAAACCTCAGGCAGTCCAACCTCACTCTGGAAATAATGGGAGAAAGAGGAGGAAAATCGAAAGAAAGTCTTCATTGTGTTCTTAAAGAAAGAAGGCTTTATTTCATTCTAACAATGCAAAAAAGGAAAAAGAGAAGCCATAATTTAACAGACCCTGAATCAGACTCCTTGAGGGTCCCAAACCTTAAAAGGAAAGAGTTGGACTCACAAGTCATGGGGCCTAAAGTGACATCAAGTATTTAGATAATAATAAAAATGAAGCTTTGATTTTTATCTGTAAAACAGGGATGGGGATTTGAGAATTGTATGAATATCTGGTGTTTAGAGCAGGGACTGGTATAAGTAAGTATTCAATAGAAATTAACTCAATTATTATTTACTGAACACTTACTATGGGCCACGGATTAGACTGTTTTATGTTATATCCTGATTTCTTATACTATACTTGTACTATATATTTTATCTCAATTGTTTAAATTTAAAGCTTAGGAAACTTGTCATTTAAATTTAAACATTTACTGACTGCCTCCTAGGGCCACTGTGGATTCAGCAGAGATAAGGACAGACATAGTACCTGTCCTTCAAGAACCAACTCTAGACTTCCATGGTGGTCCAGTGGTTAAGAATCCACCTTGCAACACAAGGAATCAGGGTTCAGTCCCTGGTAGGGGAACTAAGATCCCACATGCTGAGGAGCAACTAAGCTGGAGCACCACAACTACTGATCAGGGGTCCATGTGCTGCAACAAAAGATCCCACATGATGCAACTAAGATCCAATGCAGCCACGTAAATAAATGTTTTTTAAAAAACCCCAACAGATGAGTGAAAAAAAAAGAAAGAACCAACTCTACAGGTGGGTGCATATAGCTAGTTAGGAAAAGAGTGAAAATTTAAAACCAAGACTGATACAAAAACCTGCTTCTACTACCTTCCATAATAAAGAGACCTAACTTTTACAGATGTCTATTTTGTAACAGACACTTACATGTTCAACTTTCATATTGACCCAACGAGGTAGCAATTGTCATCACTGTTTTACAAATGCTGCTGCTGCTAAGTCACTTTAGTCATGTCCGACTCTGTGCGACCCCATAGACAGCAGCCCACCAGGCTCTGCCGTCCCTGGGATTCTCCAAGCAAGAACACTGGAGTGGGTTGTCATTTCCTTCTCCAATGCATGAGGAAATATTAAATGAATTGCTCAGTGGCCATAGTGATAAGGAGTAGTCAAGCTTTATGTACTTGAAGCCCATCTTCTTTGCATGGCAATACACTCTAGATGATTCCAAGGATCAGAAGAGATCTATACCAGCATCACCTCATTCTGTCCAGATGTGAATTCCAACACTGACAGGTCATGAAATCAGAAAGGTATCTCGGGGGTGAGGATCCTCAGATCTTCAGATTCAGGTGTTTTTTTGTTTGCTTGTTTTGCTTTTGTTTTTTCTTTTGCATGTTGGTGAAACAGCTTTGGGCTTCCCTGGTGTCTCAGTAAAGAATCCACCTGCGATGCAGGAGATCTTAGCAGCACGATTCAGAATTGAAAGATCCAAAACTGACACTTTGCTCTTTCATGAGCTGCACGATTTTAAAGCAAGTCATTTAGACTTTCTGATACTCAGTTTCCTCATGGAAGATAATATGTATTACATCGAAAAACTAAAGATTCAATAAGATAGTGTATGTAACACTGCTTTGTACAGCCTAAAGGGAAATTGAAGAATTATGTCAATCCTTGTCAAAATTTTTTCCTGTGAAATCTAGTTCGAGACTTGCTATTCAACATCCTTTGTCCTGGATTCAAACTATCTTCCTAGTCTTAACCCTTATGTTTTTAAGTAGACATAGAAATTCTAGTTTAAACTGGCTTAAGAGATAAAGGGAATTCATTGATGTCGTAATTAACTGGCTAATGGATTACTCACAGATTGTTTCAGCTTCAGGAGTAAACTGATCAGAAACAAGGTTTTATCCTTCTACCCTTAGGGTGCCTTTCAGCTGTGCTAGCTCCATCCTTAGTCACGCTCTGCCCTGATGGTCACGAGCTGGTTGCAGCAGCTTCTGCTTCTGCCACTGCTGCTGCTGCTGAGTCACTTCAGTCGTGTCTGACTCTCTGCAACCCCATAGATGGCAGCCCACCAGGCTCCCCCATCCCTGGGATTCTCCAGGCAAGAACGCTGGAGTGAGTTGCCATTTCCTTCTCCAATGCATGAAAGTGAAAAGTGAAGTGAAGTCGCTCAGTCGTGTCCGACTCTTCGAGATCCCATGGACTGCAGCCCACCAGGCTCCTCCGCCTATGGGATTTTCCAGGCAAGAGTACTGGAGTGGGGTGCCATTACATCCTCTTAATTTCAAATCCAGTGGAAAGAGAATTTACAGTTAAATTCTGGATAAAACTCTGTCACTTTCAACACCGGTCTTGCCTCTGATTCTCACTGGTCCAGATTGAGTTACACGCCCATCATTGAATCAGTCACTCTGGGGCTAGATTATGCTGACTAACTGAACCCACTTGGGACCCGCATTAGAAGCTGAAGGTTGTCAATCTCTTACTACTAATTAGATGACTACAGGGAGGGGTTATTCTCAAAATACAATATGTCATATTATTTCCAGTAGAAAAAGGATGAATAATTGTGGCTGAGCGGCAAAAACAGAACTCTCACATGTCTGGATTAGTCAGATTGAACTATTATATGGTGTCTGAAGCACATCCTGTAATTTCTGGCTGATAGGCCTATGGTCATGTTGTTCTCTTCATCTAAAACATTCCTCCAAGCTCTATCAACCAATTTCTCCTTGGTTTTCACAATTCTTAGTTTCTTTTTTAAATTTTTTCTATTGATTTTTTTTCTTTTTTAGTCTCTGTTTCATTTATTTCTGCTCTGATTTTTATGATTTATTTCCTTCTACTAACTTTGGGTTTTGCTTGTTCTTTCTCTGGTTCCTTTAGGTATAAAGTTAGGTTGATGAGATTTTTCTTATTTCCTGAGGCAAGCTTGCATTGCTATAAGTTTTGCTCTTAGAACTGCTTTTGCTGTATCCTGAGAGGGTGTGGGGGTGCCAGGCCACTATTGGGAGGGGCCAGTTGGCACTAATAGTTTAAAGAGAGTATTTCAAAATGGCTCTTTCAAGTACCAGTGTTACTGTGATTAAATATGCTCCCCCAAAGGGCTGCCACCAGCATCTCCATCCCCAGGGGGTGTCCCAGTTGCTTCCTGTCTCCCTAGGAGGCTCCCCGAGATTAGCAAGTAGGTCTCAATAAGCCTCCTTTCAAACTATTGCCTCTGCTCTGAGACTTACAGCATGTGAGCTTTCGAATGAGCCCTTTAAGAGTGACATCTCTGTTTCTTTTAGCTTTCTAGATCTTCTGACTGTAAATCCCATTGGCTGTTGAAGCCAGGCATTCTCATTTGTTCCCTTTGGGGCCCCTGGGCCAGGTAGCCTGATGTGGAGCTCAGTTTCTTTGCTCCCTGGAGAGGACCTCTGTGATTGTGATGTTCTCCCCATATGTGAGTCACTGACTCGGGGGTATGAGTCTTGACTATGCCACATCTCTGCCCCTCCTACCTGTTTCATTGTTGTTTTCTTTATATCTTGTGGGAAATCTTTTATGCTAGTACTTTAGATGGTTCTCAAAGCATTTGCAGTCTTGGTGTGTCCATGGGAGGAAATGAGTTCCGGTTCTTCCTACTTTGCCATCCTGACCACCTTTCCCAGTGAGGAACACTTAAAGAAGGAAATAACTTGCAACAGTATCTACATAACCAGACCTACTATCATTATAACAAGACTCCAAGGAATGGCAAGGTACCCCAGGGGTAGTGACAGCAGGGAACCGTCACTGCTCTTAGATAGGACTGGGGCAGAGAATGAAACAGTTTCCTAAACCCAAACAGAGCTGATGGAGGGAGTTCCCCAGCAAGAGCTGTAATCTTTGAACCTAGCTACTGAGCCAGGTGAATCTGTACCCCAACTTCTCTCTCCTTTCATCTCCTTTCCACTACTTTCCTACTGGCTGAACCCAACAGGAAGTCAGAGCACAGAAAACCTGTTGATGTAGTCCATCCATACAGGTCAGCCTCCCAGGACACAAGCAGGTAGAGAGAGGTACAAGAACAGGCAGAAAGTATTGACAGATCTTAAAGGTCTTTTAGTCCGATGATTAATTTTTTTTTTTTTTTTTGCAACAGGAATGTTTATTCTATACAAATTAGACTTAAGAAGGAGCCAAATGGAAAGCCATGGAGATTATGAGATTGGGGGCGTGTGGAGAGACAGCTGGTCAAGTGTCCCTCACTCTCTATGGCAAACTCTAGGGCACTGCCACAGAAGCCCCCCTTGCCAGTAGAACATAGTTTGAACATCACTGATAGTTTAAGCTGTTCATTTTTACAGATGAGGAAACTGAAATTCCAAAAGCTAAGTAACTTGCTAAAAGTCATTTGGTGAGTTAATGGCAGAGCTGAGTTCACTAGAACTTGGGCCCTTTGATCCCGAGTTCACTGCTCAAGCACTATTCGGGCACAGGGCGGGTGAGTAGGGAATTCCCAGAAAAGCAATGCTATAGGGGTGGGGAGGCAGGCAGCATAATTCAAGCTCACAGTTAGACAGCTCGAGGTTCCAATCCTGACTGTGAAACTTTGAAGCCAACTTATTATTAAATCTCTTATCCTTATTTTCCTCATTGGTAAACTGGAAATAAAAATGCCTAGTGTTTATAGCTGTTGAGAGGATTAATAAGATAATATTTAATCCTTAGTATAGTATCTGGCACTGAAACCTCATCAATAACAGCTGGTTGTTATTAATAGTAACTCCGTTTAAGGGTTTCTAAAATTATGCAGATAGCTCATTGACATACGCTAAGAAGTGTCCAAGCTCAGAATGTGACCAACCAGGGCAAAGGCTCATAATGGACATTTGCAGATTTTCACCTTCCTAGCATTCTTCCCTCCTGGGGTGACTGATCCAACTCCAGCACCAGGATGGTATGACTCAAGCCTACGCCAATCAGTGAAAAGTCCATCCTCCAAATCACACGGCATCAATCCAAGGATGGGTATCTTACCCAACTTGTCAGTTTAGGGTAAACCCTAGGATTTTGGCAAGAGTTACTGTGAAAGAAGTGCTCTTCTCAACTAGGACTGTTAGCAGAAAGGAACGATATCAGCGTGGGGACACTGGAGACACATATGAAGCCATCTCAGAGTAGGATCAAAAGGAAGATCTTAGAGAATCCTGAGGATATCACCTGGGCTCCTAGGTAGGTCAGGGGCTAGCAAACTTTTTCTAGAAAGAGCCATGTAATACTTTAGGTTTTGCTGGCTGTAAGGTCTCTCTGGTGAGTATTCAGTACTGCTGTTGTAGCTTGAAAGAACCATGAACAATATATAAAAGAACAATCACGGCTGTGCCAGTAAAACTTTATTTACAAAAACAGGCAATGAGTTATAGTTTGCCAGCTCCTACCCAAACCATACCTAAAGCCAGACAACCTTAGGACTTCTTGCCATTAAATTCCCTTTTTGGCTTAGTTTGAGTAGATTTCTCTCACTACAGTGGGAAAAGTCCTGATACAAATTTCCATTTGATAAAATGTGATCTTTATCTAGTAGGTCACAGATCCCCTAATGGTAGAGAAACTGGTCATTTCTGTCACGAAATAGAAGCTTTTAGAAGAAAAAAAAATCCCTTTGTAAGTCCATTCTGCAGGGTCATGTGCTATTGCCACAGAAGTTGGATTTTAACTGGTGTTTATCTCCTCCTTGTCACAAAGGAGAAACAAGTACTCCTATGAATCTTTACCTTAGAGCAAGTGGTCCACAAGAGACCAAAATACTCACTTGACTGCAGGACAAAATGATCCCAGAGGCTGACACACACAAATACTCAAGAACCCTGTAGAAGAGCTCTTATTCAGTTCATGTCAAAATGAGGGCGAGGGTTTGTTTTGTGGAGGGGAAGAACTGGATCTTTAGAAAAGTCAGGCCCAGATGTTCCTGTTGAGGGAATTTATCGCCCTTTGGAAATGACCTTAAGGAAGATCTTGCATTTCTTGGGTCAGAGCAAATTGTTCTATCTTTTCTGACAGTGTTCTTGCCTGGAAAATCCCAGGGACGGGGGAGCCTGGTAGGCTGCCGCCTATGGGATCACACAGAGTCGGACACGACTGAAGTGACTTGGCAGTACAGTTACTCAGACTTTCCTGGAGTTAAGCTGACTTATTTGAAAGCTGAACCCTGCAGTCCTGATCTCAAAAGATTAAGTGGAGCTCCTTCTGGCAAGTTGCAGATATTATAAGTAAGTGTCCACTTGAGGACTTTCCATCTTCACTGAGCAACTCAATGTGTTAGGAGCAGCAAAGAACTTAACAGTCAACTATGTCTTTTCCTGAAAATTGAATGAGTATCACCAGTGTGGGATATATTCAAACACTAAGCTGTACAGAGCAAACTTGAAATTATATAGCTGTCAGAAGAATGAGATTAGTTTAGTCAGTCTGAGCTTCGATAACAAAGCATTGAGACTGCGTGGCCAAACAACGTAAGTTTATTTCTCACGGTTCTGGAGGCTGAGAAGTTCAAGACCAGCAGATCTGGTGTCTGGTGCAAGCTGCTTTCTGTCTCACAGACGGCCATCTTCCTGTTGTGCCGTCACGTGGCCAGAGCTCTTTCCAGGCTCTCTTAGAAGGGCACTAATCCCATTCACCAGGGCTCTACCCTCACGACCTACAGCCTTCATCTCCTAATACCGTAACACTGGGGGTCAGGATTTCAACATATGAATTTGGGGTGGGGAAACACAAACATTCAGTCCATCACAGAGATGAGTATGGGTTTGAGAATTTTGGAGAGGAAGAGTGAGGACATACTGGGTAGAAAGAGTAGACAGAATTACTGGGACAAAGATGTGCTGCTATAAATGAACACTCCATTTACTTTAACAAGTTTTTATGAAGCACCACCGTTGTGCCAGACACTCAACTCCGTTTTGAGAATACAATAGTAATAATAGGCACAGGGTCTTTGTTCCTGTGGCACTTACACTCTAGTGGACTGTGTAGGAAACACCAGTGTAAGGAGACAGAATTTCTTCCTATCAATTGTTAGAGACGAAGTGGGAAGAAAGAACAGGACAGATGAGCTGGAGGAAGATGGAAATGGAGTGACTGTTTCAAGAGAGGACTTGATGGAAATGCGTGGTATTTTAATCTACAATATGCAGAGAGGATTGAGGTGGGGAAATGGTGGCCAAGTGTGGGAGGGTGGTGGGAAGACTGAACTTTGGCCTTGTGCTTCTTCCTGTGTCTCTTTTTATCTGTTACCTTGACAACCTGGATCCTCTTTCATTTCACACTACGAGTAGGGACTGTTTTACTTGTTCAGAATCTTGAAAAATGAGGACCAGTGATTCTTGAGCTGAGCTGAACTGGCACTGCTGAGCTGATGCTAAGATACTATGGAGAAGCAACTCTGTCTCCTTAGTCTCTGCCCTCAAGAGGATTTCCTCTGGAGTCTTGGTAGCAGTTTCAACAAACATGAAAACTACTGTATAAGACTGTGCATCAAGAACTTTCTCAAGAAAAGGCTGTTATTTTTAAAATGTCTGTTCTGAGTGTACAAGAAAAAGTACCTTCAGATGTACAGTTCTAATTCAGATTCTTCTTTAAAACAAGTTTTCTCATAGAAAATTGAACTTCAGTGAGAAAGAATGTTAAAGAAATAACTATTTGTGGTGCTAAGTCCAAGAGAATAGAGTTTTCCAAACCGTACAGGCAGAGCATAAAAAACAAAGACCTTTGGATAGAGAAGGTGAGGGCTTCCTTTAAGCTGACTATGCTATTCCCTCCTGAGTTCTGCACAAGTGTCATGTGATGGTATAAACCCTGGGTGGATGACACAGGTGGGAGAGAACACTTCTGCACTGTGGAGGTGACAATTCTAAGTCAGAGAAATAGAAAAGGGCCCTTTGGAAAACTTAAAGTAAATGATGTCATTGTCACTTAGCAAAATGTTTGCCTCATACTAAGAAATTTGAGTGAGCCTCTGAGGAATTTTGTTTTACAGATTAAAAATAAATCAGGCTTTCTGCCTGTGTACGCCGCCGAGAAAGCGTCGCTGCAGTCTTTCCCCCTCCACTGCTGTCGTGTCTGAGTCAGAGTCTCCCAAGGAGCCTGGACAGCTGCGGGAGCTCTTCATCAGAGGACGGAGCTTTGAAGCAGCTGAGGGTCTGAGGCGCCACTGGGAGCCATGGGAGCGCTCACAGGCGGCGGTAATGAGGGCTCCAAGCGCCCCGCGCCCCGGAGGCTCGGCTCGTCGCGCGCCACGGCGGGGGAGGCGAAAGGAGGGCACCGAGGCTGACGGAGGAGCTGGGGAGCCCGGGCGGCCGGCTCAAGAGAGCACTTTCAAAGCCCTGGCGCCCGCTTACCTGCGAGAAAGGCTTTCGTTGGTGGCATTAAGGAAGACACTGAGGAACACCACCCGAGAGATTATTTTGAGCAGGATGGGGAAGCTGAAGCGACTGAAATCAAGCCTGACCGAGGCAGCGGCAGAGAGGCCGTGCTCGCGTGCTCGTGGCTGGCCGTGACTCCGCAGGCGAGGCTGCCGCTCAGAAACGCCGCGCCGCGAGCGGCCGCCGCGAGAGGGAGGGCGGCCCGGCCCCGCGAGAGCCGGCTCCCGCTCAGCCCGCCGCAGAGGCCGAGGCGGCCCCGGAGGCCCCGCTGGCGGTCGTGGCCGAGGCGGCCCTGGAGGCTGACAGTTTGCAATTATTTGTGGGATAGGCAGAGGAGAAGTAACTAATGAAGGATAGAAGAGAACTAACAAAAAGTGGTGTGTTGAAAGCAAAAGGTATTGTAAGACAGAAGTGAAATCAGTACAGAAAATTCAAACATTAATAGAATGAGAACAAAGGATTAGCAATTAGATTACTGTTTGAAGTGGAGCAAAACTAGATTATGATTGGATTAAGCAATGCAAGGAACTGAACTCAGACTAGAGGCCAGTGTAGTTTTGACTAAAAAAATAATTATTCAGACTTAGAATCCAGGCTTCTCATTGATACACAGCAGTCATCACCAGACTTATGTTTCTAGAAAACAAAATTTCATTGCATCTTGGCTACATTGTCATACTGACTCTGCGACTGATGGAAGGATCTTAACTAAGTCATTGAGGGAAATGAAAGAGATGCCAAGAATTAAACAGGTTAATTTCCTGGCACAAGGAAGCATCTAAGGTCTTTTAGAAGCCACTAATGCATTTTACATGATTGCTTAATTTCAGGAAATCCTGACTCATTGCTCCTATAGAGTAAGACGCAAAGGCTGATCTCAATTTACAATCCTGTAAACCAGTTTTGAGTAGAGCAGAAATTATTCTTGGCAGAAATACGTCTGTTTAGTGCCTATTTTGAGAATGTCTTGGTATGTGTGTGTTTTATTTTCTTTGAGAAAAAACATACTTTATTTGGGATGTTCTGGGAATGATTAAGACTAAATGGGCAAGGGAATACCTCCTGGCTTAACATTTGAATGGGAAATGGGGATACCATCAACAAATCTATGCAGTCAGACAAATGAATCCTTGATAAATGGCCCAGATGAAGCTTGAATAAGAAAATGAGACGTTAGAATCAGTTTGCTAAACCAGGGTGCCAGTGCTGGGTAATGTGAGAACCAGAATGCTACTAATAGTGTCACTGAAAGTTTAACCTCTTTCTGATTTAATCCTCATAATAATGTAGAGTATTCACAGTGGCTATTATTAACCACACAGTGGCTCTTATTAACCGTTTCACAGATGAGAATAACATGAAAAAAAAAATTAGATAACTGAGCCAAACTCACACAGTAGGTTAGTGAAGAGGCAGGGCTAGATTCCAAGACAGTGCCACTCTAGATCTCCTATTTCCTCTTGCCTTCCTCAGCAACTACTCCAAGCCTTCTTTACGAGTCTGTTGCTCACTCCTTCGTCTGCTCTCCACAGTCCTGATGAATGGCCCTGGCCCCGGCGTCACTGGAAGCGGAGGTCCCTGGACTGCCATCCTGTGCTCCTACCGTGTAAGCCCTTGCCTTGTACGCCATCCTCACTGCTTGTCCTCCAGGCTCTCCCTTCTGCTCAAAGGCATGTCTCTCTACACGTTGCCTCTCTTCATTTCACTTCTTCCCTGGCATTTTCCCCTCTGTTTAGAACACACTCAAGTTTCTCTCAGGCGAAAAAAAACAACATATCCTTCAACTCTCAAATCCAATCTAGCTTCTTCCTCTCTCATTCAAATTTCTCCAAACAGTTATCTGTCTCTACCTTCCACCTCCCAATTTCTCTTCAGCTCACTTCTCCCCTCACCATCCTGAAATTTAGTTTCAGGCAGTGTTATGGGCTGAATTGAGTCCTTCCAATTATGACGAAATATGATGAAATCCTAACCCTCAGTGCCTCAGAATGCAGTGAGGACCCAGAAGAGGCAAAGTTCTCTAATGTGCCCCAGTTCAGTTCAGTTCAGTTCAGTCGCTCAGTCGTGTCCAACTCTTTGCGACCCCATGAATTGCAGCACGCCAGGCCTCCCTGTCCATCACCATCTCCCGGAGTTCACTCAGACTCACGTCCATCGAGTCCGTGATGCCATCCAGCCATCTCATCCTCTGTCGTCCCTTTCTCCTCCTGCCCCCAATCCCTCCCAGCATCAGAGTCTTTTCCAATGAGTCAACTCTTCGCATGAGGTGGCCAAAGTACTGGAGTTTCAGCTTTAGCATCATTCCTTCCAAAGAACACCCAGGACTGATCTTTAGAATGGACTGGTATGCCCCAGTGATCATGAACAATCACGTGAGGCAAAAATACTCAAAAGAGAGGGCAGAGGGGCTACCTTCATAGCTGGCATCAGGGAACGTGAGTCTGAAGCAAATCTATCATTTATTCCAAGAGACATCACATGAAGGGGAAACAAAAGTCAGACACCGATGGGAAAAAATGACAGGGAGTAAGAGAATTCCCAGGTGTCGATTTTCCCCTTCTTGGCTTCTCACTGAAAAGTACTGTGATTCTGGTAAGTTATACATAATGGAAACCTGAAGATGCCACTTGCTTTGTTCTACATTGACACTGAGCTATTGAAAATAATTCAGAAACAATACCTTCTCATTCTCAAATGTACCCACTTAAAAAAAAATGGAGGTATTAGATGATATTTCTCCTAGTTTACAAATAACTCTGTAAAGTTGGAATAAAATGCCTGGCTACACTGAGGACAGATTATACCCATCCCTGTCCTAACAGGTAAGTAACTCTGTGGAGAAAGATTACACTGATTTGACAAGTATTTCTTCCAGAGCAGGTTAATTTACTACTCCCTAACTTTCCCCCATCTGTTTGCACAAAACATATTTTTCCCATTATTGTTTTGCCTTTCAGAAACTTCTGTACCAACTGACATCACTGTTTACACTCAAAAGACGACTTTCATCTTTCTGACATCTGTTAAGTCTTTTCCTGTAAACAGTGTTAAATGATTCATTTAATCAGCTTTGATGGTATATCCTGTATACAGTCAAACATAAACACAATCTCATGTGTTACTGTTAATGAAGAAAACACCACCACTTTGACGAAGGCGCTTTGGCTAGGTGGCTATGGAGAGGAGCCTGTCAAAATTTTGTTAAAACTGAAACACTGTCAGTCTGACAATCTCTGAACATAGGTTGAATGTGCTTAATCACTTCAGTTGTGTCCAGACTGTAGCCTTTCAGGCTTCTCTCGCCATGGGATTTTCCTGCTAGAATACTGGAATGGGTTGCCATGCCCTCCTCCAGGGGATTTTCTTGACCCAGGGATCAAACCCGAGTTTCCTGCATTGCAGGAGGATTCTAAAGAGCCTGTATAGTCTAGACTTATGTTGACCCTTTCCTTGCAAATCTTTCTAAGTGAAAGTTAATCATTAATGCACAGAGAATTGCAAGAGGTATATTAGACTTCTCTAGGGAAACAGAATCAATGGAATCTTTTCCCTTCTCTATTTGTTTATACACAGATATACAAATATTTAACCATTGAGTTTTGGGATGATTTGTAATGCAGCAATGGAAACTAGACGAAAAGAACTTGGCTGGGACCTGGGCTGAGCTTTGGGATAAGATCGAGCTGATTCTGAGTGGATAGGCAAGGGGTATAGCTGGATAAAGACTTCACTCTATATGGGGAGAAGCGGAAAAGTCCTGTATTGTTAGGCTACAATGAAGAGATATGACTTTAAAGTAGATGAATTAGTCATTGTTCATAGGACTAGGTTAGGCAGGAAACACTGAGATCAGATCAGAGTCTGGGCTATAGGTCCAGATGTTCAAGCCAGGAAGGAGGAAATGGAAACACACTTCAGGCCAGGAGATTTCAGAATTTGGAATGGCAGCTAAAACAGTCTTTTTGAGTCATATAGGTATTTATGATGTGGGAGATCAGGTGAAACAGGAGCCATGGACATGGGTCAAAAGCTTGAATGTAGGTGAAACCAGGCACAAGACCTCTGGTACTAGTTACAGTGGAGGTGGTGACAGAAAGACTGCTATGGATATAGAGTCACATAGTTTCAAGGCGGGAGCTCCGTGTTCTTTCCTTGGAGCTAAAATTGACTTTAATGCTCAATTTAGAGGGGCAAGGTAGAATGCCGGGTGTGGTGTGGACTAACAGGAACCCCTATGAGTCTGTATAACTAGTGAATAGTCTAAGGATCCTTGAGTACAGATACAAATAAAACATTGAAATCTCATAAAACTTAACATTTTAGCTTAGGGTTGTCTTTGTTGTTCTCAAAGCAAGTTGATGAGTGATTTTAAAGTATAAATTATACACTAGATGCTCCTAAAGAGGCTATTAGTGCAGTAGGTAAAGCACTGAAGTGTTTACGTAGACATATTTTCTGAGTGTGCCTCTGAGAGTTTATCTTACTGGATTTTGTCATTCCCGATTGAGGTGTTTTTCCTTTTCTGGTTTTATTCTAAAAGCAACTCAGAGTGCAGCCAGAGTCGTAAGACAGCACAGACCCTCCTTGCCTATCTTCCCAACTTCACTTCCTACTATCCTCCTCTCAGGATCACGAGTTTCCAGACGTTCTGACTTCTTGCAGGTGTGTGGAAGTGCCTGACTTCCTACAAAGTCTGGGTCTTGGCACGTACTCTTCCCTCTAATTGTAAGGCATTTCTAAGTATTCTTTTCTTAAACAGCTTCCATTTATATTTCAGGCCTTGGTTTAAATATCACATCCTCCAGAGGTCTCTGAACTACTCGCTAGTCTCCTTTGTAATTCTGAGTAACCTTTTTCATTGTTTGTACCATGACTGCAATGATATATTTATACCTTTATTTGTTTAATGGTTGCCTCTCACACTAGAATGTGACCTCTAGTAGATATGGGAAGTTAAGTTTTTTTCATGACTGCAACTGGGGAAGAGAAAAATAAGCTAAAATCCAGTAAAGTAAGAGAAGGCACAAGAGGCAGGAAAATTTGAGAGAGAGATCTAAAGAATTAAAAGAATTTCAGTCTTTAATTCATTTTTAGTGTAGGGCATAGTGCTTATTAACACATCTTAATGTCCCCAGATGATAAGGGTGTAAAATGAGTACCCTTAATGAGAGATGAAGACTATAGATGTGCAATAATTAGAACTTTTGTACATTGCTGATGGGAATGTAAAATGGTGTAGCCACTTTAGAAAAGTTTGGCAGTTCCTCAAAAAGTTAAACAATGACAGTATATTATTACCCTACTCCCAGGTTACGTATTTAAGAAAAATGAAAACATCTCCACACAAACAGTGATATGTCAGTGTATAGAGCTGTGTTATTCATAATTACCACAAAGTGGAAACCACTCAGGTCTACCAAATAATGGATAAAATATGGTATATTCATATAAAGAACTATTATGCAGCCACAAAAAGAACTGAAGGACTGAAACATGCTGTAATATGAATGAATCTTGAAAACATACTAAATGAAAGAAATCAGACACAAAAGGCACATATTGTGATTCTGTTTATACGAAATGTCCAGAATAGGCAAATTCATAGAGAAATCCAGAGACAATCTGAATAGGTGTCTAGGACTGAGGTTATTTGGGTGTGGGATTGACTGCAGACGGGTACAGGATTTCTTTATTGGAGTGATGAAAATCTTCTAAATTAGATTGTAGTGATGCCTGGATAATTCTGTAAATATACTAAAAAGCCAGTGAATTGCATACTCTAAGTAAGTGAATTTTAAATATGAAATATGTCTCAATAAAAATGTTAAATTAAGGTCAATCCTCATTACTCACAGTAGTTATTATGTGCTATAAAGTCACTGCAAGCACTTAACTGGTGAACACAAAACTATAGGGGATACACAAGGTTAGAATCCTGGAAGCCTCTGGTCACATTTTTGCTAACTTATCAGTACATAACCTTGCTTTGTGTTTCTGATTAAAGACACCTTATTTAAAATACATTGCTTATTTAAAAAATGAACTCCATGCATTAGTTCATGAGTAGTAACAATGAACTTATGGCCAAAAGCACTGTAACTCAAGCCTGAACAAAACTTACCTAAAACGAATTTTTTCCCAGAAGGCACATGGCAGCTTTCTTGCACTTACTAGGAACACTAGACAGTACTTTAGTACTACGCTTGAGAGCCATTTTTAAGAGTGAAATCATCAACAAAAAGCCCCCAAATGCAAAATATGGGGCATTAAATCGACTGTGAAAAGGATGCTTGTTCACAGCATGAGCTGAAGCAAGGCAGAATGTCACTTTGTCTGACCTTGGCTGGGAATGTGTGCATTGGGGCACTCAAATTTTTCACTGCTTTCCACACATCCATGGCCGACTTCAAAAGTGCCAAGAGTACTGTGATTGGGTTACAATTAAATTTCAATGAGCAGGTGAATTTGCAAATACGGAATTTGTGAATAAGGATCAACTTTAGCTTAGTCTTTCTACCAAAATGGTTTTTAAAAAACATTTTGAATTTTAAGGTCTAAACTTCAGTCTTCTCATAATACTAGATAAAATGTTGTACGTATTCGTAGTCTGTTTCAAGACTAGCTAATAGCAAAGAACGAGTTTGAGAGGTCTCAGATCATTCTTAAGTTTTATTTCTTTAGCATTTCTAGGTAATTATGTTTCATGCTACTGATTCCTGGGTTAAAGACCAGTTTGAAGGCAAAATGAAAATGTTTATTTTAATCAGCAAAAGTCTAATTTGAATTTATCACAAATGCATGTGATCTCCTAGAAAAAGTTGTCTGTCACCACAGGATGTAATTAGAATATACTTTAATTTTTAAGGAAAAGAAATAACTTACCTAGTTGTGCTCATATCTGTAATCTGTACTCCTACTTTCTATATATTTGTAGACACGCTTTCACATGGTAGCTACTGCCAATTTTTATTTCCAAAGTTTTTCAGTTTTGCTTTAAAAAATATTTTATGCATTTTATTAACTTTAATTTTAGACTGGCTTTCAAGTCTCAAATCCTCTTAAAACAGGAAATGTCAGCTTTTGCTCATAGCTCCTTGTAAGAGGCTTTTGCCAAATTCAGGAATTTAGAGACACATTTTAACTGCTTTACGTTATAAGTAACAAAATGTTGGCATGGGGAGCAAATTTATAAATATCAAGTGACTATTACATATCCATATCTGTGAACTTGAATAAGCTTAATCAAATGTCAAAATTTGGCTATAAAATGGTACTATTTTGGACCAGTATTTATATACCCTCTTCTTGGTAATCAAAATTTGTTTCTTTAAAAAGGTTTTAGCTGTTGATTGGAATTGGTGAAAAAGAGTTGGAACTGGCTAATTAACTCAAACTTCCCAATTAAAATAGTGGAGCTTGGTAGATAACACATTTATTCATCAACTCAAGAACTTAAAAGGTTTTCAAAGTTTAAGGTTCTTCAGTCTCTTTTGATCTCTAATAACAACTTGGAATCAATAGAGTTTTCAGGCTTCTCAATGCCAGATAACTCATTTGACTGGCTCCTCCTGCTCAGAAAACAGTCCAGTTAGGTTTCTGTGCCAACTCCAGAAGTTCTGAAGTTTCACCCTTTCTATCCAGCTATTTCTCTGTATGTGGCAGCAACTCCTCTTTCCACGACTGGCTTCACTTCCTTTTTGTTCTGAAGTAATAACCACCATTTGTTGTAATTTAGTTGTAAGTCATGTCCAACTCTTACGTGACCTCATAGACAGAAGCCCACCAGGCTCCTCTGTCCATGGGATTTACCAGGCAACAATACTGGAGTGGGGTGCTATTTCATTTCCCAGGGCATCTTCCTGACCCAGGGATTGAACTCCCGTCTCCCGCATTGGAAGACAGATTCTTTATCACTGAGCCACCAGGGAAGCCCAATAACCACCATTAGGGATTAGTATATTATCCAGGGCCTTGTGCTATCAAAGTGATGGCTCTCTCCATTACTATGGATGACCAAAAACAGACCACAGCTTGTATGCCAGGACTTACATTATTTTTTCATTTTCCAGTTGGCTTTTAAAATGTCTTAAAATGACATGTCACAAAATGCCAGTAAAGATTAACAACTGACCTCTGTTAAATATTCTACAAACATTTCCTGGGAGAGCTGTCTTTAAAAGAATTTCAAATACCCTTCATTAAGACAGTTTAAGAATTTATTCTAAGATTGAGTTAATACAGTAAGATTTTAGACCAATTTAATTTAGTAAGAGGTGTAAATGACCTAAAGTCATTTGGACAAATGCTGGTCTTAGTGAACCATCTTTAAGAAGTCACTTTCATCACACAAAAGACTAAGCAAAGTCATTTTTAATAGCTCATAAAAGAAGAGGTGGTATTTTAAGAGATATTCCTTCTATAATAAGGTATTAATGAAAATGTATTCATTTTAAGTGTTGTTTTGGCTTGAAACAAAGGTTTATACGAAAATAAAAATGTACTGAGAAATGTGTCATTTTTTAAACATGAAAGATTTCAAATTCAGATAGATTTTTGAAACTTTTTATTTATATTTTGGTCTTACAAATGATCATTTTTAAATTGACTTTTCCATAAGAATGTAAAGCACAAAAATTTGCTAAATATCAGGTCCACACAAATCCTCAGGAAGGTTTTCTGTGTAGTCTTCATTAATGCAAATCTTTGTGTGAATATTTCACTCTTACTGTAGATCTTGAATCTGTTTTACAATAATGCAGCCATAAAGTTTTTACACAGTGCATTCATTATAAACTATACATTTCTATTAAAAGGAAGGCTGGGTGATACAAAAATATGAGAGGATCTGGGGAACAGGCAATCTGTTGAGGCTCGGTATGTCTTACTTGCTTTCAAGTTTTTTGTCGTTACTTTCAAAGAGCTCACAGCACACGAGGCACAATAATCATCTCCCTTATTAACCTCCCTAATTTAAAAATCTGTTGTTCATAAAACTGACCAATTATCACAAACTATCATTTGCATAATTAACCACAAGTCTACTACAAGGCATTCTGTTACTAGTGGTATCAACAAATGAAGGATGGAAACATAAAAAAGGGTTTTGTTAACTTCTTACCTATCATGGGCTGTGCTGCCGCTTGAACTTTTAATTAGATGTTTAATGCCTCACAGTAAAAGACTGATCAATGCAAGAAAGCAAAACTAAATTATTTTCTAGGTGCTATAGTATTTCACTGGACAAGGTAACAGAAGGATAGGACAAAATTTAAGATTTATATGCGTTCCAACTTCTCACTCAGGAATTCTTCTACACTGTCTGTGTTCCATTTGAGGATGCTTAGTTCTTCAGCAATGTTCCCACTGTCGTCCAAAAGCTTTAGCACAGGGTCTGAACCGCGAACATACTACAAAAAAGAATATAATTTTCTGCTTAGAAGGAGTCTTTTTAAGCTTCAACCAAAATCCAAACCAATTCAATCTAGCTTAACAAAATTTAATAATAATAAGCTTTTAAACTCTTTTAGGGATTTCATAAAAAATAGGGAAAAAAACCCACACTTTACTTTGAAGAGAAACACTTGCTGGTATCGAGACAGTTTTACTTGGGGTTTAAGCTTACTTTTGAATATAACAAGTGTTTACTGCATACATGAAGAAAATGATAATTAAGAGCAATGTTAAAAAAGACTGTGCCTACCAATTATCAGATAATTCTGCACTGGACTTTCATTTGATTTCTTAAACCAGAAAAAATAATTTTGTTGTAGACAGTTTATAATTTGGTTGAATTCCTAAAACTTCAGACCTGTGGCAGGGTCCAATATTTCACCAGAAGGCTCTGAGGAATTCTTACTTTGGGTAAATGGGATAACAAACATGATCCCATTCATTAAGCGATCAATCTTCAATGCTAAATTAGGGACCACATAACTAGCATGTAGCAGTGATGATAAAGGGAGCTCTGAGAACTTCTTTTAGCAATTATGCTTCAGTTTTTCTATGTTTTCTAGGGTTGTGAACTCAGGAGATGAATTGGGTATATTCTCAACTCATTTGTGGCCCTCTAAGCCAATAAAGCAATAACATTACTACTAAAATCTTTTGGATCAGGCTATCTACATAGACTGTGCTTAAAAGCTTCATTTTTTAATTAAAAAAACTCAGTCACAAAATTAGAAACTACATAGAACACAGCTGCAAAAATATTCAAATATTAAATCAAACCCAACAATGTATAAAGAATCATATACCATGACCAATTTGGATTTGCTCCAAGTATACAAAGCTGGTGCACTATTTGAAAATGAATTAATGTAATCCATTATTACCAACAGGCTAAACAAGAAATCTTGTACCAACAGATGCAGAGAAAGCATCCTGTCACATGCTAAAACATGGATGAACTTCAAAGACATCACGCTAAAGTGAAATAAGCCAGTCACGAAAGGACAAATACTGTATGATTTCACTAATATGAAGCATCTAAAGCAGTCAAAATCACAGACACAAAGTTGGTTGCCATGGGCTGGGGACAGGAGAGAGGGGAATTAGCGTTTAATGGATACAGAGTTTCAGTTTTGCAAGACGGAAAAATTCTAGAGCTACTGCACAGCACTGTGAATATACTTAATGCTACTGAACTATACTCTTAACATTTAACTTACCGTCCTGACTGCTTTTAAGTTTTTAAATTTTTGACTGAACAGCATGTGGGATCTCAGTTCCCTGACCAGTGACGAAACCTGTATCCCCATGGGGTCTTAAGCGCTGGACCACCAGGGAAATTTCTTAAAAATCTTTTTTAACCATAATTAAAATTTTAAACAGTGAGCAAAAGATCTCAGATTCACCACAGAAGATATACAGATGGCAAATAGCATGTGAAATGATGCTCAATTAAGAAAATGCAAATGAAAATGAGATAACACACTTATTAGAATGGCTAAAATTCAAACACTGACAATAACTAATGTTGATGAATGTAGATCAACAGGAACTCTCATCTATTATTAAGGTACTGCAGCATGATATAGCTACTCTGGAAAACAGTTTAGGTTTGTAAGAAGTGCCCAATAGTCTTACTATGATTCAGTAATTGTGCTTCTAGGCAATTACCCATATAAGATAAACTTATGTCTACATAAAAATGTACACAGCACTGTTACTTGTAATTGCTAAAACCTGGAAGCGACCACCATGCCCTTCCATAGGTGAATAGAAAAACAAACCATGATCTAACAGAATATTGTTCATATTATTCAGCATAGAAAGAAATGAGCTATCCAGTTACAGAAAAGACACAAAGGAAATGTAAATGTATATCAAGTTAGGTCTGAAATCTGAAAAAACTATCTACTGTATAATTCCAATTATATGATAATCCGGAAGAGCCAAGACTATAGCGACAGTAAAAATGTCAGTGGTGGTCAGGTGTTTGGTAGGGGGTGGGGTGAGCAGCACCAGGGAGTTTTGGGAACAGTGAAACTTCTGTATGATACTATAATGGTGGATATATGACATTATGCATTTGGTTAAACTCCTAGAACTGTACAAAGAATAAGTCCTAATGCAAACTATGAAATTTACTTAATAATGTATTAATATTGGTTCATCTGCAATTGTACATCAATGCAGGATGTTAATAAGGTAACTGGAGGATGGAGATGGGAGTATATGAGAACTCTAGAATCCATTTTTCTATAAACTTAAAATTGTTCTAAAAAATAAAAGTTAATTTAAAATATGAGTAATTTTTTAATTAAAAAAAAAAAAAAACGCTGGAAAAAAAGGATCACATTAAAATTACATTACCTTGATTTGCAGTCCTTTGAATAGTTTGGGTTTATCACTAGATGTGTATAAGAGACAGATACTAAAAAGCCAGTGAATTGCATACTCTAAGTAAGTGAATTTTAAATATGAAATATGTCTCAATAAAAATGTTAAATTAAGGTCATGTTAATTTAAAATATGAGTAATTTTTTAATTTAAAAAAAAAAAAAGCTGGAAAAAAAGGATCACATTAAAATTACATTACCTTGATTTGCAGTCCTTTGAATAGTTTGGGTTTATCACTCCTGACGAAAGCTTAAAAGAAAAGAAAAATAGATTCAAATTGTTCACTTCCAGATACAAGCAACTATAAAGATCAATACAGAAAGGAGAAATAAATGCAACAAATAAAAAAAATTAGATTCTTTTCTATATGGGAAAACCAAGGAAGTTAAAACGCCTACAAGTAGAAAGACATCCCATTTTCTTCAATGGAAAGAGTAAATATTTTAAGATGTCATTTCAAGTTAATAAAAATCCCAAATTATAGTAGGATTTTAAGGGCTTGACAAAAATGACAGCAAAACTCTATAAGAGTAAATGTTTGAGAATAGAGCAGTTTAGAAAAAGTAAAATACGGGAGAATTTGTTCAACTGTTATTTAATATACTATGTGATACTTATTATCAGAATGGATAAGACAAACAAATTAGGAAATCTAGAGAGTTAAAAACACCTCTATTTTTATATATGGTAAAGCTATCAAGCCAGAAAGAAAGAAAGAAAAAGATTATGTATGCATGCATCTGGGAGTGTATTATGCAATAAATACTTTTGAATATCTATTATACACCAGACAGCAGAGATAAAGCTATATAAAATAGACAGGACTCCTGCTCTTATGGAGTTTATAGTCTGGTGGGGAAGAAAGATGCTAAACAAGTAATCATATAACTGATAATCTGAATTGTAATTAAGTGTTTTTAAAAAAGATTCGTATTATTACCATGACATTTAACACAGACAACTGGATAAATAAAATTTTCCTACACATGATTCTAAAGAAAATGATTTATAGATGTGCCTCTATAAAAAGGGAAACACAGTATAGCAAGACACCACTAGAAACAAAGTTAAAAAAGTAAAGATGACAAATTGGGAAAAATTATTTCTGACAGTATATAAGAGGGCTCCGATTAATAATAAAAGAAAATACTGCTGCTGCTGCTGCTAAGTCGCTTCAGTTGTGTCTGACTCTGTGTGACCCCACAGACGGCAGCCCACCAGGCTACCCTATCCCTGGGATTCTCCAGGCAAGAACACTGGAGTGGGTTGCCATTTCCTTCTCCAGTGCATGAAAGTGAAAAATAAAAGTGAAGTCGCTCAGTCGTGTCCGACTCTTAGTGACCCCATGGACTGCAGCCTACCAGGCTCCTCCGTCCATGGGATTTTCCAGGCAAGAATACTGGAGTGGGGTGCCATCGCCTTCTCCATAGAAATACTAGGTACTAAAATGAACTAAGGACAGGAACATGTAATATACAAATATGCAAGTGGTCACTAAACATTTGAAATAAATGTTCAACCTCAGAAAATAATCCAAGAACTGTCAAAACAATCAGGTAAGCTTATCTGGAGTGGCAAAAATTAAAAAGAATATTTAAGGTTAGAGAGGGGGTAGAGAACATTTTGCTGAGGATCAGCTGTGGGAGAAATATAAATGGACACATCCTCCTGAAGGGTTTTTAGCAAAAAGAACCAGTCTTAAAAATGTGCATACTCTTTTAGACCTGTAAGTACCTTTCTCAGAATTTCTTTATTCTAAGGAAATAATGACACTATATAAGGCAAACACAGATACAAGGTCCTGCTAACCAAGTCTGGATCTGAAAATAATCTAAGCATGTAAAAGGCTATTGGTTAAATAAATTAACATGGACCTCACTCACATGTATGTGTGTTTCACACATATCCAATCATTTAAAAATTGTATTAATCTATATTTAGTGATATAGACACAAATGCATAAAAAGGTTTATAGATCAGTTTGTTTTCCACTGTTGTTAAAAAAAGACAGATATATTGTTTTTATATATTTACATTAATGTATTTATATATTTATCTGTAAATATATATTTGCAAAGGAAAAAGCTTGGAAGCATTCAAGGAAATTAAAAAAAATTAAGTGAGAAAATACAAAATACTTAGCAGAACACACCTAATAGTTCAAAACAATAACTACTATTTTAATAGGAGTTATATCTAGAGCACAGGGTTTGGGGAAGTTTTAAGTAAATATCTTCCTTTTTGGGTTACTGTTGATCTACATTTTAACAAGTCTTTAGTAATGATCATATCTTAACTGTCCAAGTTAGAAAATTTTACAATATATTAAAAAAATATACAAGTAACATGTTTCATTTAGATACCAGACAGTTCTTAATACCAGCTCTATAATGATTTGCATTAGTTTCCAATTAGATTTTATAGTGACAGGCATGCTTTTGAGAACTTATCTTTTTTTTTAACTTATTTGGCTGCACTGGGTCTTAGTTGCGGCATGTGGAATCTAGTTTCCCGACCAGGGATCAAATCTGGGCCCCCTGAATTGGGAGTGCAGTTAGCCACTGGAGCGCCAGGGGAGTACCAAGAACTTATTTTTTAAACTAAGAATCAACTAGCAATAGAGCTGTAGACATGTTTCACTATGAAGATCTTTATATATGTACATCTAGAACAACAAAACAAAAATTAATAAATACTTTTACTTTTCAAGGTTTTACAGAACTGTTGGAAGAGATTTAGATATCCCATCTGATTTTCCCCTACTATATTTAGTTCAAAATAAAACTGATTCTACTATTCTGGCTTATTACAATGTCTTCTCTATTACCTTCATCCTTTCAGATTTGTCAAAATACTCCTGACTCCCCAAATGAAAATGAGCTTATGATATCCTGTGGGTTTTATACTATTCCTTTGGCAAATGCTGTAATGCACACCTGTGCAAAGCATTATTTAACACAGTTTGTTCACAACTACAAAAAAAAAATCTCTAGAGAAAAGAACTACTCAAAATATTTTTGGATTTATAACAAAAGCTATAACTTTGTCTTTAAGAAGATTTTTAACAGGCTGGAATGAGGAATAAATTTAAAAGAAATATTAAGATGAATCACTTAATGACCCATGGAGAGTGAAATAATGACTATCGTCATCTGTTCTTTTCTCTTCTCTCTGTTATGTATAAATCCACAAGCTCCTAATTTTGAATGAAGGAAATATCTGTTAAATACACCATAGTGGCAAAACACATTTTACAGGCGGTAAACTAAACTTTGAAAAGATATTTGAATATTTACTATATACACACAGCACTAGGATAGACTATATGAGAATATGAGACATCCCAGAGTAACAACTTTACTTATTTTTAAAAAGTTTTTCTTTTATTTATTTTTGGCTGCACTGGGTCTTTGCGGCTATGTACAGGCTTTCTCTAGCTGTGGAGAGCAGGGGCTCCTTTCTACCTGTGGTGTGTGGGTTTCTCATAGTGGTGGCTAGTCTTGTGGAGCAAAAGCTCTTGGGTGCACATCAGAGTAGTGGCGCGTGGGCTCAGTAGTTGCTGGTGCTTGGGCTCAGTAGTTGGGGCACACAGCCTTTCTTGGCCCTGCAGCATGCAGGATCTTTCCAGACCAGGGACTGAACTGGTGTCCCCTGCACTGCACGTTGATTCTTAACTATTGCATCACCAGGGAAGCCCTCTCCTGTTCTAAAAATAACTAACTAAATTATGTCACTTTGAAGATTCCTAGAGATTAATTCAGTCACTATTTCAAGAAAATGTTCTTATGCCATTTAACTATTTGTCAATTACCAAGGCAGATAAAGTGATCAAATATACAGAAACGATTAGAAAACAGGTTAAATGATTCAGTTTTGTTAAGATTCTTATCAGCATGGCATTGGTGCAGCTGCCTAGAAGTCAGGGTAAATATTTGCTATATACACTGCTTAGGAAGTCATAGGACTCTTATAATCCAGAAGCTCTTCAAAGTTAACTGAGGAATATTAAAAAATAAAAATCTATCTTCCAAAAGAGGTTAAGTGGGGATGAGGGGTAATAGGAAGGATATGTCTAGAAATAAAAAAAAGTTTGAACTATTATTTTCGAAATCATAAACAAGTGAAAATATAGAAGCAAAATACACTTTACTAGATATAATGATGTACCTTTGATCACATTAGAAGCAGTCATACAATGTACTCTATTGGTTTAAAGATTTAATAAATAAAGGCTTACAGCAGGTACAATTAAGATTTGTGAAGTGCCATACAAAGTTACATGGAATGATAATTAGGTATTTTACTGTTGATTAGAAATAAGTACATTTGAATCAGTATATATTCTAAATAAAAAAGTCATATCATATCCAGAAACAGTAATACAAAGAGAAGAGCACCAGCAACAACAACAAGAGAACTGAATTCTCAGTGTGCTCAATGAAAACTACTGGGAATCCATATATTTCTAAAATAAGAAAATTTACTATTGTATACAAACTATCTGGAGTGCAAAATCATGACTTATTTTGGTCCTTCCAACAAGACAATTTAAAAGCATTTAAAAACATTCAGAGAATGGCAATTTAAATAATTAAAAGAATCTGAGAAGACTGGAGGTACAATAACGACAAGACAAACTAAAAAGATTATCACTTCTCAGATCAGAATAATAAAGTCAGAAAAGGACTACTGAAGAATATATACTCATAAAAGGTATATAACCAATGTAAACATAGGCTTTTAACCAGACTTGCATTTGTCAAAAGTGGAACCTCCCTTGAATTGGCTAACTTTAGTAAACACACTCATTCTTTCAATAAATATTTGAATTCCTCTTAATATGAGGTACAGTGTTAGGATGACTGGGAGTATATTAGTGGTAAAAAATTTAAAAATTGAACTTTAAGGAGTTCCTCCAGAAAAACCTCTATTTCTGCTTCACAGACTATGCTTAAAGCCTAGTGTGGATCACAACAAACTGAAAAATTCTTCAAGAGATGGGAATACCAGACCAACCTATTTTGCCTAGAGAAATACCAACAACCTCAGATATGCAGATGATACTACTCTAATGGCAGAAAGTGAAGAGGAACTAAAGAGCCTCTTGATGATGGTGAAACAGAAGAGCGGAAAAGCTGGCTTGAAATTCAACATTCAAAAAATGAAGATCATGGCATCTGGTCCCATCATTTCAAGGCAAATAGAAGGGGAAAAAGTGGAAGCAGTGATGCATTTTATTTTCTTGGGCTCCAAAATCACTGTGGACAGTGACTGAGGCTATGAAATCCAAAGATGCTTGATCCTTGGAAGGGAAGCTATGACAAACCTAGATAGTGTAATAAAAAGTACAGACATCAGTTTGCTGACAAAGGTCCGTATAGTCAAAGCTATGGCTTTTCCAGTAATTGTGTACAGATGTGAGAGTTGAAGCAAAAAGAAGGCTGACTGTCGAAAAATTGATACTTTTGAATTGTGGTGCTGGAGAAGACTCTTGAGAGTACCTTGGACTGCAAGGAGATCAAACCAGTCATATCTAAAGGAAATCAACCCTGAACATTCACTGGAAGGACTGTTGCTAAAGCTGAGGCTCCAATATTTTGGCCACCTGATGTGAACAGCCAACTCACTAGACAGCTCTTGATGCTGGGAAAGACTGAAGACAAAAGAAGGGGGCGGCAGAGGATGAGATGGCTAGATAGCATCACTGACTCAATGGACATGAATTTGAGCAAACTCTGGGAGACAGTGGAAGACAGAGGAGCTGCAGTCCATGGGGTTGCAAAGAGTCAAACGTGACTTAGCGACTGAACAACAAAGTTTGGTAGAGGCAGAAGACCAGTAAAGCAAATAAATACATTAAAATATTATGCGGGAAATGCTATGGAACACAATGCGGAAGTGCAAAATTCTGTGCAAAAGTAATCCCCAAATAATGTTTGAATTGACTTTTGAATGAATAGGGGTTCATCACAAGAATGGGCAAAAAGCTTAAGTCAGGAAGAACATGCAGTGTGTGCAAAGACTTAGAGGTCAGAGTTCAGAGAATTGCAAGAGTTCTGCATATAAACTAAAGACATAAACCTAGAAAAGAGAGTCCATGTCATGATAAGTCTTGTTTATGATGCTGAGTTTGACATTTATTCTCTATGTGGTGGGGAACCACAGAGAATTTTAAATAAGAGGTTCACATAATCGAATGTCTTCTGGAAAAGGTCTTTTGGTAGTTGTGTAGGAGAGAGAATAGAAGTAAGAAAAGGGAAAAAAACAGGTAGGCCAGATAACAAGTAACTAATTCTTTCAGATAAAGATGCTAAGGGCTGTTTAAAATCACAGAATAGGCCAAAGGAGTAAGATATGAAGGTTATTAAGGAGGAGGAAGAGAAACAACTTGGTGACTAGCTGGGTATAAGGTATGCAAGAAGTATTAATCATGAGTCTTGGGTTTCATGCTAATACTTTTAAAAGCTTGATGATACTGCCATTTGTGGAAATAGTGAAGACAGTGTAGTTTTAGAGAAGAGGATTAATTTAATTTTTGAATGTGCTGGGTTTAAGGCCTCTCTACTAAAAATATAAAAAGGCAAAACAACTGTCTGAGGAGGCCTTACAAATAGCTGAGAAAAGAAGGGAAGAAAAAGGCAAAGGAGAAAAGGAAAGATATATCCATCTAAATGCAGAGTTCCAAAGAATAGCAAGGAGAGATAAGAAAGCCTTCCTCAGTAAACAATATGGAAAAGACTAGGGATCTTTTTAAGAAAATTAGAGATAACCAGGGAACATTTCATGCAAAGATGGGCACAATAAAGGACAGAAATGGTATGGATCTAACAGAAGCAGAAGATATTAAGAAGAGGTGGCAAGAATACACAGAAGTGCTACAGAAAAAAGATCTTAACGACCCAGATAACCACGACTGTGTGATCACTCATCTAGTGCCAGACATCTTGGAGTGTGAAGTCAAGTGGGCCTTAGGAAGCATCACTAGGAACAAAGCTAGTGGAGATGATGGAATTCTCACTGATCTGTTTCAAAGATGATTCTGTTAAAGTGCTGTATTCAATATGCCAGCAAATATGGAAAACTCAGCAGTGGCCACCGGACTGGAAAAGGTCTGTTTTCATTCCAATCCCAAAGAAGGTCAATGCCAAAGAATGCTCAAACTACCACACAATTGCGCTCATTTCACACGCTTGCAAAGTAAGGCTCAAAATTCTCCAAATGAGGCTTCAACAGTAGGTGAACTGAGAACTTTCAGATGTACAAACTGGATTTAGAAAAGGCAGAGGAACCATAGATTAAATTGCCGACATCCAGTGGACTATAGAAAAAGAAAGGGAATTCTAGAAAAACATCTACTTCTGCTAACTGACTACACTAAAGCCTTTCACAACAAACTGTGGAAAATTCCTCAAGAGATGGGAATACCAGACCACCTTACCTCCCTCTTGCAAAACCCACATGTAGGTGAAGAAGCAACAGAACTGGACATGGGACAGTAGACTGGTTCCAAATTGGGAAAGGAGCATGTCAAGGCTGTATATTGTCACCCTGCTTTTTAACTTATATGCGGAGTGTACAGTGTTAGTCGCAGCTCAGTCGTGTCCAACTCTTTGTGACCCCACGGACTACAGCCCACCAGGCTCCTCTGTCCATGGAGTTTTCCAGGCAAGAATACTGGAGTGGGTTGCCATTTCCTTCTCCAGGGGATCTACCTGACCCAGGTGTTGAACACAGCTCTCCTCCATTGCAGAATGATTCTATACCATCTGAGCCACCAGGGAAGCCCCCAGGGTAACTGTATAATGGAATATTATTTAGCCATAAAAAGGAATTAAGTTCTGAAATACACTACAATATGATGAATCCTAAAACACATTAAGTGAAAGAAGTCAGTCACAAAAGACCTCATGATTCCATTTATCTGGAGTCAGAAAATCCACTAGAATAGAAAGCAGGAATAGTGGAATAGTGGCCACCAGGGGCTGGGAAAGTGGAAATGAGAAATTAAAGTGTGTGTCCTTCTAACTGTGGGCAGGACTGAATGGAGCTATCTTTCCTTGTTGAGGTCAGGATCCCTGTCTCCTCCATATGGAAGCACAAGAAAATGAACTCAAAATTTCTAAGAAATTGATCATTCTAGACCTCAATTATAAAGTAAAAAGCAGTTCTATTGTCAGCCCAGTATCTGCACCCACCAATCAGGCAGTCCTTTTCTCAGGAACCCCTTTGGACCACTTCAGCCTCTATGATAATGAGGCTTCCAAAGTATGGATTTTTAACAAATTCAAACAGTTGTACATCATGTGAAATGCTGGGTTGGATGAAGCACAAAGTGGAAGCACAAGACTGCCAGGAGTAATATCAATAACCTCAGATATGCAGATGACACCACCCTTCTGGCAGAAAGTGAAGAGGAACTAAAGAGCCTCTTAATAAAGGTAAAAGAGAAGAGTGAAAAGGCTGGCTTAAAACTCAATATTCATAAAACGAAGACCATGGCATCCAGTCCCATCACTTCATGGGAAATAGATGGGGAAACAATGGAAACAGTGAAAGACTTTATTTTTGGGGGCTCCAAAATCACTGCATATGGTGACTGTGGCCATGGAATTAAAAGATGCTTGCTCCTTGGAAGAAAAGCTATGACAAACCTAGATGGTGTGTTAAAAAGTGGAGAGACATTATTTTGCCAACAAAGGTCTGTCTAGTCAAAGCTATGGTTTTTCCAGTGATCATGTATGGATGTTGGACTATAAAGAAGGCTGAATGCTGAAGAATTGATGCTTTTGAACTGTGGTGTTGGAGAAGACTCTTGAGAGTCCCTTGGACTGCAAGGAGATCCAACCAGTCAATCCTAAAGGAAATCAGTCCTGGATATTCATTAGAAGGACTGATGCTGAAGTGCCAATACTTTGGCCACCTGATGTGAAAAGCCAATTTATTAGAAAAGACCTTGATGCTGGGCAAGACTGAAGGCAGGAGAAGGGGATGACAGAGGACAGGATGGTTGGATGGAATCACTGACTTGACGGACATGAATTTGAGCAAGCTCTGGGAGATGGTGAAGGACAGGGAAGCCTGGCATGGTGCAGTCCACTGGGGTGCAAAAAGTAGGACATGACTGAGCAACTGAACAACAACTAAAAATGTAGACCACAATCTATAGAACTATTAGAAAAGCAGAATCTCGGGATACAAACCCAATTTACAGAATTATACTCTGCATTTTAACAAGACCCCCAGGTGACATATACGTATGTTGGTTTAAGATACTATGAAACCACCTAAGTGGAAATGTCAGTTCAGTCTGAAGTGTGGTGATAAACAAAAGAACGGTTTGAGTTAAAGATATAAATTAGGAGTCACCAGGTGAACACTGCAGTAGAAACTGAGGGAGTGGGACACTGTATAAGAGAGTAAGAAAAAGGGAAAATAAGAACACAGACTGTGACTGACCCCAATATTTGAAGTTTGGGTGGTAGATGAGATGCCAAAAAAGGAGAATAAAAAAACCTGTTCACACAAGTGAAGGGAAGAGAGAGTCAAATGCTAGAAAGTCATTGTTATTCAATTCTCAAAACGGTCCAATAAGGTAGATATTAACTGATTTTATACCACCTATTAACCCATTTTATAAATGAGTAAATTGATGAAGCTAGTGCTAATCACGGAGAAGGCGATGGCACCCCACTCCAGTGTTCTTGCCTGGAAAATCCCATGGATGGAGGAGCCTGGTAGGCTGCAATCCATGGGGTTGCGAAGAGTCAGACACGACTGAGCAACTTTCCTTTCACTTTTCACTTTCATACATTGGAGAAGGAAATGGCAACCTACTCCAGTGTTCTTGCCTGGAGAATCCCAGGGACGGGGGAGCCTGGTGGGCTGCCGTCTATGGGGTCGCACAGAGTCGGACACGACTGAAGTGACTTAGCAGCAGCAGCAGCGCTAATCAATCAGTATTCCTTCCAGTAAAACTCAGAGGTAACATAATCCTAGGCATCACTGAAGAAGTGAAAATCTATTTGCCATCTCAGTTGTACATTATTTTAAAATTCCTTTCTGTATCCAAAGATTTATGATTCCAATACAGAGGCTGGCAAACTACAGTCCACAGGCCACACTGGCCTCCCTGCTTTTATAAATAAGGTTTTACTGGAACACAGCCATATGTATTCATTTAAATATTTTCTATGGCTGCTTCTGTACTACAAAAGCAAAGTTCAAAAGCTGCAGTGGATATACTATTGGCTTTAAAGCTGAAAAGTATTACTATCTGGTTTTTTAGAGAAAATGTTTACTAAGACCTACAAAATCAGGGGAAATTTACATTTTTTATTTTGGAGAGAGACAGAATGCAGACACATCCTTATCATGGTAAGACTCGTGCATAAGAAGGAAAACAGACTTAACATCATTGCTTTGATGTCACTTAAGTGATAAAACACAAGATCCAACATACAATGAGAAATTTTTATACATATAGACTTTCCTACTTAAACAACCATAACATGGAAAACCAAAGTATTTTAGGAGGTATATCTGGAATTAGCTAAGATATGATTTGGGACTTCTTTTTAGCCCACGAAACCTGAGTTGATTAATGTGGATAAAACATTTCAAATTTTTAATCCTCCTCTCTTCCAGAATAATTTAACATTATTTTTTCCTTCTGTTTCATGACATGGCTAATTAAAATTAAATAAACTTAAAAAATATACTAGTTTCTCATGGGCTCAGAAAATATTGATATGATTATATTAAATATGGCTATGGATTAAAGAATTATACAATCATTTTAATTTAAATTGGTTTGTACTAATTATAAATATTTATACAGAATTAAAAATTTAATGTTTCAAAAGGAAAAGACAGTATGACCACATATACCCACAAGTTTGATAATTTAACTATACATAAGAAATATATATATAGTTAAGTTGTAATCCAAAGATTAATAAACTACACTCAATCTTTTAAAGACTGAACTAGCAGCTGTAGAAATTATTATCATGGACATGATAAAACCTGACATCACAAATAGAAGCACTAACTGTAATCTATTCTGACCTCATGAAAATCTGAGTCACAAAAAATTATTAATAAGACAAGTCAGTAAATATGAATAATCAATATAATTGAAAGGAAATGTCAAAATATTTTAGAATAAGAATGATCATTTTATCATTCAGATAACTGATATTAAAAAAAGCTAAAACAACTCTGGTACAATTCTGAGTTTAAGTGTTTGACGCAAAATTCATCCTAAGAGCAAGGAATTTTCTCCCCAAGTTGTTATATTCTGTGCTATATCAGAATATATTCTTATTCTAATAAAGAATGTATTTAATTAGATGTGCATCTGCTCTGGGTCTCAAATAAAATGTCCCCAAGTCAAACTGTTAGATTACATTTCTGTGCCAAAAGGAACAATATTTTATTATAAATAATTCTAGGCTAGCAATAAAGGGCATGTGTTAACATGGGCAATTTTACATAATACTAAACCCAAAAATTCTCTTGCCATTGAGTAAACAAGTCAAGAAACCACAGGAAAGATAGAAAAAAAAAAAACAAAAACAGAATGAGGTATACAAATATAGCACTTATGCATTTCAGTTTAAAAAAAAAACTTCATTACCTTCATAAACTGATTTTCAAGTGACATACAAGGATGGAATAGAAAATGTTCAAGTCTTTTTGGAGATACAAATCTCTGTTACTGTTTGCTGTCAACCAAAAGAATACACTTTCACAATTATCCTTTCACATACTAATCTTTAATTCCTGTGAAGATACACTCGTATGATTTCCTCTTTTCTACATCTCAAGTTTTATGGTATTTAATTTTCTTCTTGATTATTTTTGTGAAATGTTGATTTTAAGTTGTTAACTGAAATTTATACTAGAGTTAATTTTACATACCTTGGACTTGAGGGAACCTCCCCAATTTTCATCCACAGACTTCAAGAATAGCTCCTGCATACAGCTGCAAAAGAAAAAACAGAAGTTTAAAAAACCAGTATAAATTTTTAAAATGTAGCTATAAAATAAATGTAAAATTTCATAATATAAACATTCCAGTTAAGCAGACATATAGATCAAACAAACATCAGAAGAGAAAATGAAGGCCTAAGGGTATTAAACAGTAGAGGTTTTCAAGCCCTTCTTGGGAGTACACTCAAACTTATTCAAAAAGACCGAAGAAGATATGAAGACTTGACAATGAACTTGAACAGGTAAGCTGTCCTAGGAAGGTTTTTACAAAATTTTAAAGATTTCCTAGTCTTTCTTTTAAGGATGCTAAGGTGAATCCGGCTTCCCTGGTGGCTCAGAGGATAAAGCGTCTGCCTGCAATGTAGGAGACCTGGGTTTGATCCCTGGGTTGGGAAGATCCCCTGGAGAAGGAAATGGCAACCCACTCCAGTATTCTTGCCTGGAGAATCCCACGGACGGAGGAGCCTGGCAGGCTACAGTCCACGGGGTCGCAAGAGTCAGACACGACTGAGTGCACGCACGCGCGTGTGCACATGCATGCACACACACACACACACACACACACACACACAAGGTGAATCCAGGTGTATATCCATCATCTATTCAACAAAAATATTTAATGAGAATTCCTTTTGGTTGCTTTTAAAATTAAGTGAACAATGTTTTAAATTTAAATAATATAAAACCCCAATCAATACCTTTAAAAAGTAATTAGAGTACTATGTAAAGATATTACTGAAAACTCAGTAAAATCTCATTATAAAGAACTTAAATGCAAATATTTCCCTTAATGAAATTCAGCTGAAATGAATTCAATGGTAAATGTTGCTTTACTATCTACACATTCTCTGTATAATAAAAAAACTTATTATAAAAAACTCAAATGCAATGATTTTATTGCAATGAACTCAGTTGAAATGGATTCAATAGTAAATAGCACTTTTTTGTAGCTGTAGAGCATTGTCCATTCTTCTGGTGGTGACTTGGGAATGCTGTGACTCTAAGAAGACAGGCAATTATAAGAATATACTACATCCATTTTACTTCTTAGCTTTTAGTCTTTTTTTTTAGCTGTAGGTCCAAGAGCTAAAGATAAATTTTAGAACTTGAAAAAGTTCTAAAATAGCACAGAAATCATGTGCACTATGAATTCTTTTTTCATACACTAAAAAATAAAAGCACAAAACAGAAATTTTAAAAAATCACCTTAATTCCAACTCCTCCCAACACGATGACTTTAAAAAAACATTCTGGTGATTCTGGGTTGGATCAATAAAGTTCTTAAGTTTTTGAGAGGCACAGCTACTGAGAGTCTGAATTTGTTTTCACTCACACTACTCATGGACTCTCTGAAAAACTGATGAATTTCAGATTAAGAACTCTGATGATCTCTAAGATTCTTAAATAAGATTTGGTTAATCTTGGTTAGCTAATCCCACACCTCAAATCTTAAAAATATAAGGCCATATTACCAATGAGCTCAAAAAAAGATTCTAACATCACTAATCAATACAGAAATTAAACCAAAACCACAATAAGATACCACTTCACACTCATTAGAAGCTATTATAAAAAAAAACAAAACAAGTGATTGAGTAGGATGTGGAGAAAATGGAATCCTTGTGCACTGCTGTTGGGAATGTAAAATGGTACAGCCACTATGGAAAACAGAATGGTGGTTCCTTTAAAAATTAAAAATAGAATTATATGATCCAGCAATTTTACTTCTAGGTATATACCCAAAAGAATTAAAAGCAGGGACTGGAATAGTTATTTGTGTTATTATTCACAATAACCAAAAGGTGGAAGCAACCTAATGTCTACTGACAGATGAATGGCTAACCAAAATGCAGTATATATACATACAAAGGAAGGAAATTATGACACATGCTACACCAGGGATGAAAATGGAAAGCATTATCCTAAGATAAGGCAGCCACGAAGGTATAAATATTGCACTTTTATGAGGTACTTTGAATAGTTAAATTCAGAGACAGAAAGTACAATGGTGGTTGTCAGAGGTTGGTGGGTGGTGGTACGGAGGAATTATTGTTTAATAACCATGTTTCATGTTGGGAAGATGTCAAAGTTTTGGTGATAGATGGTGATGAAGCTTGGACAACAACATGAATGCACTTGATGTCACTGAATCAAACACTTAAAAACAGTTAAAATACTTAATTTTATGTACACTTTACCATAATTAAAAAAATAAGGCTATATACAAATTTGGTTACTAGATTTATCTTCTGTTTCCAAGTTTATGATCCCTTGGAAACTCTAAGTGGAGATTCCATTACCTTATATGATGGCATTCCTCTATACCATTGTGTCCGTAAATACTTCGTATCATTACACAGCAAAACAGTAACAACTGTTTGGAGCACTGGGGTAAAAGGAAGTTGCTGCTTAGAATTGGAGATGACTAGCCTGGGGGGCCGGAGAAGGCAGTGACACCCCACTCCAGTACGCTTGCCTGGAAAATCCCAAGGACGAAGGAGCCTGGTAGGCTGTAGTCCATGGGGTCGCAAACAGTCAGACATGACTGACCGACTTCAGTTTCCCTTTTGACTTTCATGCATTGGAGAAGGAAATGGCAACCCACTCCAGTGTTCTTGCCTGGAGAATCCCAGGGACGGGGAGCCTGGTGGGCTGCCGTCTATGGGGTTGCAAGAGTCGCACACAACTGAAGTGACTTAGCAGCAGCAGCAGCAGCCTGGGGGCCTCTGCTCAC
>SJYT01058063.1:202912-271073 GCA_006410635.1 Cephalophus harveyi | reverse complement strand
TATTGCTGAAGCCTGGCTTGGAGGATTTTGAGCACTACTTTACTAGCATATAGTTGACTTACAATAGGATATTATTCAGTTATTAAAAAATAAAATAATTCCATTAGTAGCAACATGGGTGGACCTTGAAATGATCACACTAAGTAAAGTAAGTCAGAGAAAGAGAAACAACATATGACATCACTTGTGTGTGGAATCTTAAAAATGATACAAATCAACTTATTTACATAATAGAAACAATCTCACAGAAATAGAAAACAAACTCAGTTACCAACAGAGAAAGTGGAGGGAGAGGGATAAATACCGTTTCTACTTGTGATAAATGTTGGCATGTGTTTTTTCCTTCCCACCCTTCCTTCCTTCAGCCTTTCCTTTCTTTCCCTCTTTTTTCCTTCTTTCCTTTCTTTCTTTCTCTATTATAAGGAGTGCTGACAAGAATACATTATACACATCTCCCAGGGTATATCTGAGAAGGTCACAACACCATAGCTTTACATTGTTGGTCTGTGAGATAATACCATATTATTCTCCTAAAATGATGGAGCAATTTCTACAACAATTTATTCTGAATAACACTGTACAATTATTCATCTTCCCCTACATCCCCACCAACATATGATATCATTATACTTCAGTCTTTACTAATATGATTGGTATAAAATGGTATCTTATTGTGAATTGATAAGGTTGAGTATCTTTTTATGTATTTTATTTGCAATTTTTTCCTGTGAATCGCCTATCCATTTTTTATTTTTGCCATATTCTTCTATTGGATAATTTACCTTTTTCTTATCAGTTTGTAGGTCTCTTTACATATTTTGGACATTAAACATTTCAAATTTAATCTATTAAAAATAATTCTACTAGCTTACATAGGGATTTCACTTATTTATGTGGACTTTTGATGAATTGAAATTCTAAATTTCAATATACTCGTATTTGTCAATCTTTCCCTTCATTCTTTGTACACACAGGCAATCTTCCTTAATCTTAAGTAATGAAAAAATTTTGCTCAAAGGTTTATAGTTTTGCCTTTTGCATTTAATATTTAACCCAGCTAGAGCTGATATTTGCTTAAGGCATTATAAACCTAGTTTCCAAATATGTGTGGTTGTGCTGGATTCTCCTCTAATTTTCCAGTTCTTCCATTTTTGTGACAGTATTGTGTTGTCTTAATTTTTACAGTTTATGGTAATATTTTATATCTGGGAAGCCAAATCCAATTACTTTGCACTTCTTAAGCAATGTCTCACTATTCTTACACCTTTGATCTTCCCCATAAATTTTAAAATAAGCTTGTTAAATTCCCCAAAGTCTGTTGGTATTTTGACTAGAGTTGAAACACATCACTAGAGCAATTTGGTGAGAATTTACATGGTTAAGATAGTGTCTTTTCCTTGTTAATTTACAGACTGTGTGTGTGGTATGGTTCCTATTTATTTAAGTCTCTGAAAACATTTTCTTCAATATAATTTTCTCCAAACAAATTTTTTACATGTATTACTTGATTAATTCCTTGGTACTTTACTTTCTGTTTGAAGCCAATATGAAAGCTATCTTTTAATAACAACCTTTAACAAATGTTTTTGAGCATGTGTCAAATTGTAATTGATTTCTTATCCTTTTAAAAATAAGTTTAATTTTTTAGGAGATTTAGAGTTATAGAAAACTTTGTAAGACAGTACAAAAAGTTTCCATACATCTTACATCCAGTTTCCCATATTTTTAAATTCTTATATTAGTATAATGCATTTGTTGTATATACTGAACCTATATTGGCATAATATTAATTCAAGTTATATTTTATTCAAATTTCCTTATTTCTTACCTAATTTCTGTGTCTGTTCCAGGATCCCAACAGGACTTCATATTGCATCTTGGCACCACCTCTTCTTAGGCTTCAATTGGCTCAGTTTTTAAAAGATTGCTTGACTTGATGACCTGGACAATTTTGAAGAGCACTGGTTAGGATTTTTTTAGAGCATCTTTTGGGACTTGTCTGATATTTTTCTCATGATTATGGTTTTTTGAGAGGAAGACCACGGAAGCAATATGTCATTTCTGTTTCATCTTATCAAGGGTACAATAGTATAGGTATGTAATCTATAAATATATTGAATCACCATGCTGTACACCTGAAACTAATATAATACTGTAAGTCAACTGTACTGCAATTTAAGAATTCATAGCGCAGAAGTTGACCCTGGTGGCCTGACTGAGGTAGTGTTTGTCAGATTTCACCACTGTAGAGTTTTTTCTCTTTCCCCTCACCATACTGTAAGCTTTAGAAAGAAGGCCCCACCGCTGCCTAAGGAGTAGGGAGTGAGTCATGTTCCACCTTCTTGAGGGCCAGATATCCACACAAATTAATAGGAATTCTTCTGCCCATAAGACTGTGTCTTCTCCCACATTTATTTATTCACTTATTTATCTAAGCCTGGACTCTTGAATGTTTAATTTAAATTTTGTGCTGTAATCTAGTACTACTTTATGTTGTTGCTAAAACTGTTCCATCTTTAGCCATTAGGAGCTCTTTCCATTGGCTTCTGTGTTCCACTGTGGATGAACTATCATCGTAGACTTTCTTTTTTTTTTCCTAGTACTGCCTTTACAATCGGCTTTTTTTTTATATATACTGACCTTACAGCAATTCAAAGAATTTCCTTTTTCCCGAAACCATGTTATCTGCAAATAATGACAGGTTGTCTTCCATTCAACTTATTACAATTCTTTTACCTTTTACTTATTCCTTTTGCCTTGCTGAATTTAACTAGGACCTTTCATATGATGCTGATCTGAAGGTATAATAGAGAATGCATTTGACTTGTTTTGGATAGTACAGGAGATAAGTTCAATATTTCACCACTGAGGTGGATGTCTGCTGTTTTTTTTTTTTCAGGATGTTTTTGTTCTTTTTTGTCTTGCTTTATTTATCAAGGTAAAGAATCCTTCCAGCTCAAACTTGCTATATTAGTTTGTTTGCCCTAAAAAGAGTCTAAAAAAAAATTAAAATGCAATCATTTATGCAGGAGGTGATCTCAGGAAACACCATTAAGAGAGTGCTTAGTGAATCAGGAAAGAGAAGAAAACCAATAAAGGGTGCTTTATAAAGCCAGTTATCTTCCAGGAATCAGTGCAAAACATATTCCTTTAGTTTTTCAAAGGGACAGATGAGAAAGCTGAGAGCCTTTGGTTCAGGGCTGCCAGGGAGAGAGTAGGGTACTGATTCTCTGGCACTTCCTGCCTAACTGGCTTGTAATTTTCCTTTTGAATGTGGCCTTTCTCAGATTTTTAGTTTCAAGACTGTTGTCCAGTCGCTCAGTTGTATCCAACTCTTTGTGACCCTATGAACTGCAACACGCTAGCCTTCCCTGTCCTTCACCATCTTCCGGAAATTGCTCAAACTCATGTCCATTGAGTCAGTGATGCCATCCAACCATCTCATCCTCTGTCATCCCCTTCTCCTTCTGCCTTCTGTCTTTCCCAGCATCAGTGTCTTTTCCAATGAGCTGGCTCTTTGCATCAGGTGGTCAAAGTACTGGAGCTTTAACTTTAGCATCAGTCCTTCCAATGAACATTCAGGATTGATTTCCCTTAAGATTGACTGGTTTGATCTCTTTGCAGTCCAAGGGACTCTCAACAGTCTTCTCCAACACCACAATTCAAAAGCATCAATTCTTTGATGTTCAGTCTTCTTTATGGCCCAACTCTCACATCCATACATGACTACTGGAAAAACTATAGCTTTGACTAGATGGACCTTCGTTGGAAAATTAATATCTCTGTTTTTTAATATGCTAATTTGGTCATAGCTTTTCTGCTAAGGAGCAATTGTCTTTTAATTTCAAGGCTGCAGTCACTGTCCACAGTGATTTTGGAGCCCAAGAAAACAAAGTCTATCTGTTTCCACTGTTTCCCCATCTATTTCCCATGATGTGATGGGACCAGATGCCGTGACCTTAGTTTCCTGAATATTGAGTTTTAAGCCAGCTGCAACTCTCATATTTTGAGATCTGATTTAGTCTAAGCTCATGCTTTTTCTTCCACATTGGTATTTTTCGTATGCCCTGAAGAAGATGGTATATATAATTACAATGTGTTAGCCTGGTGTGGGGATGTTTGTGATGGGGAACTCTAGGTAGAACTAGGGTCAATATAGGTGTGTCAGCCCTTACAGCAATGATAATCAGGAATAAGAGAACGGATACAGATGTTAAATATTTTAGATAACCGGTTTTATCTTCAACAACTTGGTTTTAGAGTCCTCTCCCCTCAAATACCTAATTTATGTTAAACATCTTTCAAATCTTTGAGAAACAGCTTTATTTCTCTACTTTGCCCAATCTCAAAACATAACATCAACCTTTTTAAATATTACAGTATTTTTAAAGTTGTCTGGTGTAGGAAAAACTGTAGAAGAATCATGTGGAGCTATACCAGAAACTTTTAGAAGCCAGTATGCATCATCCTGGGATTTTGCATCACATCACCTGCTCAGTATCTCTACAGTAAGCAGCACCATTTATTTTATTCTTTATTTTTGTTGGAGTATAGTTGCTTTACAATGTTGTGTTAGTTTCTCCTGTACAACAAAGTGAAACAGTTATACATATATCCATTCTTTTTTGGATTTTCTTCCCATTTAGGTCAGCCCAGGGCAGTGAGTAGAGTTTCCTGAGCTATACAGTTGGCTCTCATTAGTTACCTGTTTTATACATAGCAGTGTATAAAGACACATATCAATTCCAATCTTTCAGTTCATCCTACTCCCCTTCCCCCCTGGTTTCCATGTGTTTGTTCTCTACGTCAGTGTCTCTATCTAAGCAGTACCATTTAGAATGCTATATATAGATATACACACACATACACACACGGTATATAATTTTGTATATATATGTATATGTTTTAATACATGTATATATACATACATATGTATATAATTTTAGTATCTCTTTATATATTTTATATATGTGTGTGTGTATATATATATATATTCCATAAAAATCTCAGACATGTTACAAGGACAATTCTGTAAGTCAGGATATGACTTACAGATAGATCTGCACATATATTCTGTTGGCCAACTTTGGATTCATAATTATTTTGCTCAATTTTATAGTTTTTTAGATTAAAAATTCTAAATGGACTTTGTTTTAGATTACAAGTGTACCTAAATCAAACTAAACTATGACCTTTAGAAACGTGAACACTTTTTGAAATCAAATATAAAGCCTTTTGGTTGCCCATTTCTCTTCTGAAGTCTGTTGTGGACTTGAATCTCGGACATAGAGCCCCCAGCTCCTAACCCCCATTTGAGTTGAAACGTTGACCTTTCTCCACTTATTGATGCATCCCGCAGGGGTATCTATGTGACTGTTTGTTTTCCTAGTGCTTCTCGTAATCTTCTCTCTTAGACCCTTTCATTGCATTTAATTTTACCAAGTCATCTGGATCTATGTCCCATAGCCAGGCTGGCCCTGGACACATCTGTGAAAATACCTGAAGTTACTCTTTTTTTTATTTGTCCTATTCCTCCATCCGCTTCCTTCTTGTCTCTTCTCTTTCCTGATATCTTTCTCCAGTGCCTGTGAATTGAGATACTTCTCCCTCACCTCCATCAAATGTTACAGTTTCAAGATGTTTTTCATAAATGACTAGTTACTTCACTTCTATACCACTCTTTCCTTGCATTTGAAATTTCTAAAAATCAAAGCTTTAAATTAAAGCTATGCAGAGATGCATGTATTCTATCCTGTGACTTAAGGTTCTTTGAAGTATATATCTTATGGTTCATCAAGGTTGCAGCTTAAATTGCTACCCATTTGGCTCCTTGACCCAAGCCTGCATGCAAAGATTCTTACAAACTGAAACACTCAGGAAAGACTAACCCAAAGCCCCAGACTTCACTAAATACAGGCTGCTGTTCCATGGAAAACAATCTGATAGTCAGGTAAATATTTATTTTGTATAATTGAAAGTAAACTTCCTTTGCTAATATTTCTAAGTTAAAAACCAAGACCCAGACCAAGTAGGAAAAACAGTATCACACTGTCCAAGGGCTCTGTATTTCACAGAAGTAAGCATACTATTTTTACCTGGCAGCCTTGCTGAGACTTTCAGATACACAGAGAGGTCTTTCAAATTTTAGGGCATGTAAGAATCAACTCAAGAGCTTGTTTAAAATGCTAATTTCTGCTCATTTCTTTATACCTTCATTAATATTTGGCAATGCATGATTGGGTCTCTAGAATCTGTAATTACAGCAAAATGAGCAGGAGACAGGCTCTCCAAGAATTGTCTGATATTTTATAAACAGTGTGATTTATAGCAAGCTGGACTTTATCCTGATTTCACTCAACTTGAGCTGTTCTGGGCTGTGTGTTGCTGAATGGATGGACAGGACCCCCTGGGCATCGTTCCCAAAAGAATGTCATAGCAACAGCTCCGTCCTCTGCTGAAGAGATGAGAGAGGGCTTGTGGGAGAAGTCGGCCTGATCTATCTGTATCACTGTTCCCTTTCAACCCCAGCCAGAGTGTACTACAACCCACTCCCAACATCAATCACTCAGAGTCAGTGCAGACCCACGAGTTAAGAGCTCTGTCCTCCAGAAGACTGTCCTCACTTCAGATGACAACCTCAAGTGGAGCTCCCAGGCCCCTAGTGCTTCTGACCGACTGGATATCAACTCAAGGGTTCTTACAGCCACCTCAGGTTTGATATTTCCCTAGAATGACTCACAGAACTTATAAAAGCACTATACCTTACTATTACAGTTTTATTATAAATGATACATAGTAGGTGCAGTCTGGGAGGGTTCAGGACATAGATCTTTTGTGATGTTGTAATTTATAACAAGAAATGTATGTTTGGGACTTCCCTGGAGGTCCGGTCCATGAGGTCACAAAGAGTCAGACACAACTGAGTGACTTCACTTTCTTCACTTTCACTTCCTTTCTTTGGAGGTTCAGTAACTAAGACTGTGCTATCAATTCATGGAGCTCAGGTTTGATCCCTGGTAGGAGAACTAGATCCCACATGAAACAACTAAGACCTGGCACAGCCAAATAAATACATAGAAATATTAAAAAAATGTTATATATATATATATATATATGTTTTTAATATATATATGTTTTTAATATATATATGTTTGGTCCTCATATTATTGCTAGCACAGAGCCCCTAAAACCACTGGAACTGCTGAAATGAGAACAACAATAGAGGTATCTTCCATTATATTAATAACAAGACTTTTGGAAAGGACCTCAGGATGAAAGTTGGTTGCCAGGAGAACCAACCATGTGGTTAGGGCGTAGGAATATTCAGTCTCGGCCCTGACTTGTGGGTAGGGGAGAGGGACTGGAGGTTGAATCAATCACCAAAGGCCATAATTTGGCCTTGACAATGTAATAAAGTCACCGTAAAACCTTAAAAGGATGAGATCTGAAGGTCTTTTGGATTGGTGGACATGTGAAGATGTGGCGAGAGTGATGTTCCTGGAGGCAACGTGGACGTTCTGTGCCCTTTCTCACATACCTTGCCTTATGTAACTCTTCTAGCTGATAAGATCCTTTTATTAGAAGCTGGTTATCTAGCAATTAAAACATTTTCTGGAGTTCTATGAGCTGTTTTACCAAGTTACCCTGGAGGAGGGAGCCATGGAATACCGTGCTTTATAGTCGGTTGGTCAGAAGCACATGGAACAGCCTGAATTTGCTTTCAATTAGCATTCGAAGTGGAGGGAAGTCTTGTGGGACTGGGTCCTTAACCTGTGGAATCTGATGTTATTTTTAGATAGAGTCAGAATTGAGTTGAATTGAAGCACACAGCTGGCGTGGGGCTTCCCTGGTGGCTCAGATAATAAAAATCTGCGTGCAGTGAGGGAGGCCCAGATTTGATCCCTGGGTCTGGAAGATAAGCTGGAAAAGGGAATGGCTTCCCATTCCAGTATTCTTGCCTGGAGAATTCCATGGTCAGAGGAATCCATGGGGTCACAAAGAGTCGGACATGACTGAGCAACTAACACTTAACACAGCTGGTGTAGCAGAACTGCTTAGAGCAGAAAAAAACACATTTTGGAATTAGAATCTGAATTGTTACCATCTATGTCCTCTCCCTGTGGAATCAAGGGCATGTCACCCTCCCAACACATCAGCATGTTCACCAGTCAGGAAGTTCCACTGAGCTTCAGTGTCCAGAGATGTTATTGGGATTTCATTATGTAGTCATGATGGATTAAATCATTGACTGTGTGGTTGGACTCAATTTTTATTAATGGCTCTCCTCTCCTCCCTGGAGGTAAGGTTGTCCCAAAGTTCCAACCCTCTAAACAAGCGGTGGGTCTTTCTGGTGACCAGCTTCCATCCTGAAACTATCTAGAGACCACCACGTGTCATCATTAGAATAATAAAGATACTCCTAGCATTCTGGAAATTCTAAGGGGTTTTGAAGCTCCGTTCCAGGAACTATGGACAGAGATCAGAGCTATTCTTTGTTTTTTTTCACAGTCATGAAAAGTAAGGATGTGTGCATGTGGGTGTGTGCCTCAGTGTGCATTGCGCATCCTGCTGGTTTCTGGAAATAGACAAACAAGACTGATGGGAAGAAAGCTGAAGATTCCTCCTGGGTACCAAACACCTAAGGTGAAAATTGTAAGAGCTTTCGACCAGCCTCCTAACAAATACACCCTTTCACCCTGAGAAAGGCTTGAAGAATTCTTGCAAGAATTCTCCTCCAGCTTCCCATTGCTCTCTTTCTTTTTTTTCCCTTTTGGCAATTTCTTCAGTACCATAACTGGTTGGAAGGGACTGGAAAACTGTATGAGCCCATTAGGATCTTAATCACCTGTTCAAGATGAGAGAATTCAGTGAGGAATAACAACATTTAATCCTTTGAGGAGGACTAGTTGAAATTTCTCTTTAGAATCCATGCCCAAGTAGGTTCTGTGAGGCCCTCAGAGAATGCTTGAGCCCATACTCAGACAGCAGCAGAGCTAATGGGCTTAGGGATATGGTATGAGGCAGAAAGGCTGCCCCATGATAGGTGAAGTTGCTCAGTCGTGTCCGACTCTTTGCAACCCCACGGACTGTAGCCTACCAGGCTCCTCCATCCATAGGATTCTCCAGGCAAGAACACTGGAATGGGTTGCCATTTCCTTCTCCAGGGCATCTTCCCGACCAAGGGATCGAACACAGGCCTCCTGCATTGGAGGCAGACGCTTTAACCTCTGAGCCACCAGGGAACTCTGCCCCATGATAGAAGAAGTTCAAGTCCAGCTCAGTGCTTTTCTTTTCTCCTGAGCTGAGGTCTGTGTACTATGCATTTTTTAGAATAAAATGAACTATATAAACGCAGAGAAACATTATCATAATTACTTTTGGCACAGAAATATTTTTAGCTAATGTTATTTTAATAAGAGCTGCTGTCAAGAGGGAAAAGGCAAATCATTTAAAGCAAAAGTGTGTTCTGATGTTCTCTGATATAATGTTCCCCACCTATGCTGCTGGATATTCCAGAGTCTTTAGGGGAGCAACCCTATTTTTCAGTCTCAGGAATAATACTGGGCAACTCTCTTTCAGACGTTGTGCTTAAAATTGCAAGAAAGGGGGAAAGATAGAATAATTTCTGTCCTCCAGGGGTTACAGTTTAGGGGTCTGGAGATCCAGACATCTGGCCAAGCAATGTAAATATTTTACCAAATGACATTTGGATGAACGTAAATTATATGATGTACTCATTAAAAGCTGTGGTGTGCTTGGTCACTCAGTCAGGTCCGATTCTTTGCAATCCTATGGACTGTAGCCCTCCAGGCTCCTCTGTTCATGGGGTTTCTCCAGGCAAGAAAACTGGAGTGGGTGGCCATGCCCTCCTCCAGGGGATCTTCCCAACCCAGGGATCAAACCCAAGTCTCCGGCTTTGCAGGTGGATTCTCTACTGTCTGAGCAACCAGGGAAGACCTCATAAAAAGCAGCGCTTAAATAATTCCAAAGAGAGATGCGGAAACACTATTTCCTGAAAGGTAAACTTGAGGAGGTCTACAAAGGATGCATAGACTCAAAATCAGTTACAGAGGAAAGGGCATCCCAGACCAAGGAAAGAGCCTGAACAAAGGCACGGAATCCTGAAAACATGTAAAACAAAATATAAATATCATGAAGTTTTGCCCCCTAAATTAATCTCATAAAGTTACATCCTTATAAAGAACTCTGCAGAGAAATTTTCTGGGCTTAAATACTTTCTTTTCATACTCCCATCTTTAAAAAAAAAAATAACAGTGGTTCTGAAAATGTGGTCCCTAGAACATCAGCATCAGTATCAGCTGGGAGCACTTAGAAATCCTAGCACTGCTCTATAGCATCTCTGCAGGGTCGATCCATCGAAGGGTTTTCACACACACACTCTACATGATTCTGACACGTGCCAAGTCTGAGAACCACAGGACACAACTCAGTAACTGTTTTCCTTCTTCCTGGTCAGTTCTTCTTCCCTTGACCACAAGGCTTTTAAAATTCTTTCTCTTCTTCCTACGTTTCCTATTTCTACCATTCTTTGTTTCAGCAGATAACTACGCAGGCAACGATAGGGTGAAATAACATCAGGAGTAACTCTTTCAGCTTTTCTCAGTATTCACAGTTAGATCATCTGTCAGGACCCCTTTCATACGAGTTCCCTCGTGTTTCACTAAGGGGTGCCCCTGCTTCTCTGCAAGCCTGATGGCCCCCTTCATCCTGTCTGGGAGTTCTAACCTCCCAGACCTGGCTGCATCAGCTGTGCTCTCTCCCCTGCGTGTTCCATCTCCCCTCCTTACCGGCTCAATTCTCTCTGTTTATGAAAGTGGTCAATCTCCCAAGAAACAAATAATACCAAAAAAAAAAAAAAAAACAACTTCAATAATTTTCCTTTGGCTCTATCTTCCTAAAAATTCTCACTCTTTTAGCTTATGATTATCAAGGTTCTTGAACTCAGGAAAATAAAGTTGATGCCTATGGGTTCTAATTCTACTTGACATGAATATAGCTTTTGATTGCATGCTTCCTGCATTTAAATTTTATCCTCCATTAAGGACAGAATAGCCCTGCTCACTGCAACTAGAGAAAAAAGCCTGCCCAGCAGTGAAGACGCAGCACAGCCAAAAATAAATGAAAACAAATAAATAAATATAATTATTTTTTAAAAAACAGCTGTCATAGTATCTTGCAGCTTTTGCTTTCTCTGATCATAAAGATTAGGAAAGCTCTGATTTTTTTTTTAAACAGAATAAACGGAAACCCCCCTAGTTTAGTACAATAATGAATGAGTAGATAAGCTGGCTTTGAACCATCACTTGATTCAATGAGGGTGATTTTTGTGTTTCCAGTCCATGCAGACTTTTCCGGGCTGCTTCATTTCTTCTCTGCTGTTTGTCCCCTCGGCACCCCGTGAAGCAGCTGCTTATCTGATTCCTTCTGCTGAGAAAATACACTGCACATTCTGCCTTGCATGTGCTGTGTTGAATTATCTTTCCATTTTACCACTTGCTGAAAAAAAAAAAAAAAAAAACTGCATCTCAGCAGTGCCCCAAGTCCCCTGGGAAAGACATCCATCAACACAGACCTGCTTCTCCCCTTAGGTGCCTGTCCGTTTTGGTGCCTCTTATTAAGCCTCATAGGTTCCTATTCATCAAAATCATGCCAAGGAAGCCTTGAATTCTTCCCGAGGTGTGTGTTCAGCAGAATGCCAAGGAAGAGCTGAGACACACAGAGGGAGAGCATTCAAAGAGTGTGCAAGTTAGGCTACCTATTTTTATTCAAAAGACCCCAAAATGCAAAGGAGTGGATCAGAGTTTTAAAGCCCATTCCTGACTTATTAAAAGCGCCCTGCCTATCCTCCTCCGTCATTAACTGTCCAACGAAGCAGGGAAGTGAGTGACCAAGATATAAGATTAGGCAAAGGGTTGTGACTCGGTAAGAAAGCATGCATGGACTTTGGTTTATGTATCTATCTACATCACTCCAGATAACTAACATTTTTGAAATAAACGTGAATGGGGGTGGCTCAGATGGTAAAGAAGCTGCCTGAAAGTGGAAGACCTGGGTTTGATCCCTGGGTTGGGAAGACCGCCTGGAGGAGGGCATGGCAACCCACTCCAGTATGCTTGCCTGGAGAATCCCATGGACAGTGGAGCCTGGCGGGTTGCTGTCCATGGAGTGGCAAAGAGTCGGACATGACTGAGAGACTAAGCGCATGGAAAAGTGTCACCCGTCATATTAAAGAAAAGAAGGAGAAAAGGACATTGAGATGAGGACCTTGACCCAAGTCTACCATAGAAATCACTTTGGATTTGAATATGTGTCCAATGTAATAGATTGCCTGGGAACTGAACTGTAATTAGGTTGGGGAGATGTTAATGATTATACTATTTTTAGAGACATAATTACCTGGTGACGAGGACATGTAACTACAACTCCAGTGTGGCTGGAGGGGTTTGTGATCATTGATGGGACCCAGTGCTCCTCCTGAGGGGAAATGTAATGAATACACTGTTAACGAACAAGGGTCCAGAAGCATGGGGTCACCTTGCAGGAGCTGTGTGTGTTCATCTCTTTGCAGAATGTACTGACCCTGAATTGAAGGCTCAGTTGAGTGAAGGAAGCAGAGTTGTATTCCAGGACAAATAAGCCTAATTCAGGTAAGCATCTGCAAACTCCAAAAGTCACTGGGCTTGATGGTTGGTATAAACAATAGATTTTTATCTGAAGTGGATGAGTGGTGAGAGACTCCAAGCCAGAAGGACTGCGGGTCTCCAAGGTACAAAGGAACCAAGAGGGAGAGACTTCTAAGCGGAATAGCAGAGGAGAGCAATTTCACTCTCCCTTTGGGCAAAGGTTGAAGATGACCTTCATATCTCACACCCTCTTTGTTCATAGGACGCGGTGTTGATAAATGGGTGGCAAGCACTGGCAGAGGTGCCCAGGCTTTCCTTTTTGACTAACCCAGTAAGAGAAGCCTAGGGAACATTCCTGCAGACTCTGTTGGCACAGGGGATTCTCCAGGGAGACCACCTGGGACAAAAGAGAAGCAAACCTATTAGATGCTTTCTTTCTTTCTTTTTTAATTTTTATCCTGTCTCAACATAGCTGGTTTTTCTAGAATTTGTTTCCTGGCTAGTGTGGTTTTGAGATAATACTTCCTCCATTATGTTCTTATAAATAGCTTTGGACATTGGCAGCTCATGAAACTAGCTCCAGCCACAGGACAATCATCATAGGTGGCCTCTACCTGGATCCAGCTGATTTTCTCAGTGCACTCACTGGGGCTATGCTCTCTGGAAATATAGATACTGTAATTACTGAGGTTCCTCAGAAGTGAATGCATTGTAGTAATTTGCCAAGAAAGGGGCTATGAGATGAATCTGAGATTATAAAATGGAGTCAAACAGAAAAGGATGGGAAGAAATTGTTTGGTGACTCATATAGGTTTAATGGATAACTGTTTGAACGTGAATATGTATCCTCCCTACCCAGAACACAATCCACGCTCCAAGATTATTTTGCTCAGTTGTAAAGATACTTGTGGATTTAAAATCCCTAAACTTTCATCATATTTCACTTAATAAGCTGGGTGAGAAAAAGAGGAAAATTGTTTGAAAAAAGGCCTTGAAAGCCAGGAAAATGGTCTCTAGGAATAAGCTTCCTTTATATTTCTTTCAGTTTTGCTACTAGGCAGTTACCTAAGAAGAGCTGCAAGTGAGGGAGCCTTGGGCTGGATGTGTGTCAGCGGATCCATGATTCAGTTCAGGTTATGTGTTCAAATTTTCCCCTCACCTCTTTTCTTGCTAGCTTCAAAGAACAGTCAACAAAGGTCCTGTAAGCAGCACTTTTCAATATAAGGCAAACGTGGGCAGAAGCTTGGCTCTCTCTCTGGGCAGAGTCTGCAGACTTTTGACATTGTTCTTGTTTTCAGTCACTAAGTCGTGTCCAGGTCTCTGAGACTCCATGGGCTGCAGCACACCAGGCTGGCCTGTCCTCCACTGTCTCCAGGGTTTGCTCAAATTCATGTCCACTGAGTCAGTGATGCTATCTAACCGTCTCATCCTCTGTTGCCCTATTCTCCTTTTGCCTTCAGTCTTTCCCAGCATCAGGGTCTTTTCAGTGAGTCAGCTCTTCACATCAGGGGGCCAAAGTATTGGAGCTTCAGCTTCAGCATCAATCCTTCCAACGAATGTTCAGGGTTGATTTCCTTTAGGATCGACTGGTTTGATCTCCTTGTAGTCCAAGGGATTCTCAAGAGTCTTCAACAGCACCACAATTCAAAAGCATCGACTCTTTACACCTAATCCTCTCTTTATTTATAAATGTTACCTGTACTCCAGGCTAAAAAAAAAAAAAAATTGCTCTCTGAGAACCGGAGGTCCTTCTGCTTCCTGGCATTCACCCTATTTCTGCCTGTATGGTCAAGGCATTCAGGATGGCTGCTCTCTTGCTCTCTGTACATGCCCTGCTTGGCCAGTCCCCGCTTCCTCTTAATTTTAGGGCGTAGTTAGTAACTACCTACATGCTTGCTCCCTGCCCCAGCTGCTGGTTTCCCTAGTAACTGACGAGGCACCCTCATGTCAATTCCCATGTGAACAGTAGCCAGCTTTTTCCCCCAAGTGGAGAAGAACGCCGCCATGTCCTGTCTGCCATCTCCTCTACATGGTGATCTTTTGCTCCAGATGTGTAAGATTCTCCCATTTCTGTCAGTTTCCAGGCTTTTTATTCATCTCACATCTGGGCAACCACAAAGTTTGCAGGTTTGAGAGGCGCAGTCCAACACCATCAAATGGCCTTTCATTCTGAACGTTTTTTACATTATCAGCCACATGAGTGGACTAGAAATCAGGAAGCCCTAACTAACCAGCCTCATGAACCTGCCTTCTCAGAGCTTCTGCCTTATCATCTCTTCATTGCAGAGGTTCATCCCTTATGTTTTAAATTATCCCAGAGCTTCCTACCAGCTCGAAACTTATCTCATGTTTCTGTGAAATCTAATTACAGAAGTTTTTCATGTCGTATGTTCTCTAAGAGAAGAAGTGCTAGAAATTAAAGAGGAATAATAGAACACTTACTTTATAGATCGAGCCATTTTCACAAAGGAGATTATAATATAGATTTTCCATTTCAGTCTACAGACTTTTCATAAGGGTGACTGAGCAAGAATTTCTTACTCCCGGTCTCTTCCATTGTGTCTTTTTTGAAGAACCTTGTTTTAAGACAACCCTATAAGTCACTGGAAGAAGATGTGAAGTTTTCTTATTCTGTGTGGATTTGTTGTTCTGATTGATGTGTGTGTGTGTGTGTNAAGGGTGACTGAGCAAGAATTTCTTACTCCCGGTCTCTTCCATTGTGTCTTTTTTGAAGAACCTTGTTTTAAGACAACCCTATAAGTCACTGGAAGAAGATGTGAAGTTTTCTTATTCTGTGTGGATTTGTTGTTCTGATTGATGTGTGTGTGTGTGTGTTTAATCTATTTGCAGATGGAGTCATTTAATATACTGCCACTTATCTAAGTGATAATGTTTCTCTGGGGGATTTGCAAGGCTTGGTAACTGAGGACTGGCTTTTCAAAGAGGTATTTTAACAAAAGGTTGATACAGGCATAGACACACAAAGGTCTGATGCAAATCCTGTCAGCTGCCTTTCAGCAAGCTCCCTTGCACGTTCATATAGTGAGCACGGTTGAGGTCTCCCTTGGGACGAGGGTCCTCAGTCTTAATTAAGGCTCTTACGACTAAAAATTAACCAGTAAATCATACGTGGGGTCGTTACCTCACTTATAGACCCGTCCTCCCTGCATGGTGGAAGGGTCGGGGACGACCGACCGTCGTGTACTCTTCGTTACTCTTTTTTCTTTGACTTCTTTCTCTTCTTTGTCGTCCCGAAGACCTAAAGGTTTAGGCTAGTCCAAGGTTCTAGGACACAAAACTATGTCTCGGAGTCCTCCGATTATCTACGACATAAAAGTCAGACTAAACACTCTAAAAAGACAAATGAACGAAGATGAAACCTAAAACCGAAAAGTAACATCTGTAAAAAACGAGAAGAGACTTTTTTGATTTCTTCTTTTGAAGGTCTTTGAATTGTGACTCCGAACTCTAGTTTACTTTCCGTCTTTAATCGTTCATTGAACGTCCAGACTTTTACACTAAAAATTGAATCTTTTTATGTTGATCCACCCCCTTGTAAAGACGAAAAAGGACTTGATGGACTATGGTTGAAGATTTAATATGGGTAGAGTGAACTTTTATCTGTAAATTTATCATAAATAAAATGTAGTTTAATATGTACGGACGTAAAGTTCCTAAGTTGGATCAAAGAAAGGTGTTCTAAACAATGTTTTTTGACATAAGACGGAACGGGAAAACAGTTAGGGGGATTTCGTCGTTGAAAGTTGAGAAGTTGAATACAAGAGACTTAAATGAATGTGTAGAGATCTTTTGTACATATATAAGGACGAATTAAAAAACCAATACGACGATTCAACGAAGTCAGCACAGGCTGAGACAAGCTGGGGTATCTACCGTCGGGTGGTCCGAGGGGGCAGGGACCCTAAGAGGTCCGTAGAACACTGGAGTGGGTTGCCATTTCCTTCTCCAATGCATGAAAGTGAAGAGTGTAAGTGAAGTCGCTTAGTCGTGTCCAACTCTTAGTGACCCCATGGACTGCAGCCCACCAGGCTCCTTCGTCCATGGATTTTCCAGGCAAGAGAACTGGAGTAGGTTGCCATTACTTTCTCTGATTTTTTGGTTATAGATATTATCAATTAACTCCCCTCTATGAAAGATTAGCTCTCTTTTACCACCTCCTCATCCCAAGTACATAAATACATAATAACCTTCCAGGTCACACATTTTCCCAATACACTTGTATTATAATTCTGGGTACAGTATTCAGTGTTTGTATTATGACTGGGTAAACATTCTCTATAGCTGAACCATGATTAATTTTCTTTTCCTTCACACCATGTTTTCCTTTCCTAGAGTTAATAATTATCTTTTCCCACCCTTTTGCTTAGCTTCCTTTTTTTTTTTTAATTAAAAATTATCCTGAGCCTCTCATCTAGTAGCAAAGCTTTATACATGTTCAACATTTTGGGTATCCCATCAATTTCATATTTTTGAAGAAATCTCTCCTGGAGTTTTCTTATATGCCCTTATATAATTGATATACAACTGTCATCTTGACATTTCTGTGTTATTATGCTAGTTGTTCATCTGCTTCTCTTTGAACTGGATTTCCCATTTTCCTGGATCCCATGTGTTCTTCCTATTTCGGTCATTTGCTTAATGGGCCTTCTCACTTCAAGATCTGGGAGGAGGCAGAAGTTCCTATCTGAACCATTCCTTTCCCGACAAGGGAAAGAGTAAGAGTATTGGCGGTAGGATATCACTCTTAAAACTTCTGCTCAAATGCCATTGGCTACAGAAAGTCCATAGAGTGGGGAACTACATTTCTAACACAGAGCGATATTACAAGTTATGTGACAGCTGGAGGGAATCTGATATCCTCTTATAGGAACGGGAATAGACAATTGGAAAATATATTACAACCAAACACAGAATATTAATGTCAGGGTAGCAACTATATCTGTCTTCACAGAGGACTTATTATGGGTTTTTTAAAGAGTAATAACATGGGTGTGTAAGACCTCCTATTACATCATATGGTTAGAACCATTTTGATGTTTGTTCTCACCTGGTCTTAAAAATATGTTTTCAAAGTTAAAATGGATGATATGTATTTCTAGATTGTAAACCTTGGTTCTCTCACTTAAAATTTCTAAATTACATGTTGAAGTTTAGATCACTTACATGTAAAACAGGGATGCTGACAGCTGATTCACTGAATGTTTTGAGAGTTGAAGGCCATAGTATATATATTTAAAAATAGCCAAGTACGTGACGTATCAAGAGCTCTCTTCACACTGGTTATGTGAATTTCTCCAGATTATGAATAGACAGAAGTTCAACCTTGTAAACAGAGTAAAAACTAAATATACATTAGTCCCTAAAGTCACTTAATAGAGATACTATTTATTATCATTATCAGTAGGCTGCTGTTAACTGTTAAGTCACTTCAGTCGTGTCCGACTCTGTGTGACCCCATAGACGGCAGTCCACCAGGCTCCGCCGTCCCTGGGATTCTCCAGGCAAGAACACTGGAGTGGGTCGCCATTTCCTTCTCCAATGCGTGAAAGGGAAAAGTGAAAGGGAAGTCGCTCAGTCGTGTCAGACTCTTCGCGACCCTATGGACTGCAGCCCACCAGGCTCCTCTGTCCATAGGATTTGCCAGGCAAGACAACTGGAGTGGGGTGCCATCACCTTCTCCATCAGTAGGCTGAGATAATACATTTTTACTTATAGTTAGCACTCTCATTGTTAACCCACATAAACACAGATTTCCAGAAAATCTGGATCAAAGACTGACTTAAAAGAAAGCCAGCAACCTAAATGTTCAAAAATAGATGAATGGATAAAGAAGATATGATGTGTGTGTGTGCATGTGCGTGTGTGCACGTGTGTGTGTGCGCGCATGTGTGTGTGAGCGTGCGTGTGTGTGTGTATTACTTAGCCATGAAAAGAATGAAATAATGCCATTTGCAGAAACATGGATAAACCTAGAGATTATCATACTAAGTGGAGTGAGCCAGAGAAAGACAAATATACAATCTCACTTACGTATTTAGAGGAATCTAAGATATTGATACAAATGACCTTATTTACACAACAGAAACAGACTCATAGGTATAGAAAATAAACTTCTGGCTGCTGAAGGGAAAAGGTGAGGAGGGATAAATTAGGAGTTTGGGACTGAAATATAAACACTACTATATGTGGCTCATGGTAGACAATCTGCCTGCGACGCAGGAGACCTGGGTTCAGTCTCTGGGTCAGGAAGATCTGCTGAAGAAGGCAATGGCAACCCATTCCAATATTCTTGCCTGGAGAATCCCATGGATGGAGGAGCCTGGCCGGCTATAGTCCATGGGGTTGCAAAGAGTTGGATACAACTGAGCAACTAACACTTTGATTTTTCATATATAAGATAGATAATCAACAAGGACCTACTATATAACACAGGGAACTATACCCAATATCTTATAATATCTTATAAAACTTATAACTTATAATAACTTATAAAAGAGTATGTGTGTGTGTGTATATATATATGGGAAAAGACTCTGATGCTGGGGAAGATTTAGGGCAGGAGGAGAAGTGGGTGACAGGATGAGATGGATGGATGGGATCACTGACTCTATGGACATGAATCTGAGCAAACTCCGGGGTCCAGTGAAGGGCAGGGAACCTGGCATGCTGCAGTTCATGGGATCACAAAGAGCTGAACGTGATTTAGCGACTGAACAATAGAACAATAACTGAATCACTAATACCACACTGTAAATCAACTATATTTCAATACAAATTTTAAAAAAGAAAGCCAAGGAGTGCTATATTATTTTGAACCTACTTTTGATTCCTTTTTAGGAACATGGCTTCACACTTACTGTTTATAAACAGGAGCCCATGTATATGGGTGTGGCTGTCTTATCATTGCAAATAGATTGCTCAAGTTGTCACCTGCACATAACAGCCCATCCTGGCTTCCAGCCTATTATATATTTGGTCCCACTGAACAATTTCAGGAAGCTTCCAGGGCAATAAAGGCAGTTTGTTTAAATCAATCTGAGACACAAGGTGGTGATATTCAAATTACTCCTATCATGAAATGTAAAATTTAATTTTATTCTTGAAATCTGTAGAGGTATGAAGAACTTACTGCTTTTGTGGAACTTTTTCCTCCAACAACTTTGATCTTAGAAAACTCCAGTTTTGACCTCTGAACATCCTTTGGGGCTATTGGAAAAGAAGCCTCTTGCTTAGTGCAGATTGCTATGTTGGTAATATCAAAGGTAAATCATAGCTGATCCTACAGTAATGGCTGTTGCTGTCCCTCAGTACTTCCCCCAGGAGAACTGTATTTCCTGGGTGGGAATGATGAAGCTGTTATTTACAGCTCACAAGCTTCATAAGGCCCCGACCACACATCTAAACTCTATTCCTTGATACGTGAGTGCCATTTTCTTTCTCTCTCATTCTTTCTCTGTCACTTTTTTTCTTCATAAGGAATTCATATTGGTCTCTATCTTCTCTTCTGACATTTGTCTCTGTGTTTGAAATGACAGTAAATAATACAGAACTTAATACCTTGTGTAAATACCATACACAAGTCAGGATCAAAAATCTGTTACCTTCAACATTTTTCTAATAGAAACCTAGACTTATAGTTCTTGAGGGGAAAATTATGTTGGTGAAACCTAAAAATATATTAGCTCTTGATAAATGATTCTTCAGAGCCTAGGATGTTATTATTACTTAATCTAAAACGCTTTAGACAAATATCTGTTCCTCAGGGTGTGAATGGAAGGGCAGTCAATTGGCCCTCAAGGACTGTGGATTTTAGTTTTTGTTCTAGTTTCCTAGGGCAGCCATCACAAATGACACAAACTGGTCAGCTTAAAGCCAAAAATAAAATAAAAAAAATGCCTTCTTTCACAGGTCTGGAGGCCAGAAGTCTGAAAGCAAGGTGGCGACAGCATTGTGCTCCCTCTGGTGGCTTCGGGGGAGATTCCTCTCTTGCCTCTTCCAGGTTCCGGTGGCTATTGGGGCTCCTTGGCTTGTGGCCACATCTCTCCATCTTTGTGTTTGCCTTCTTCTCTGCCTCCCTGAAAATTCCTCCTGTCTCTCTCTTATGAGGATACATGCTATTGCATTTAGGGCCCAGCAGGTCCCATCATTTCGTGGCAAACGGATGGGGAAACAGTGGAAACAGTGGCAGACTTTATTTTTCTGCGCTCCAAAATCACTGCAGATGGTGATGGTGACTGCAGCCATGAAATTAAAAAACACTTACTCCTTGGAAGGAAAGTTATGACCAACCTAGACAGTATATTAAAAAGCAGAGACATTATTTTGTCAACAAAGATCCATCTAGTCAAGGCTACAGTTTTTCCAGTAGTCGTGTATGGATGTGAGAGTTGGACTACAAAGAAAGCTGAGCGCTGAAGAATTGATGCTTTTGAACTGTGGTGTTAGAGAAGACTCTTGAGAGTTCCTTGGACTACAAGGAGATCCAACCAGTCCATCCTGAAGGAGATCAGTCCTGAATAGTCATTGGAAGGACTGATGTTAAAGCTGAAGCTCCAGCACTTTGGCCACCTCATGTGAAGAGCTGACTCATTTGAAAAGACCCTGATGCTGGGAAAGATTGAAGGCAGGAGGAGAAGGGGACGACAGAGGATGAAATGGTTGGATGGCATCACTGACTCAATGGACATGAGTTTGAGTAAACTCTGGGAGCTGGTGGTGGACAGGGAGGCCTGGTGTGCTACCGTCCATGGGGTTGCAAAGAGTCGGACACGACTGAGCGACTGAACTGAACTGAGGTTCCCCAGGTGGGTCAGTGGTAAAGAATCCGTGTGCCAATGCAGGAGATGCTGGAGACACAGATTCAGTCTCTGGGTCAGGACGATCACCTGGAAGAGGAAATGACAATCCACTCCAGTATTCTTGCCTGGGAAAATCCCATGGACAGAGGAGCCTGGCGGGGTACAGTCCATGGGGTCACAGAGAGCTGGATATAACTGAGCACACACCCATACATACACAGAGATAATCCACATAGCTCATCCTCTCTATAACTTAATCACATCACGTGCCCTATATACCATTACAGGCTCCTGGAATTTGATGTGGGCATCTTCTGAAAGGCCACTGTTCAACCCTCCACAGTTCTTCTTCTATCTGCCAACAGTTATAAAATCAAGTGAGAATTTTCCTTTTGGGGACCAAGTTCTTGAGAACTCTTCCCAATGGGTCTATAACACCCTCTGTTGGGAGATTTCTTTCACCCAAGTTCAGTCTGAGATCATTGGTCCTCACTCTCCCCCTGGCTCCCTCTCACTTGTTTTCACATGCGGACACGCAGGGATTTTCCTAATGCACTGTCTCCTGTTTCACATTCAATGGTATATCAATGGCCTTTATTTTAAAGACACACAGATTTGAGGCCATCACAGATTTAAGGATGGAGCCAGCGCAGGATTTGATGTGTAATGGTGGATTACTGTCTCTCCTGGGATCTCCCAGTGAAGTCTGCCTTCTGCATTTTGTTGCTGAGGGCTTCACTGATTTCTGTTGGTGCTTACAGGTTTTTAAGCAAATGATCATGGTTCTCAGGGAGCTACCTGGGATCTGATTCTGGTTTTGCAATCTGGTGTCTGTATTTCAGGGGTAAGCAAAGGGAATGCCCATTAGCAGGTATGAGAGGAAACAGAGAAGCGTAACACTCTCCCCACTGCACCCCCTGCTCTTTTCCATCACAACAGTTGAAACAAACTATCAGACAATTGGGATATGTATCTGCACATCGTAATACTCTCCGTACCTGCAGTAACTGCCCCAAATGCCAAGTCCAGAACTAGACTGAGTTTTTTGAGTGCTCCCCTGCATTGGGCTTGGCTTATGACTGTCAGTTATTTTCCTGAGAATAACCACATATGTAGTTTTCTCTTCAATTCATAACAGCTTCCCACTTACTTGTCCTCTGCCAGACTCAGTCTCTCTTTACTCCAAAGCACAGAATGAATTGTTTGTACCCTGATGCACTTCTAGGAATAAGCCTGACAGGGATTTAACACCAACTGACTAAAATAAAGTTTGTGATCTCTGGCTGATTCACTCTGAAATGGATCAGGGTGAAAATAAAGCTCTGAGCCTAGTTTAATGCTATATATACCTATTTCTATGGCCACCTTCATTCCCTCTATTGCCCATGCCTTGGTCACAAGGAAACTTACAGAGTGCATATGGATCCTGGAAAAATGATTCAAACTTCATGCCTTATATATGGCCACTCATTAGTATCTCTTCCCAGCAACAAGCCTCCCCATCTACATCACCAGGCAAAGAAAACCTTGGGTGGCTTGCAGCTGATATATTCAAAGCCCATCTATAAAAGCCTATTTTATAAAATTAGAAGAAAAGCTAGAAGAAATGCAGAGTACCTGAAGTGAGGGTGTCCGTTTCCTAGGACTGTCATAATAAACTACCACAAACTGGGTGGCCTAAGACAACAAAATTTATTCTCACATTTCTGGAGGCTAAAAGCCCGAAATCGAATATTGGCAGGAATGTTCTCCCTCTGGATGTTCTGGGAGAGAATCCACAGTTGCCTTTTCCAGCTTGTGGAGGCTGCTGGGGTTTCTTGGCTGTGGCAGCGTATTTCCAACATGCGTTCATCTTCACTTGTATTTCTTCTCCGTTGATTTTCTTTTTTTCTCCTGTAAGGTCATTGGACTTAGGATCTGCTCTAAGCCAAGATGATCTCATCTGAAGATCCTTAAGTTAATTACTTAATTGCATCTGCAAAGATCCTTTTTTCTAAATAAGATGTCATTCTTAGGTTCCAGATAGACCTATCTTTTTTTGGGGGGTGGGGCAGAGATGGGGGGGCCACCAGTCAACCCACTACAACAACTATATGATTGGCTCTGATTTCTCACAGGATTCTCTTAAACCCCAGGCACTAGCATGTTCAAGTAATGACTAAAAAGTTATCACCTGCAAAGGAAATACATTTCTGTCTCACGATGTGCTGTGAGCTAGATTCAAATATGGTGGATGACTATGAAAGACAATATAAAGACAGATGATAATATGAAATGTGGATTCCCATTATTGCCTTTGAATGTTAATGCCCAAGTTTCAGCATTTCATACTTCTCCAGCCACATAACCCATCACTGACCCATGTGCATTTTCCTCTGACATCAAAGAGAGGGATAATATTTCCTTGCTCAAGGTGGTAGTTTTCTGTGGACTTTGACTTTGTTGCCATGAACACAGTTTTGTGAGAACAGTATTTCCACAAAGAACACATTACTAGACTTACAGGTGGTGCTTCAACACACACCTTCCTATAACTTCCAAACTGTATGGAAATAATGTTTCTAGCAAATCTCTTGGCTAGTTTGCATGGTGTGCTGTGGCTCGGTCATGTCTGACTCTCTGTGACCCCACGGACTCTAGCCTGCCAGGCTCCTCTGTCCTTGGAATCTCCCAGGCAAGAATACTGGAGTGGCTCGCCATCTCCCTCTCCAGGGGATCTTCCCAACTGAGAGATCGAACACGTGTCTCTCATGTCTTCCTCACTGGCAGGCAGATAGTCTACCACTGGGCCACCATTCCCTTCAGCACCTGCTGGTCAACACAATGAGTAACCATAGTTTTACTTTGTAGTATCTGTTTTTACATTTTGCACCTTTAAAAAAAAATCATGCTACCATATGATGTCTGTGAAAGAGTGTAGGTGTGGGATTTATAATCATGGCTGTGTAAATAAATTCTTCTTTGGAAAATGCCAGATGCACTTCTAAGAAATGAATAACTTATTTGACCATCAGCTTTGGGATTAATTAAACAAAATATGACAGTATCTTATCCCAAAGACAAATTTATCATTCCCATCTTAAACCTTGTCAGACCTAATGGCTCCTTTCCCATCTTATATGTCAGGGATTCAGTCTGTCTTCACACAGGACATTTGGACACTGTTTCTCAAATTTTAATGTGCATACAAATCAATGGGGGATCTTGTTAAAATGCAGATTTGGATTAAGTGAGCCTGACAGGAGGTCTAAGATTGGGCATTTCTAACAAGCTCCCAGGTGATGCCCACGGTACTGGTCTGTGGACCACAATTTGACTAGGAAGATTTTAGGATGCCTCATATAGTAAAAGCAATAAAAAGATGGTGTTTAGGAAAAAAATGTGTGGTTTGGGAAATAATTGATTATCTTCAGCTCTAGAGTCTTGGAAAACAGAAAGTTTATGATCTATGGGTGCAATCTGAACCCTGTAATTGTGAAGACAACTTTTTTCATGTAATCACTTGCTTTTGCCTCTTCTACATCCATATTTCCTTTACAGGACTTTCCCTGCCTCATTTCACAAATTCCTGGAGAGAATGATAATTATAGGGTTGACTTCCTACCAAAAGTCTCTGTTCCCAGGGATAGTACTTGCCTCAGGATGAATATACATGCCTCTCTGGATGAATATATAGGCTTTCAAAACAGAAATCCCTTTATCTGCTGAGAATTTCAAGTTGGAGGAATGTGTCTCTGAGACTATTTGTAAAAAGGAAGCCAAGAGGTAAAAGTAAGCAGAACCCACAGTATTTTCATACCTGGATGACACATGACTGAAGCCCACTCTTCTTAGTGTGTAAGATTATAAATGTCCTAAGATATTTTCAGTTGTGTTTTTTCCCGCTTGTAACTGAAAGCATTTTGATTAACACATTTGCAGAGACTTAGATCAACTGGTCCACTTGGGTTCTTCAGAAAGCAGGATCTGAGGCAAAAGTCTTTCTATTGTTTCATCAGGAGATTCAATCCAGGGGAGGAGGAATGAGGATTTAGGAGATTAAGGTCAGGAAGGAAAGTGAAGTGAAGGTGTAATACCAAGCTGACCTCTGCTTGGTATCAATATCATCCAATCACTGAATTCCAGTGCGATCTTTTGCTGAGAGGCTGTACGAACTCTGTATCTCAGGAGAGTCTGCTTTGGGGAGAAAGCAGATCTCTGTATCTGAACTCTGTACGAACGCCTGTATCTCAGGAGAGTCTGCTTTGGGGGGGAAAGGCTGAATATGCGTGCTCTTCTTTATCTCTCTTGGGCTTCCCTAGTGGCTCAGCTGGTAAAGAATTTGCCTGCAATGAGGGAGACCTGGTTCCATCCCTGAGTTGGGAAGATTCCTGGAGAAGGGAATGGCTACCCACTCCAGCAGTCTGGCCTGGAAAATTTCATAGAAAGAGAAACCTGGCAGGCTATAGGCCATGGGGTCTCAAAGAGTGTTTATCTCTTTGGGTAAAGGTTGGCCCCTTGGTGTTTTAATTCACCTATACTTCCAGGTAGTATATGGCGAACGCTTAGTCCCTTGACATTTCAAGCCTCAGCAACAATCGAGCCTCTCGGCAAGAAGTAAAAGGGGAGACCCTTTGGAGTGTCCTCACATGAAGTTGGCTAGTCACTGCAATGTCAACTGTCCCAGAACAAGTTGCTGGAGACAGGTGAGCACAGGAAGATCTGAGTTGGTGTGTTCTGATGCGTCCTTCTAAATCTGTATGCTCTACTGTGCATTTTGGTGACTACAAGTCACCTGCCCAAAAAGCTCCCCTGGATGATACTTTATGGAGTGTAGTTTTCCACTGAAGACCTTTGGTTGAAGGGCTTCTGGTAATACCAGGTGTATTAGCTTCCAAGAGCTGCTTTCACAAAGCACCACTAAATAGGAGGCTTAAAACAACAGACATTTATTTTAATATTTCCAGAGGCTGGACGTGCAAAATCAAGGTGTCACCAGGACAGCATCCTGCCTCACCTCTTCTAGCTTCTGGCAGTTCCTGACGTTCCTCAGCTTGTAGCTTCTGCCTCCATCCTCATGAGGCCTTCTATGTCTCTGTCTTCATGATTTTATAGTTCAAGTTCCTCATTCCATTCCAGTATATTTCTGATCCTTTCCAAGCTCCTTGTGTACCTATTAAAATAGCAACTCATATCCCAGAATAAGCAGTGGGGAGGCATTAATATAAAATGCAAATATATTCTAATGTGTCCTGAGGGTGCTCATTCAGTAATTTTGTCTATTCTGGGGGTCTCTGTTCTGCCAGGAGAAATAAAGTACCAACCACTGCTCAGATTCAATAGGTAATTGAAAATCCCAGCTGAAATCATTAGGCCTCCCACTACAGAATCCAGGAGCTGGAAGTACCACTGAGGATCAGACCTATTTTGACTAAAATCTGCATCATCAGTTCACTAAAAACAAGGTAAACATCAAAATTACATTGATTATATAAGGCAAATACAGACAGCACAAAATCAACCCTAATCATACCCTGATTAAAAAAGGAACTGTAGTGAAATATAAAAATACAAAAATTAAAAAAGGATAATTCTTAAGATGCGTATCAGACTGATAAGGGAGGTCTGAGACTTCCACTGCAGATCTTTTCAGGAGACCAGTGTTGCAATCATACGTCTGGCTCCATGGTAGTGTCTAGGTGTCATTTTTTAAGTTCCTAATGAGTAAGTGAATGAATGAGTGTGTATCTTATTCAGACCCTTTTATTATAAAATTTCCACTCACTCGTGTCTGAAATTCCCTTAACTGGAGTCTTAACTACTCTCTCTTCATTTAGGGATCAGGCTGAAAATTCATGGGAAAGTTGCCCCAATAGCTTAAATTCACACTAAGATGCAACTAATACATCAAAGTCTTTTCTGAAAGTGTGTGTTAATTGTGTGGTGAACTGGAAACTCATAAGAATCTAGAGAGAGTACAGAGAGCAGAGGTTATCTTAAGCATACATATTTACATGGTATAATTTCCATCTAAGGCCCAACTTCAAACCCTCTCATCCTTCAAGAATAGAGCTGTAGCTTAACTCTCTACCACCAAATAGTCTTATATCCTAACAGCCCTGGAGTAAGTGGAAGAAGCAGAATTCTTGAGACTCACTCTGAACCAAAGCTCAGTGATGGAAAAAGAAAACAATGAGAGAGGATAGTGGTTATGTATCTTCCAATTCCCACAACATACAAATCCCAATATTACAACAGAGTTTAAACTCCTTTCCAGTGAATTCAGCTGCTTCCACTGCCCACATTCCATGTTGTTTTGATAGTTTCTCCTTCAGCAAGGGACAGAAGTCAGCATGGTTGCAGAGCTCAGGCAGGCCCGGGCTGTCAGATATAGTTTTTCAGCTTCATGACTTTTGTCCAAGAGTCCAAATATATATTCGACATATATTTTTGTTGAATATATTCAAACAGTACTAGTTAGAAGAGGTATTTATCGTACCGAGGTCAGTGATTAAAGGAAGAAGGCGAAGAACTAGAAAAATAAGAATCAGTGAAATCCCACTTATCTGCAAAGACTATGAACTTAAATCATTTTAACCGGTATTCTAACTGGCTATCATGTTTTTAGAGAATATAACTTCAATTGTCAAATGAGTGCTACTAACTTATACCTTCTAGAGAAGCAAATTTTAAGTTTATCTTACACACATCTTTGATTTCAAGAAAAACTTATAATTTCCTTCCCGAGGAGGCACAAGTCAGTAGCACTCATCTGTTACTCCTAAAGAGAACTATGAATATTAGTAATAAAAAGGAATCAAATAACGCTATTTGCAGCTACCTGGAGGGACTTAGAGATTATCATACTGAGTGAAGTAAGTCAGACAGAAAAAGGCAAATATCATGATATAACTTGTACGTGGAATCTAAAATAAAACACAAATGAACTTATCTATGAAACAGAAACAGACTCACAAACAGACCAGACCTGTTGCCAAGGGAGGGGAAGCGAGGGAGGGATGCTGTGGGCTTTGGGATTTGTTGTTTTTGTTATTTAGTCACTAAGTTGTGTCCAACTCTTGGCAACCCCAAGGACTGTAGCCCACCGGGATCCTCTGTCCATGGGATTTCTCAGGCAATACCGGAGTGGGTTGCCATTTCCTCCTCCAGGGGATCTTCCTGACTCAGGGATCGAATGTCTCCTGCTTGGCAGGTGGATTCTTTACCACTGAGCCATCTGGGAAGCCCGGGAGTTTGGGATTAGCAGATGCAAACCGTACATAGAGGATGAATAAACGAGGTCCTACTGTATGGCACAGGGAACTATACTTGGTATCCTGATATAAACCATAAAGGAAAAGAATTTGAAAGAGAAACGGAATCACTTTGTTGTACATCAGAAACTAACACAACATCGTAAGTCAACTATCCTTCAATGAAAAGTTGTTTTAAAAGAGCTTTTCTTTAAATCAAATGTTTTAATTTGCCTAATGGCAGACCCCAGCTCGTCTCCTCTCAGAGGAATCTCTGAGAGTTCCCCGAAATGGGGATGTTATTGCCTTAATGCTGTCCCACTCTCTACTGCTCCGACCCTCTCAACCTGGCCCTCGCTGACCCCAAACACACCTCTTCTCCCAGCCTCTGCTGCCTACAGCACTTCAGGGTTTCACCAGCATTCACATCACGGGGGCTGATGTTTAGGGAGGGACCTCGCTTCTCTTTCTCTCAGTCTCCTTTAGGAAGAAGACAGAAATGTATGATTACGTATGTAAGCCTTCAGACTTTTGATCACAAAATTTTGGTGTCGACATCTACCATGAGAAAGGTTTGTTTAAATGGTAGAATCCTTGCCCTGCCAGCAGACATCCTGATTCATTTGGTCCACTGCCAGAACCCTCAGCAATCATCCTGATACACACACGTGCGGCTTTGTTCAATACTTCAAGCTATTAATTTGCTTTGTTTCTCCCTTGTTGCCCCCCTCCCTTTTTCTTCTCCATCTTCAGTCAATAGCCCCTCCTCTTCTAATCTCAAGGAGGAATGTGGCAGGGAAAGCAGACAAAAACATAAGCTTTCTCGCTACCGATGTTTCCAAATGTCTTATTTCCTAGACTAGAGGGATTTGAGATTATCACCCTCTTTTTTTGGCCACTCTGCCAGGTATCATGTGAGGCCCAAGGGAGAAATAACTGCAGGAAGAATCTAGGTGCATAGACACAGAAAGTTTTGCCAAGAATTTCCAAGTCCGCTGTGTGGAGAGAACCCAGTAGACTCACCAGAACTGGAGGGTCCAAGGGTGCCGGGGCGACAGATGTGTCCACATACCCCAGGTAGAACAGCTGTCCCTCTATCCCAGTGCCTGGGTGCTTCAACCCACCACCTAGAGTAATGAAAAGAAAACCAAAACAAAAAGGATTTAGTTAAACTTAAAAGCCTTTTCACAGCAAAGAAAATCATAAACAAAACAAAAAGAAAATTCCCAGAATGGGAGAAGATATTTGCAAATGAAGCAACTGACAAGGGATTAATCTCTAAAATATATAAACAGCTTATGTGGATCAATATTAAAAAAAAAAAAACAAGAAATGGGCATCAGACTTAAATTGACATTTTTCCAAAGAAGATATATGGATGGCCAAAAAATACATGAAAAGATGCTCAACATCACTAAGTAACAGAAAAATGCAAATCAAAACCACAGTGAAGTGTTACCTACACCAGTCAGAATGGCCATCATCAAAAAATCTGCAAACAATAAATGCTAGAGAGGGTGTGGAAAAAGGGAACCCTCCTACCCTACTGGTGGGAATGTAAATTGGTACAGCCATGATGGAGAACAGCGTGGAGGCTCCTCAAAGAACTAAAAAAGAGTTCTCATATTACCCAGCAATCTCACTCCTGGGTACACAGCCAGAGAAAACCATGATTTGAAAGGATGCAGGCAACCCCGGGTTCACTGCAGCACTATTTACAATAGCCAGGACTCAGAAGCAACCTAAACGTCCAAGGACAGAGAAAAATGTGGTACATATACAATGTAATATTAAGTGAAGTCACTCAGTCGTCTCCGACTCTTTGCAACCCCATGGACTGTAGCCTACCAGGCTCCTCTGTTTATGGGATTTTCCAGGCAATAGTACTAGAGTGGATTGCCATTTCCTTCTCCAGCGGATATTCCTGACCCAGGGATCGAACCCAGGTCTCCCACATTGTAGTCAGACACTTCACCGTCTGAGCCACCAGGGAAGTGCAATATTAGTCACCCATAAAAAGGAACAAAATAATGTCATTTGCAACACCATGGATGAACCTAGAGATTGCCACACAAAGTCAGAAAAGAAAGACAAATATCATGCAATATTGCTTATATGTGAAATCTAGAAAAATGGTACAGATGAACCTACTTGCAAAGCAGAAATACAGACACAGATGTAGGAGGCAAACTATGGTTACCAAGAGGGGTAGGGCGGGTAGGATGAACTGGGAGACTGGAATTGACATATACACACTACTACATATAAAATATACAACTAATGAGAACCTACTGTGTAGAACAATAAACTTAATGCTCCGTGGTGACCTAAATGGAACGGAAACCTAAAACAGAGCGGATACATGTATATGTATAACTGATTCACTCTGCTGTACAACAGAAACTAAATACAACATTGTAAAGCAACCATACCTCAATAAAAATTAATTAAAAAAAATTTTTTAAAGATATGTCTTTCATTGGTCATTCTCCAGGAGTGATAATAATTAACAACAACATCACAGTTTTATGTTCCAGGCATGGTCCTCAACGTTTTAAATAAAGTAATAAAGTAATTCATTCCTTGCATCAACCCTGTGAGTCCCATTTTATAGCTGAGGGAACCAACTCACAGAGAACTTAAATAACTTGTCCAAAGTCACACCGCAAGCCACCAAGCTGCTATTTGAACACAGGAGCTATGGGACCTGTCTTAGTCTCCTCTGGCTGCTAAAACAAAACACCCTACACTGGGCAGATGCGTTAAACAACAGACGTTTACTTCTCACAGTTCTGGAGGTGGGGAAGCCCAAGATCAAGGTGTGGGCTGATGAGGCTCTGGGTGACAGCTCTTGTCCTGGAGCACAGACCATGGCGGTCTTCTTGCCCTTGTCCTGGAGTGCAGACCATGGTGGTCTTGCTGAGCCCTCACGAGGCAGAGCGAGCAAGCTCCGGCTTCTTTTCATCTTCTCAGAACACCAGTCCCAGCTGTGGACGACACCCTCCTGGCCTGGTGTGAACCTCATGACTGCCCGAAGGCCTCAGCTCCTAGTACCATCACCTTGAGTGTCTGGGTTTCAGCATACTAATCTGGGGGAAAGGACACAAATGTTAAGCCAAAAACCGGAGTCCACGACATGAGTGAGAAGACTGCTGGTTAAAACAAATCCATACAAGTCTGGGAAACCTGAACTCCTGACCTGAAACTCATGCTTCTTGCACCAAAAAGCACAGACGGGGACACAGCTCCGCAGAGCAGCACCTTACCGATTGCCAGGAATGAAGCGCACGCACCGCACACGCTGAACCGCCAGGGCTGTCGTCCGGGGCTGAGGAGCCATCGCTTTGGCGATCTCTCTCCTAAGGAATTTCCCTGGACCTGGACTCCCTCCATCCGTGCTAGTCCCGGGTTATACGCCAGTGAGTAAAAAGCACAAGGAATTGCGGATCCTCTGGAAGCTTCGCGCGTCATTTTAGGCAACTGGAGGGTGGGGGCCGGGGGCGGGGACAAGGACACGAGAGGAGGAAGCTAAAAGAGGAAGAGCGATGGGCAGGAGGCCCCAGGGCCCTGAAGAGAGAGCCTGCGTGGAGGGAGGCGTGCGGGCACCATCTTAGGCTTGGCAGCCGGGCAGTTTGAAGCCAAATAAAGCAGGATGCGCCTCTTTCATCTCAGGTGTTGTTTATTAGAAATCCTTCTTCCCACGTTTGCATTGCAGCGTGGTTTTCTCCCCTCATCTATCCTGCCAGAGGCCAGAGCTGTCTGACCAGGAAAGCAGAGATGGAAGCGGGGCTCAGAGAAGGGGAAAGGAAGCCCCGGGGCAGGAAAGCTCAGTGCGGATGCAGAATGCGGCGCAGGGCGTGTTGCAGAATGCGGCGCAGGGCGTGTCCCAGAATGCGGCGCAGGGCGTGTCCCACGGACCCTGGGCGCGGCAGCCGGTTTCCTGCCCAGTGGGGTCCAAGCAAGACTTAGAAGGCAGAGCAGCAAGCGCTTGGCATTTATCAAGCGCTGCACGTGGCAAATTATTTACCTTAAATTTATAAATGAGTCGGAATAGATAGACTCAAGGTAACCCCCATAAAGAGCTTCCCAGGTGGCTCAGCTGTAAAGAACCCGCCTGCCAATGCAGGAGACACAGGTTCCATCTCTGGGTGGGGAAGATCCCTTGAAGAAGGAAATGGCGATCCATTCCAATATCCTTGCCTGGAAAATCCCATGGACAGAGGAGCCAGGCCCTGCTACAGTCCATGGGGTCACAAAACAGACACAACTGAGCGACTAAACAACAACAAACCCCCACAGTAAGGCATCTCTTGTGTTCCTCCAAAACAGGAGCAAATATTAATTTGTGGTTACTCAGTGCCTCTCCAGAGAAGGCAATGGCACCCCACTCCCGTACTCTTGCCTGGAAAATCCCAGGGACGGAGGAGCCTGGTAGGCTGCAGTCCATGGGGTCAGGAAGAGTCGAACACGACTGAGCGACTTCACTTTCACTTTTCACTTTCATGCATTGGAGAAGGAAATGGCAACCCACTCCAGTGTTCTTGCCTGGAGAATCCCAGGGACGGGGGAGCCTGGGTGGGCTGCCATCTATGGGGTCGCACAGAGTGGGACATGACTGAAGCGACTTAGCAGCAGCAGCAGCAGTGCCCCTCACCCTTATTGCCCCCCTAAATCTGAACCCCTTCCCTAGACCCCTCCCGAACCTATTCTTGCCTGGAGAATCCCAGGGACGGGGGAGCCTGGGTGGGCTGCCATCTATGGGGTCAAACAGAGTGGGACATGACTGAAGCGACTTAGCAGCAGCAGCAGCAGTGCCCCTCACCCTTATTGCCCCCCTAAATCTGAACCCCTTCCCTAGACCCCTCCCGAACCTAAGGGAAGTCTGTTGATCACTCTGCCTCCTCTTGGGCTCCATAAGTAGGATTTTCCCTTAGTCCACTGACTGTTTCTTTGCTTCAAAATGAACATAAAGTATATAATTTGGAGAAAGAATGGTTAACAGAAGAGTGGAGTAACTACTTGGATTTAATTTGGAAACAACAAAGAACCATAGCAGGGAAAAATTTTGGTAGGTGAAGGAGAGGAAGGATATGTGAATGGATGAAGAATGATAATAGGAGCAGTTTGGTCTTGGATTTGGGGACAGATTTTAGTATTTGAGCAGTAAAGCAGGTGTCACCTGCACCTTACGTGAGACATGGCCAAGTGGGGAGAGAATAGTTTAAGTGTCTGTGGTTTATGAAAGAGACCCTTCTTTAGAGCTTTCAGAAAGATTTCATTGTAAATTTAATTTGCTTTTCAATTAATTCTTTCAAATTCAAGCTATCGGGATCCGACCCTGTGTCAAAGCTGCTTTAAAACAAGAGGAGGTGAGCCCAAGTGGGTTACACCTGAATGAGAGAGAAAGGCAACGAGAACCCTAACGAGGCCCTGAAATTATCCACAGGTTGTGGTCAGTTCTATCCACGCGGCAGCCCAGGGCACAACCGGTACCCCGTGGAAGCGCATCATACCAGGAGCATCCTTATCCGTGTGTGATGCTGCTGCAAGGCCCGGAGCCTCTCTGCGAGGGCTCCGGGGGCGGGTGGGGTCGGGGCAGGGGGGACATCCAGCTGCTTCTCACAGCCGGCTCTTCTCCGCATCACTGCGCTGCCCGTCTTTCCCTGGACGTATAGGGCAGGGTCCTTCCAGAGGGGCCTGCGTCACCCCACTTCCCGAGGGTGAGGAATCCGCTTGGTGCTGGGGCTGTGCGGGGAGCCCTGTTGCTTACATCCCGGAGAGCTTGGTTTTGTTTTAACGGCATCTTTTTCATCCTCAATCGAGAAGTCTGTCATAGCAAGCTCCCATAAATTACTGCCAGCGCTCCCGTTTTACCACCTCCAGCCTTTCAGCTGTGATACAGGACACATCAATCTTGTCAGGACCATCTCCCCACACTGGGTGCTCAGCTGCCTCACCAGGCTCCTTCGGCTTTTGCATCATCTCTGCTTCCTCTGACTCCGAGTGGCTCCGCCAGAATGGAAGGGGGCTGCCATGGAGTTTAATCAGACTCTGGTGGCGGGGCAGGGGGTGGCGCTGAAGATGAATGGGATTTGGGACCCAGGGTTAAGGGAGGGGAGGAAGGAGAAGAAACAGACCAGCAATAATTAAGTCTCTGAGGAGCTAAATATTTCAGAACCTAGAATTGGCTAGAGAGAGTTGCGCGGGTGTCTCTGTGTGTGTGTGTGTGTGTGTCTGAGTGTGTGTGTGTGTGTGTGTGTACTTTGTGCTGATACATAGACCTCAGCAGGTTCCAGCAGCTCAAAGGATAAAACTTGTTCATTATTGATTTTCCCCCATGTTTGATTAGAATTAGAAGTGGAGGAAGGAGGGAGAAAGGAACTCTAAGCCTTGGGTATATTTTGACGTTTGCAATAAATCAAGATCTTAATAGTTTTTTTTAAAAGGGAGGGTTTATAGCTAATGTTTTTCCTCCTATATCAACTCAGCGTTCATCCTTCATGCTTTTCTCATTACAAGACTGAGTACCAGACCTAGGAAAATGGGAAATCCCACCAGATGTGAAATGCAATAGATACATTAATAAGTAATCTATAATAAAGATAAATAAACACAGCTGCTCTCAGCAGAAGACACTTATGGTTCTGCTGTCCCTTTGGCCTGGCTGCTCTTCCCTGGGTGAGCTGAGCCTGAAGACCTGACACCTTCCCTTCTACCTTGCTCTAGTTTTCCAGCCAAAACATGAGTTTTTCTCTACCCTGACTTTACTGAGTCCTTGCAATAAAGAAAGGAGAGGAACAAAGAAGACGCAAGCCAATGAATCAACTTCCCCTGAACTGTGTGGGGCTTTTGCAAGTTTATATAATGACCCACTCCAGTATTCTTGCCTGGAGAATCCCATGGACAGAGGAGCCTGGTGGGCTACAGTCCATGGGGTCGCAGAGAATCCAATCCGACTGACTGATTAACACTCCCACTTTGCGGGTCTAAATTAGCCATCAGTCAAAGCTGAAGTGGGATGAAGGGAGACCCGATAAATGAGGGGAGGCGGGATGAGCAGTTTGGGGAAATCCTCTGCCACACGTCTTGTGTGAGCTCTGGACACCACTGCATTTGTGCAGATATGATTAGCCATGCTGAACCTCTCAGACCCTTTTTCTGAACTGGATCCTAAAGCTTCCTGAAACTGGAGACTGTAGTACTACCTTCAAGCTCTCTGTTTTTTTCCCCACTTCACTCTTGCTTCTCCATTCACACCTCTTACTATTCCTAATTTAATTCCCCAGCCCCTCTCCCTCTTTTTTAGGAGCTCACTAGGTTTGTACAAAAGCCCAGTCTGCAATGCCCTAGGACTTCCTGACTCCTTTCTAAATTCTATATGCTTTACTTCACAGCTTCCCCCTCCTCTGTGAATCCATTATCGTGACCATTTAGATGACACAAGCCTCCCCTTTCTTCGCCCCATTTATCACCTTAGCTCGGGGGCTGCCTTTCTACTCTGCCCTGGGTATTGTCACTTAGATATCCTGTGATGGAGAAAACTCAGCCCACTTCTGTTAACAATGTAATTTTTCTTTAGATCAAAGTCTCAGATAGATCTCTGATTCTTCCTTTATTTATTTCTTCACTGCCCCCATCATCATGCTCTATGAATATTCTGTACAAGGTCTAGAATCACCTCCTGCCTTTCTAGTCCCATTGCCATTGCACTCAACACTCAGCTCCTCTGCCCCTCGCTTGGAGATACAGGCATAGCTATGGATGTAGGTATAGATACAGATATAGATATTTCATATAGATATAGATACGATTTCCTGGCTATTTATCTAAATTCTAGTCCCTTCCTACTTCCATCCACTCTGATCAGCTGTTATACACATTGACTTTCCTCTACTTCCCTATTCCCTTTCCCAAAATGAGAAACCCTCTTGTTTACAGAAACTACCAAAGTAATAATATAATAAGGAAGACCAAATGTGACTCCATGTTGGATCCATTTCTTTAACCTTTGTGTTCTATTGTTTTGCTTCAAGTTAAGAATGTTGCCTATTAGCCTGAAACATACAGGAGAGCCCATTCTCAGAGCTCTGACCTTTAAGGGTATAACACTTTTCAATTCATATAGAGATAAAAAGTTACAGAACAGAGAACAGCATTTTTCTTGTTGGAGGTTTATCGGAGCATCATGGCCTGACCAAAGCGGACAGCAGCAAGAACAAAGGATTCCGACACCAAGGGGTTTGTGGCAGCCAGCCACGCCTCTCCTTCACTTTGCCTTTAAAAATGCTTTGCTGCAAGCCTTCAGGGAGTTCAGGGTTTTCTGAGACATGGGCCACCCACTCTCCTTGTGGGGATCTGCAATAAACCTTTCTTTTCTTCAAACTCCAACATTTCAGTATTATTTGACCTCACTGGCTTCAGGCACACAAACTTGCATTTGGTAACAATAAGAGGCAAAGTCTGGCCTTTCACTATAGTTATTTGAAAAACTGAGCATCCGTATCTCTTCTTGACCCCTTGGAAGCTAGAGCATAGGCACGTGACCTGAGTCTGGATAAAAGTATGGCCCTCCCAGGGAATCTGATTCTTGAAGGAGCAACAAAAAGACCCAGGAGTAATTAAAGGTAATTTTCAGCAGACGAAGCAGAGTTGAGCAGTGTGGAGGAAGTGATCAGTAGTGGCAGGGCCAATATGGAGTGAAGATGACACCATGGAAGGCCCAGCACTGCTTCCTGACCAGGATGACCTGGAATGAGGTCTTAGCCATATTTTCAGTTGCCTAGCCTCTCTGGAATCCTGCCCATTTTCCAGTCTAATTTTTCACGCCTCCTATCTGTTCTGCATGGTACCCAATAACTTTTTGGCAGGTTTGCTTCCCATCTTCTCTGTGTGGTATCCAATAACCTTTCAGCAGGTTTCTTTTTTAAGTTTTCCAGATGGAATAGCCATATTATCTAGTTCCTTTGTTTGATGCTGGACATCTTAAGGACTTGATGACCCTGTAGAGATTGTGCCTCCCAGGGAACATCTGTGAGCACAACTTTCATATGCAAAGCAGCCAATCCAGAGCTCATAGGAACAACCACCTTGCACTCTGGGCTCCTATGCCCCTGTTCTAATCATTCCAGGACTAGGTACCAGTTAACTAGAGATAGCCCTAATGCCACAAAGCCAACTGAAATTACTTAAACCAAGCCTAAGCCTGCGTACACTGCCTTGTCCATCCCATCTCATGAAAACCACAGTCAAGGCTCTAGTTCACATTTGTCTTCACTTTCTTTGCCTTATGACCCACCATGGTGCTTCCCTATGTGGGGTCCCATGTGACATGATGTTTTTAGGAACCTGTAAGTAAAAATTTTTCCTCCTTCTTAAGAATCATTTTTACATCTATGTGTCCCACCATATCTGATTAAAATGAATCCTAAGTAGCCTTAAAAGACCTGATGGTGTTCTGATGTTCAAAACCAAGAACCCCAAATGGTAGAATTTCTGTCTTATCAGAGTTTGGGGGTGATTAGGAATATGAAGCTACTAAAACTATGCCAAAGCCTTTGACTGTGTGGATCACAATACACTGTGGAAAATTCTGAAAGAGACAGGAATACCAGACCACCCGACCTGACTCTTGAGAAACCTGTATGCAGGTCAGGAAGCAACAGTTAGAACTGGACATGAAACAGACTGGTTCCAAATAGGCAAAGGAGTACATCAAAGCTGTATATTGTCACCCTGCTTATTTAACTTATATGCAGAGTACATCATGAGAAACACTGGGCTGAAGGAAGCAGAAGCTGGAATCAAGATTGCTGGGAAAAATATCAATAACCTCAGATATGCAGATGATACCACCATTATGGCAGAAAGTGAAGAAGAACTAAAGAGGCTCTTGATGAAAGTGAAAGAAGAGAGTGAAAAAGTTGGTTTGAGACTCAACATTCAGAAAACTAAGATCATGGCATCTGTTCCCATCACTTCATGGCAAATACATGGGGAAACAGTGGAAACAGTGGCAGCCTTTATTCTTTTGGGCTCCAAAATCACTGTGGATGGTGACTGCAGCCATGAAATTAAAAGATGCTTGCTCCTTGGAAGGAAAGTTATGACCAACCTAGATAGCATATTCAAAAGCAGAGACATTACTTTGCCAACAGGTCCATCTAGTCAAGGCTATGGTTTTTCCAGTAGTCGTGTATGGATGTAAGAGTTGGACTATAAAGAAAGTTGAGTGCTGAAGAATTGATGCTTTTGAACTGTGGTGTTGGAGAAGACTCTTGAGAGTCCCTTGGACTGCAAGGAGATCCAACCAGTCCATCCTAAAGGAGACCAGTCCTAGGTGTTCATTGGAGGGACTGATGTTGAAGCTGAAACTCCAGTACTTTGGCCACCTGATACAGAGAGCTGACTCATTTGAAAAGACCCTGATGCTGGGAGGGATTGGGGGCAGGAAGAGAAAGGGACGACAGGGGATGAGATGGTTGGATGGTACCACCGATGCAATGGACATGGGTTTGGGTGGACCCTGGGAGTTGGTGACGGACAGGGAGGCCTGGCGTGCTGCGGTTCATGGGGTTGCAAAGAGTCGGACATGAATGAGAGACTGAAATGAACTGAAATGAGAACTAACTTAAGGGGTTTTAGCAAATAACTGCAAAAGGCAATATCATAGATAAAGAAGTTGAGAAAATAATAATAGCCTCATAAGATTTGGACCAGAAAAGTTGAGTCTAAGACTCTCCGCATGATATATCAGAGTTCTGATGGACTTTCTTCTCTGTTCTAAAGGACCAAGCTGCTCCTCTATCATTTTCTTTCTGATTATAGGCTTCCTTTGATTAACTGTCAGCAGGTGGAGGGCCCCAAACTGATGCAAGTTGATCTTTCTGTTCAAACAGTCACCATGATGTGACTCATTGCTCAGTGAACTACAGCCCACAGGCCAAATCCTGCCTGGCACCTGTCTATATAAATGAAGCTTTATTATAATAGCCAATCCCATTCCTATATATTAATATTAATGGTATCTATGGCTGCGTGCATGCTATGATACCAGTTAAGTAGCTGTGACAGAGAACAGATTGCTGCCAAAATCAAAATGCTTACTCTCTGGCCCTTTACAGGAAAACCTTGCTAACCATTCTACTGACATAACTGATTCACTCTCTCTGCTACCTGACTTCAAACTGCTGATAAAACAATAGACAGACTCAGCTGTGGTCAGATTTTTTACCCCTGGTTCAAACACCTAAGAAAAAGTGGAGGCAATATTTTGTCCTTTACAGAAATGCCTTTCTGAGTTTGTGGTGAAGGGACAAGTCTCTAAGAAAAAGAAGTGGAAGGAAAACGAATAAATTGTTTCTCATTGTTTTGTTAAAGGTAAACAAGATAAACCCATCACTTTTATATTTACTATACTCTTCAAGAAGATAGGATAGCTCCCGATTTCTCATTAAAATAAAAAAAAATGCTATATAGCTTTTGAAATGATTCCCATTCTGTTGATCTGACCTTATGTGAAAGTGAAGTTTATTTGCCTCCCATCCATGATAAATGAAGAATAGACATCAGGTATTTGGGGTTCAATAACTGGAATAAAGAAGAGAGGAGGAGATGGGCTGCTCAGGATGCAGGAAGCAGGATAGACACCCCCACCTCTGGAAAGCAGCAACAAGGTCTAGTGCTTGGTGCTCAAAGGTACATGATGACTAGCGTCTTGTTTGAGCAAGAGTTAGTATCTAAGACAATCCAAGAAAAAATCCTGTGCCCGCTATTAAAGAGAAAGACCAAGTATATCTATCTACCTCCTGAAATGATCCAACTCACCGAACTCACAGGAGCCAGAGCATATGTGTAGAGCAGGGTCCTGATTCTCACAAGACAGGACCAGCAGTGGCTAAGCTGCCAGGCACACTGAGGTTCAAGGAGAGGCAAATGAGAGACTACAGTCCTAGGAGGAAACCAGGGTGAAAAAAAAAATGTGTGAAACAGAGAATCGAGGGGAATTTTTAATAGGCTAGTATTTGGTCGGTAAGCCTGTGCCCGGTAATCAATCACTCCTGTTATCTGGATACCTGGTTGGATGAAAACAGGGCTAATTCCCTTTCTGCCAGCCAGTTGAGCTGAGCCTTTGTACTTAGCCCCAGCCGGATCAGCTGTGAAATGGAAGGTTGCTGAACCTGCAGATGACAGGAATCTATGGCTCCAGCTGAGATGGGCTGGTGAATGCAAAGTATTATGTTATTTATTTATTTTTGACCATTCCACAGCATGAGTTTTTCAAAGCACACAGACTAGTCTCCATCTTATCAATATCAGCCATTATGTTCATTCCCACCTAAAAACGATGCTGCTGCTAATTCACTTGCCTCTAATGCCTGCTCCTTCATTGTTACCACTGAACAAAGCAAACACTGACAGTCTACTGTGTACATGCTATTATCCAAGATGCTAGGTGGCACAGAAGTATGCGGTTTAATGTAGGAGTTAAGAAATGTCCCAAAGTGACCAAATTTCTTCATAATATGGAATCTTTCTAATGCAGATCATACTTCTTGAAGCCTTTCAGAAATGCAAATTATCCACTAGTTATTTACATCAGGATTATTTCTTTTGTAAGTAATAGAAATCCAAATCAAGTTGACTTAAGCAAAACAAAATAAATGTAAATATGAATGTGAATGTGATAATAAAGAAGAAAAGAAATGACTAATTTAACTGAATTGTCCATGGATAAACTCAGAAATGGGCTGTTTCTAGGGGTGTTCTCAAGGGCTCAATGGATATTGTATTTTGTTCTCTTTTTTTCTCTCTGGTTTCCAACACTTGTCTCCACTGTCTTTTATGTTAATTTCCCTCTTCAGCGGGCTCCTCTTAACTTGGTGGTAAAGATGACAGTAGACAGCTCCAGGTTTATGTCTTGCTGATTTTGCAATCCCACTGGGAAGCTTCCCAGTAACCCCAACAAAGTGCTCAGAAGGACTTGCATTAGCCCAGCTAAGCTCATGTTCACAACTCTGAATTAATTTTAAGACAACTAATAGTTTTGTCCAGGAAGAAATTCTTCAAAAATTCTTCACAACCTGTAACTTGGGTTTGGGACTGGAGGTTAGGCATTGGTGATAGCATCTCTTTATTAGAAGGAGACAACAGGCATCTGATAGATTTGATTCATATTCTTACCAAGGGACTCAGAACTAGAGACTAGAGCTCATGACTTGAAGGGCTTTATACAATTCCCAAGACTGCATGATATCCCATATTCGATTATATGTCCCTCCCTGGTAGCCAGTGGTATTAAGGCCCTTAAAACAAAATGAGCTGTGTTCTAGTCTTCTGAGGAAGCTTGGAAGGAGACTCAGGTGGGGGGCAAACAGCAACAAGTAGCAAAGTGGGCAGCAGGAGAGAGGGTCGTGAGTGCAGATAAGACAGAGTGGCCTTAATAAACACGTGGTCTTGGATCTCAAGTCACATGGCCCAATCATTAGCTGGAAATGCCACTGTGGGGTGACCCCCTACTGCTCACTATGAAGCAATAAGACTGAAACATGAGTGTCCATCGGAGGTGTCCATCCAGAGCTGTGCCCTCTGGGACTAAGTGAATAACTGGACATTGGACAGAGGCCTTGTTACCATACGACCTCATACCTTGGGATTCGTTGTGTGGGTGTCTACGCAAGCCCTGTATCATCTCTCCTCCTTCCTCCGCCCATATCATTGCTAATGTCATCATGATACTTTAAAGCAGACACCACCCTGAACAAATGAAATGTGTAGTGTCTTGGCTTTCTCAAGTCTGAAGAGCTACAAAATTGTTATAAACAGAAACAAGTCCTATCGAGGAAGCTGAGTGGAAGTCAGGAGCGATATATCAGAATTTCGGCTGAGACTGAGATGAGGGCAGCAGGGAGAGGGGAGCTAACATATGGCACAGAGGCAGACCCGCAGGTTTTCAGACTTGACCATCTCCCAAGGGGCCCCGTTATCTTGTCCTCTTTTTCACAGGGAATTCTGCCTTCACATGCCAGATTATTTCATCTTTGCTCTTGCTAATTCTTCCAGCCATTCCACCACAAGTTCACATATCTAAATCCTATGCATCTTTCATATCTAAATCCTACGCATCTTTCATATCTAAATCCTACGCATCTTGCAACAAATATCTTGTGATAATCACTCATATGTAGAATCTAAGCAAATGACACAAATGAATGTACTTATAGAATAGAAATAGACCCACAGACAGAGAAAACAAACTTATGGTTACCAAAGGGGAAAGAGGGGGAGCATAAATTAGGAGTATGGGATTAACAGATACACATTACTGTATATAAAATAGATAACCAGCAAGGACCTACTGCATAGCACAGGGAACTATATTCAATATCTTATAATAACCTATAATGGAAAATATTCTGAAAAGAATATATACTACATATGTATAACTGAATCTACTGTACACAAGAAACATTGTAAATCAACTATACTTCAATTTAAGAAAAATAATTCCTGGACTAATATTACAGCAAGGAGTAATTTCTTGCCACAACTGAGGTTAGAAAGGCAATGTTCTCATTTAAAAATGAGAGATTAATGAAAATAATAAAAATGTAATTCAAATGTAAAAATATCCTACCCATCTTTCAGGTGATAGCGAAATCCCCTCCAGGTCATGTTTGTATGGCATTTAAATTGGGTTTTAAGGTCCCATGATATCTAACCTATACTGCTAATCTAGATATCCTTAATGAAATATTTTATTTTGTAGTTTTCTATGCTCAAGTGTGTCTTACAAATTAACAGCTCTTGGAGGAAAAAGATCCATGGTTGATTCATGGTTCTTTCCTCTTAGTTCAGTTCAGTTCAGTCGCTCAGTCATGTCCGACTCTTTGTGACCCCACGAATCACAGCACGCCAGGCCTCCCTGTCCATCACCAACTCCCGGAGTTCACTCAGACTCACGTCCACCGAGTCAGTGATGCCATCCAGCCATCTCATCCTCTGTCGTCCCCTTCTCTTCCTGCCCCCAATCCCTTCCAGCATCAGTCTTTTCCAACGAGTCAACTCTTCGCATGAGGTGGCCAAAGTATTGGAGATTCAGCTTTAGCATCATTCCTTCCAAAGAACACCCAGGGCTGATCTCCTTCAGAATGGACTGGTTGGATCTCCTTGCAGTCCAAGGGACTCTCAAGAGTCTTCTCCAACACCACAGTTCAAAAGCATCAATTCTGCGGTTGAAAAGGACATCTTTTGTACAGTTCTTTAACACTGCCTTTAGTGTTAGAATTAAAGGTCTTGTAGGGACTTCCCTGGTGGCTCAGTGGTAAGGAATCTGCCTGCCAGTGCAGGAGACAAGGGTTTGATCCCTGATCTGGGAAGATCCCACATGCCACAGAACAAGTAAGCCGGTGAGATACAACTACTGAGCCTGCGCTCTAGAGCCTGGGAGCCACAACTGCTGAAGCCCAAGGCACCCCAGAGCCCATGCTCCACAACAAGAGGGGCCACGACAAGGAGAAGCCACACACAGCAACGAGAGGAGGCCCCGCTCCCAGCAACGAAGACCCAGCGCAGCCAAAAATAAAAATAAATAAAAATAAAAGGTCTTGTAGATCTTCATAAAACTGTTCAACTTCAGCTTCTTCAGCATTACTGGCTGGAGCATAGACTTGGATAACTGTGATATTGAATGGTTTGCCTTGGAAACGAACAGAGATCATTCTGTCATTTTTGAGATTGCATCCAAGTACTGCATTTCGGACTCTTTTGTTGACCATGATGGCTACTCCATTTCTTCTGAGGGATTCCTGCCCGCAGTAGTAGATATAATGGTCATCTGAGTTAAATTCACCCATTCCAGTCCATTTTAGTTCGCTGATTCCTAGAATGTCGACGTTCACCCTTGCCATCTCTTGTTTGACCACTTCCAATTTGCTTTGATTCATGGACCTGACATTCCAGGTTCCCATGCAGTATTGCTCTTTACTTATGGTCAAAACCTTTCTTTCAAAATATACATACCTATGCACAACACTGCCTTTAAATTTATTAAAAAACTGAATATATATAAAATTACATACTGCATGTATGTGCTCTGTAGACAAATTGAAATACCCAAAGCAACAGATATACATTAATAACTCCACTATACAGTTTTATATATATTAAAATGTTATCTTTAGTTTCATTTCCAGCTGAGAATATATCATGTATATCACCAAGTATAGATGAAGTTAATCATATTTAATAGAATGAGCAAAGAAGACTTAAGGTTTTATTTATAATGTAATATAACATTTTTGCAGTGCTTTAAGATAAAACATTTTTTTAATGTCAAGCCTCTGATTCCTAGAATGTCGACGTTCACTCTTGCCATCTCTTGTTTGACCACTTCCAATTTGCCTTGATTCATGGACCTGACATTCCAGGTTCCTATGCAATATTGCTCTTTACAGCATCAGACCTTGCTTCTATCACCAGTCACATCCACAGCTGGGAATTGTTTTCATTTTGGCTCCATCCCTTCATTCTTTCTGGAGTTATTTCTCCACTGATCTCCAGTAGCATGTCGGGCACCTACTGACCTGGGGAGTTTCTCTTTCAATATCCTATCATTTTGCCTTTTCATACTGTTCATGGGGGGTTCTCAAGGCAAGAATACTGAAGTGGTTTTCCATTCCCTTCTCCAGTGGACCACATTCTGTCAGACCTTTCCACCATGACCAGCCCATCCTTGGTGGCCCCACACGGCATGGCCTAGTTTCATTGAGTTAGACAAGGCTGTGGTCCNTGTTCATGGGGGGTTCTCAAGGCAAGAATACTGAAGTGGTTTTCCATTCCCTTCTCCAGTGGACCACATTCTGTCAGACCTTTCCACCATGACCACCCCCCCCATCTTGGGTTGCCCCGTGGGCATGGCTTAGTTTCATTGAGTTAGACAAGACTGTGGTCCTAGTGTGATTAGAATGACTAGTTTTCTGTGAGTATGATTTCAGTGTGTCTGCCCTCTGATGCCCTCTTGCAACACCTACCATCTTACTTGGGTTTCTCTTACCTTGGGCATGGGGTATCTCTTCACGGCTGCTCCAGCAAAGCACAGCTGTTGCTTCCTTCCTGACCTTCAATGTGGGATAGCTCCTCTAGGCCCACCTGCGCCCGCACAACCACTGCTCCTTGGACATGGGGTTGCTCCTCCCAGCCAGCGCCCCTGACCTCAGACGTGGGGTAACTCCTCTTGGACACCGCCCTTCGGGCATGGGGTCCTCCCGGCTTCTGCCCCTGACCTCGGATGTGGAGTAGCTCCTCTCGGCAGCGCTCAGTGTGCCGGTCGCAGCCGCCCGCGCTGCTACAAGGGATTACCATGTAGCTCAGTCAGTAAAGGATCTGCCTGCAGTGTAGGAGACCTGGTTCGAACCCTGGGTTGGGAAAATCCATTGGAGAAGGAAATGGCAACCCACTCCAGTATCCTTGCCTGGAAAATATCATGGACAGTGGAGCCTGGTGGGCTGCAGTCCATGGGGTTGCAATGAACTGAGTGACTAATACTAATTACTTCCTCTTAGACCCCTCCCTTATCCAAAGTGGGCAGATTTATTGAGTCAATGATTAATAGAGATTGGTTTTATGTTCTTTCTGATAATTATTTTCTTCTTGGAAACTCCTTCATCAAATTCATAGTTCTATGTACCTCGTTCCTTTCCCGAGGTGACTATCTTGCATCCAGCCTCCTGCTCTGAGTCTCCCTGGATTCAGGTAGCATACTTTGCTATTTTTCTGCTTCCAGATTTTCATAAGGAGGTCAAGCTCAGCACCAATGCATGCTGAGAGAGAGAAGCAACAATATGTTGGCCAAAGGGGGTCGTGCTGGTGGTAACAGTGTCCTGTTCATGAAGCTGGATAGGTCAACTGATTGTGTGTGCCATTCCATCACTGCACAGCAAGGTACAGAGTGCTGCAAGCTTAGGTGAGTTTCAGCTTCTGTCACCCAGTCTTACAGAGGAGACATGGAGCTGAAAGGATCAAAACAGAGGTCTGCCTATTGACAAAGAGGAAAAACTTCATAAATTACTCTGTGACTCAAGATGGCGGTGGTCAGGGTGGAAGAAGAGGATGAATTCCTCAGTAATGACTGTATGACGTCAATTAAAAATGCTCCTTGCTGTTGCTGTTGCTGTTAAGTCACTTCAGTCGTGTCCGACTCTGTGTGACCCCATAGACGGCAGTCCACCAGGCTCCGCCGTCCCTGGGATTCTCCAGGCAAGAACACTGGAGTGGGTTGCCATTTCCTTCTCCAATGCGTGAAAGGGAAAAGTGAAAGGGAAGTCGCTCAGTCGTGTCAGACTCTTCGCGACCCTATGGACTGCAGCCCACCAGGCTCCTCTGTCCATAGGATTTGCCAGGCAAGACAACTGGAGTGGGGTGCCATCACCTTCTCCAAAAAAATGCTCCTTATTCTCTGATTAACATAAGCATGCCTTGCATCCGACACGGATTATAAAGTGTCAGAGGACAGAACCATGTGTTCAGGCGCCCGTGCCCCTACACACACCGCATGCCCTTTCCTAAACCCGGAGCATGGCATTGAACTCAGTATCGAGCAAGTGACTGAATGAATAATGAAATACTTTTCTCTGGCCGGATCCCCTTCTGGCATCCAGCATAGAGCTGGCAACTGACCTGCTTAGAGTACGTTCTGGTTCTGTCTTCTTCTAATTATGTAACCCTAAGCAAATTGCTTAATAATCAGTATTGCTGTTTTCTCATCTGTAAAAGGGGGATTGTAAGTGCCATTAGAGGTTTTAGTGAGGATTAAATAGTGAAATGATATATATCAGCTAGCCCTAGAATGTACCGTTCTTTAGCACGGTCCCTGGCTCAGAGGAAATGTTCAGTAAATGGTTAGCCACTATTATTCAGTCTGCATTTTGACATTATTTGGAACTCTTTAATTTTGGCAATGATCAGCGCCTTTGCAATGTGTGATTTACGAATCAAAGCATTGATGGGAAAAATAGTGGATCTGTATTAACAAGCAGAGATCCCTAGAGACAGACTGTACTTATATTTTACAGATTTCTAACTTGTGTAATTTAGAGACATCTGGGAAACAGGGAATTTCAACGGAGGTGTTTGCTCTTCCCTATCAAAGTAATTCTAGACTGTTCATCCTTTTTCCTCTTCTGTTTGGAGATGGTTCTGCTATTTACTACCTCCCTCTCTCAGCTTCAATTGGACTTACAATTACTCCTTTTTTGATGAAAGAACATGACTGGTGGGGGAAGCAAAGCCTTCTACTGTGAACCTTCACGAATATGTTCTCATCACACATCTCAGAGACCATTTGCGTCAGTTGAGACACAATGAACATAAAAGGAGGCACAGCCAAAAGTCCCCCCCACCCTGCTTGGTGCTGCCTGTGACGTCACCCGAGCCCAGCACTCCATCTGAAATACTGCTTTTTATGGAGCCATTCACCCAGTATGCATAGTATTATGAATCAAGGTTATTTCTCATAGACTTTTGCTTTTCAGTGGTAGTCACAGCTATGATTTTAAAAAATTTGATTTATTCTTAGTTTTTGTTCTACATTTCGTCTGGAGTCAATTCAATAAGAAAAGGCAGGGGGCAGATACAAAATCCACAAATCCTTGCATAGTGGAATTCATCAGAGCTTGATTCTGTCTCTAGGGAGCATCTGTTTCTAACAGAAAAGTTCTGCCAGGTGTCATGTATCCCCCAGCCAGTTGGGCTGTAGACTTGGGCACCGACTAGGCAGCAGCCATCGGATGGGCTTCTGGAGCTCAGAGACTTCAACGAATGAAACACCTCCTAACTTGCCCCAGGGCCATACATTCCAAATGCTGACCACTCTTTTCCATTAAAGCACTGAATACCTCTGTGGAAACATAAAAAGTCATTGTCACATCAAACCTCCTACTCCAGGAAGGCCTCCTGACTCTCCCCAGAATCATTAATTCTGCCTCTTGAGGGTCCTCATGACTCTCATAAGTCCACACCCTTTCCCCTAGAAGAACAAAATCACTGCACTCTATTGAGTCCCTGGGCCCCTTTCGAGAGCAACTTTTGTACTAGCAGATAATTAATTTCATTAATCTTTTCCCTCTGGTCTAACACTTACCCCAGAAAAGCTGAATCACCAGATATCCAGGTAACATTTTCTTGAATATACAAATTAAAGCAACTCATCAACCCCATTTACTAGCCATTTCCTATGATTTTCCATCCCAGATAGCACTAAGAAAGTTCAGAATTAATTTAAAAGAATCTTGGTGGCTTATCTGCTGCCTTCCCAAGAGAACTCCACATGAAAAATCACGCAATAACATCTTGGTCTGAATTAAGTTTCCTATGTTGATATGTACTCCACTCCTTTGCAACCAGTGTGCACAATATAATTGATGGATTTGTAACATTTCCACCAGCAGTGGCTCATGGTGTGGAATGGCTCTTGATTCTTGGAAGGTGTAGAGGGAAAAGGAAGGAGACACACTGTTTGGAGCTTCCATCAGAGTCTTTGGGAAGCGTGTGTGCTTTGAAATAGCCCCCTTGATGATTCTGATATGACTTCACTCTACTTAGATTTATGCGTCTTGAGAATCCAACCACAGCCTGCTTCTGTCTCCTAGCTTCTAGATGCCCCTGGCACATAACAGATGTACCACATGTAAGTTAACTAGTGACACTATCACTAGCAAAGGTCAGAAGGAAAAGTTCCAAGAGAAGCACAGGGATATACTTACTGAAGACAGAAAAGACAACTGAAGGAGATGTGTTTATCCCAGGATGCACCCCAGGAGAGGGAGAGGTGACTCAGGGCAATGTGGTTTCAGCAGGAGGGAACCTGGAGCCTGAGAAAACTAACAACAAGAGCGCCTGAGTAGAATTCAGAAGCTTAAGCTTTCCTATTTGACATTTGCTTAGTTCCAAGCATGCACATGTTTCTGCTTTTTTTCCCTTTCCCCATTACCCATCACATGCTGAGACCTGGTTCTTCTTCCCAGAATACCCCACGCATGACTGAGACCAGTGCACAGGCTGCTATTTCCGTTAAAGACACAGTAAATGTAGGAACAGCATTGGGAATGTCTTTCTACGTCCTTAGTTAGACTTCTAAACATGTTCAATATTCTTCCACATCAGTAATTTTCCTTCCTTATGCCTGTTTCCTTCTAACTATTAATATAATTCTATCTACTCTTCACACTTTCCCAGCTATAGTTCTTTTTATTTTTTTTAAATTGGAGTATAATTGCTTTACAATGTTGTGTTAGTTTCTGCTGTACAACAAAGTAAATCAGCTATATGTATACATATATCTCCTCCCCACCACACCCCACCCCTCCCGGTCATCACAGCACCGAGCTAAGCTCCCTGTACTATATGGCAGCTGCCCATTAGCTCGGAGAAGGCAATGGCACCCCACTCCAGTACTCTTGCCTGGAAAATCCCATGGACGGAGGAGCCTGGTAGGCTGCAGTCCATGGGGTCGCTGAGTCAGACACGACTGAGCGACTTCACTTTCACTTTTCACTTTCATGCACTGGAGAAGGAAATGGCAACCCACTCCAGTGTTCCTGTCTGGAGAATCCCAGGGATGGCGAAGCCCAATGGGCTGCCATCTGTGGGGTCGCACAGAGTCGGACACGACTGAAGCGACTTAGCAGCAGCAGCAGCCCATTAGCTGTCCGTTTTACACATGGTAGTGTGTATATGTCAATGCTACTGTCTCAATTCGTCCCACCCAGCTAAAATTCTTGAAAGAACAATCTGAACTTTTTTTTACCAACTTATTCTTGCCTCAGGCATCACAATCTGGATTTTGCCACCACTGTAAGGAGAGAGCGGTTTGTTGATGATCTGCAGGAACATTCATTCTAGCAAGAGCTTACCATCTCTTCCAGCTTGTTTGTAATACAGCTTCTCCTTGGACTTATTCCTGCCTCTCAAGGCACTGTGCTCAATCTCATTCAGTCAATCTCCTCATTCTCCCTGAACATTAAATGTCAATCTTTTCCACAAGTCTATCCTTGAAACTTTCTTCCCAGTACATGTTCTACTGGGTTCATGCCAAAAGGTCCTTAAAATCTGATCCTATTCAAACTATCTATGAGCATTTTGGTCCATGCCAAATGGTTTTGGTTTTTGCTTAATTGCTAAATTGTGCCTAACTTTTTGTGAGCCCCTGGACTGCAGCATGCCACACTTATCTGCCCTCCACTATCTCCCAAAGTTTGCTCAAATTCATGTTCACTGAGTTGGTGATGCTTTCTAACCGTCTCATCTTCTGCCACCTGCTTCTTTTGCTACAATTTTTCCCAGAATCAGGGTCTTTTCCAATGAGTCAGCTCTTTGCATCAGGTGATCAAAGTATTGGAGCTTCAGCTTCAGCATCAGTCCTTCCAATGAAAATTCAGGGTTGATTTCCTTTAGGATTGACTGATTTGATTTCCTTGCTGTCCAAGGGACACTCAAGAGTCTTCTCCAGCACTACAATTCAAAACCATCAGTTCTCCAGTGCTCAGCCTTCTTTATTGTCTAACTCTCATATCTGTACATAACTACTAGAAAAACCAAAGTTTTGACTATAAGCACCTTTGTCAGCAAAGTGATGTCTCTGCTTTTTAATGTACTATCTGTCTAGGTTTGTTACAGTTTTCCTTCCAAGGAGCAAGTTTCTTTTAATTTCATGGCTGCAGTTACCATCCACAGTGATTTTGGAGTCCAAGAGAATAAAATCTGTCACTGCTTCCATTTCTTCCCCTTCTATTTGCCATGAAGTGATGGGACAAGATGCCATGATCTTAGTTGTTGTTGTTTTTTTTTTTAATGTTGAGTTTTAAACAAGCTTTTTCCTTTAGGATCAACTGCTTTGCACAGGACCAAATATCAAGGATTTTTATTATGGAACAAATGACTTCATGCATGTTCTGGATCAGACCATACACGACCAAATATTCTCCTTGCTTTTCTTCACTTTCTATTTCTTTGTCCTCACCCAGCTTCCAGGTCTAGCCAGTCAGCACGCTTTGTAATCAGCCAGTGAAGTGAAGTGAAGTCGCTCAGTCGTGTCCGACTCTTTGCGACCCCATGGACTGTAGCCTACCAGGCTTCTCCGTCCATGGGATTTTCCAGGCAAGAATACTGGAGTGGGTTACCATTTCCTTCTCCAGGGGATCTTCCCGACCCAGGGATCGAACCCGGGTCTCCCGCATTCACATATCACCAGTCCCTGGTGGCTCAGAGGTTAAAGCGTCTGCCTCCAATTCAGGAGACCCGAGTTCGATCCCTGGATGGGAAAATCCCCTGGAGAAGGTCGCAAAGAGTCGGACACGACTGAGAGACTTCACTTCCACCAGTTCTTAGCTAGGGAATCAGCCAGGGAGACCTGTTAATGGTTCCATCCTGGAAGCAGACAGTGGGTCTTAATTAAGCAGACAGTGGATCTTAATTCTTTGGAATGGAGCATCAACAGATAAACAGACTTCACATTTGATAATGCTTATCACTTATCACAGTACAACTTCAGTGCATTTTTATGTTAAAAACACCCCTTGTCCAACATGGGGAGGGCTTAAAAAATGAAAGAATTTACAGTTCTTGGCAGTGTAATGTATAATTTCCTAGCATAGTTCCTGATACAGAGAAAATGTTTAAAAATGATTCACTATTTTAATTAACTCTGCATTTTGACATTTGGGGAGCTATTTACATTTGGCAGTGATCAGTGTCTTTTCATCATATGGGCTTTGTATGTGAAAGACCAATTCAGCATTTATTGGTATTTATTGGAAAAAGGAGAGGATACCCAATCTTATCACACACATTTTCAGTGACTAATAAGAGTGCTTACACCTGGAGTTACTGCAAAACCTCCATCTCAGTACATGCGGCACAGATCTTACCTCTTCCCAAACCTGGTCCTGCTCACCTGAATTGTTCTCTGCCATTACCCAGAGTAGAGGGCATCTTAACTGATACCCAGTCGCCATCATTCACATATCTATTTGGTCACCAACTCCTTTCTATGTCCAAAAGAGTTTGACTCTTCTCTCTCCCACTATGACTGACTTAATCCTGCCCTCTAAATGTAGCTGATACTGATTGCTGCTGTCCCAGAGCTCAAAAATTAAACTCAATAAATGTGAAGAAAGAATGAGTGAATGGATTGTGTACCATCATTCAAGCCCAATCTTAGCTGAGAGCACACAGTCTTCTGGTAAAGGAAAAAAATATATATATATATGTTCACTAGTTTAAAATGTCCAGGTGCTAATTCAGGAGGTCAGCAAACAGAGCTTCATTCACTTTTTGATAACTCACTTAAACTTGTATTTGAGCTCCCATTCTATTAACATAGGAGAAACCTGATTTCAGTTAATCTAGGATTTTCTTGAAAAACCTGGTTGTTTGGGGTGGGGGGCAGAAGATGGGGGAGGAGTGGTTCACGTATGCTGCCCTGTATTAGGTTGTCCATTCCCTCTGGAGGTCTTTATCTAGGTACCTGCCATCTCCAGAGGTGTCCTCAACTCTTTGTCTGTAGAGCTCATTGCTAGTCCAGGTGCAAAGTTTATTAAGGTCCACATACCATCAGCTATTTCTATGACCATCACTGAGGTCATTATCTTGTTCCTAAACCAAGCAAGGACACAGGAACACCCTGTGTAGTTGTTTAAGGCCCCTTAAATGAAAAGCAGAATTTTTTTTTTTTCTCTCTTTTGTTTTATTGCCATATACACAGTGGTGGCTCAGACAGTAAGGAATCTGCCTGCAATGCAGGAGAGATCCAGGTTCAATCTCTAGGTCAGGAAGATCCCCTGGAGAAGGAAATAGCAATCCATTCTAGTATCATTGCCTGGGAAATCCCATGGGCAGAGGAGCCCGGCAGTCTACAGACCATGGGGTCGGACATGACTGAGTGACTAAGCACACATATATATAGTACCTAGAACAGTGCCTGGTACAGGGTGGGCGCTCAGCAGGTAGAGTGGGCTGAGTAAATTCACTCTCCCTCCGATTTTTTAAACACAGTGGGGATTCTGCCTTCCACTCTCAAGGGTCATCCAGCTGTGGGGAAGAGGGCTGCTTCTACCTTCTCTCATCTGGAATTCCTAAGTCCATCTACTGTCCTCTCCAAAGACCTTTCCGACCTCTCTCCAGGGACTGTTTACCTAGATGATGGAAGGAGAACCGAGCTATTCCTCCTCAGATGGTTTCCCAACTCTCTTTTTCAAGTCCTCTGCCTTTTCCTCCAGAGGGGTGAATTCCTGAAAATCAAAAGCCAGACCTCAGTTCCTTTCTTCCTATGTCTTCTGTTTGTCATCCCATCTCTGAGGCATTAAATGAAGGCTACTCTTACTGACTGAAAGCAGAAAGAACAAGGAGCATAATGGAAAAGGATAAAAACAACACGGTAGTATTCTGAACTATCACCCCACCAACATTAGAATAACGTATAATGAATATTTTAAGTGAGTAAGTGAAAGTCGCTAAGTCGGACACAACTTTGCAACCCCATGGACTATATGGTCCATGGGATTCTCCAGGCTGGAGTGGGTAGCCTTTCCCTTCTCCGGGGGATCTTCCCAACTCAGGGATTGAACCCAGGTCTAAATATTCACAACAGTGCCGTTACTGAAGGAGGAAACAGAGCTGGACTCCATCTTGGGCCAGGCTGTGAACAGTAGGCTACATGTACGTCACCCTCCCAATGGACTCAGAACTTTGTGCCCAGTGTCTATAGAAGCGGCATACCAATGGAAAACCAGACCCTCTGGATAAAAGAGCCTCAGGATTTGTACTTGGACTCTCCGTTGCCTAAAAGAATATGCTAATTATCTCTGTAACAGAACAGTCATAAATTCCATTATTTATTGGGATATGACCACAGTCCTATTGATAAATGTCCACTGTTTATCTAGTCCTGTGACACATGAATCATGGGCTAACTTTGATCATATCTCTTTCACCTTGTCCAGACTAGTTTCAAGGAATTTGGGAAGGTGGGTTTGAGCAGGGTATATAAGGTTTTCACAAAAACTGGTCGGGGTCCTTGGCTAAGGGGAGACTCTGCCTTGGGCCTGCTGGTGTAATAAACTGCACTCCACTATCTGCATTGTCCTCCGAGTGAGTTTGTTTCCCGGAACGCGTGGCTACTACATCATGAACACTGGTGGGCATGCATCTTTTTGAATTAGTTTTTTCTGGATATATGCCCAATGGTGGGATTGCTGGATCACGCGGTAGTTGTATTTTTATGTTTTTTAAGGAACCCCCCTATTGTCTGCACCAGTTTACATTCTCACCTATAGTACATGGAGTCCCACGGGCTGTGATTTCACAGGAAGCCTTGATAGGCAGGATGCACAGAAGAAGAAAGTTGGATTGTCACCCTCCCTTTTTCAGAGGGTAATCATTTCCTTGATTCATTTTTGTTTGTGTGTGTGTGTGTGTGTGTGTGTGTGTGTGTGTGTGTTTGTTCATATATTTCTGAGCTACAAATTCTCTGAAAGCTCTAAGATTTTCTATCAACACATTCACCCACTCCTAACCCCCACACCACCAAGGGATCTCCTAGGTGTCACATTTCCTGGGCTTTGTTGTCTTTTTTTAAACAAATGCTGGAATATTTATGCCAACAGGACCTCAATTAGAAAATCTTAAACCACAAAGACTTGGAAGAGAGGAGAGTCCTTAGCAGCTACACAGAAACATTAAGTGGGTATAAATAAATTAAAACATACCCTACTGCCTCTAAAAGGGTTGTTGCTGTTTGTTGTTCAATCACTAAGTCAGGTCCGACTCTTTGTGACCCCATGGACTGCAGCATGCCAGGCTTCCCTGCCCTTCACGATTTCCCAGAGTTTCTCAAACTCATGTCCATTGAGGCAGTGATGTGATCCAACCATCTCATCCTCTGTTGCCCACTTCTTCTCCTGCCCTCAATCTTTCCCAGCATCAGGGTCTTTTCCAAAGAGTAGGCTCTTTGCATCAGGTGGCCAAAGTTATTGGAGTTTTAGCTTTAGCATCCGGAGAAGGCAATGGCATCCCACTCCAGTACTCTTGCCTGGAAGCTCCCATGGACGGAGGAGCCTGTAGGCTGCAGTCCATGGGGTCGCTGAGTCAGACACGACTGAGCGACTTCACTTTCACTTTTCACTTTCATGCACTGGAGAAGGAAATGGCAACCCACTCCAGTGTTCTTGCCTGGAGAATCCCAGGGATGGTGGAGCCCAGTGGGCTGCCATCTGTGGGGTCGCACAGAGTCAGACACGACTGAAGCGACTTAGCAGCAGCAGCAGCAGCAGCAGCAGCTTTAGCATCAGTCCTTCCAATGAGCACCCAGGACTGACCTCCTTTAGGATGGACTGGTTGGATCTCCTAGCAGTCCAAGGGACTCTCAAGAGTCTTCTCCAACACCACAGTTCAAAAACATCAATTCTTCAGTGCTCGGACTTTTTTATGGTCCAACTCTCATCTCCAAATGTGACTACTAGAAAAACCAAAGCTTTGACTATATAAACCTTTGTTGGAAAAATAATGTCTCTGCCTTTTAATATACTTTCTAGGTTGGTCATAGCTTTTCTTGCAGGGAGCAAGCATCTTTTAATTTTGTGGCTGCAGTCACTGTGTGCAGTGATTTTGGAGCCCAAGAAAATATATTGTCACTGTCTCCACTTTTCCCCCTTCTGTTTGTTATGAGGTGATGGGATTGGATGCCATGATGTTTATTATTATTGAATGTTGAGTTTTAAACTGCGAATCTTTAAAGTTTATTGTGAAAGAGAAACACTGATGTCCTAAGAATAAGGTCCTGTCAGCTCAGACATGCAGCTGATTCTTAAAAAGGCATTTCATGATACCTTTTTAAAATTTAAAAATATATCTTTAAGAATTGAAATGCTTGTTTTAAAAGTTTGCTTTGTTATGTTGCTTTCTCCGTGAGAATCTCAGACACTCTGCCAGCAAAGTAAACATGAGCACACAGAGTCAACTAGAGAGGAAGATGGATCCTTGGAGTATTTACTAAAGCAAACAAACAGAAAAAACCACCCTCAAGACCTTTCCTTCTCACTCCTGCCACTCTAGGCAAGACACTTGTCACCTTGCACCCACTGCTAGAACATCCCAACTGCTTTCTGTGTCTGTAATCAAGACACCTTCAAATCTGCTTTACACTCTCCATGTTCCTTGACGGATCTTCCTAAATTCCCTTGTGAAAGTTATATCTCTCTTTTCTTCTGCCGCTCCCTTTTGGAAACATTATTCTGTTCCCACACTACCAGTGCCTGTCATTCTAGATCTATCTGTTTAAGGAAGGACGACTATACAATTTGTTGGCCTTGCCCTATTCTGGTTTATGTCTATTTCCTGCCCCCCCCCTTTCCTCTCAAAGCTGTCTTAGTTTGGAGAATAGCCTCTACTCCGCTGACTATTCCTCCATATTCTGGCGTGGCCCATGCCATCACGCCCTCTCCCATGCCAGCCCTTCTCTCGTTCTTCCATTCTCCAGTGCTGCTCACCCTGGGGCTGTTTTATGGAACGTGCCTTTCCATCCCCCTACTCATTCTTCAAGATTCAGCTTGTGCCTCTCCTCCTCCAAAAGACCTTCATCAGCGCTTGGGGCCACACCATGGTCTTCTGTCTATGAATCTCTACTACTGCTCAATACCATTCATCTTGACACTTCATCATTTACTACTCTGCATTCTTAATTGGCAAGAAACAAGAAAGAAAAAAAAAAATTCAGGTTATACATTTTCTAGGATAACTCAAATATTTTTTCTTCCAGCATTTTATTTTGAAAAATGTCATGCCCCAGTGAGAAGTTCAATGGACTGTATGATAAAAATATGCATATGCTTCACCTGGAATTGCTAATTGTTAGTATTTTACTACATTTGATTTCTCTCTCTCTCATTCTCTCACTGTCTCTATCTCTGTGCATGTCTGTGTGGATTTTTTTTTTTTTTTTAGAGATCTAAGAAAGACAGTAAACCTCATGGTCATTTACTCTTCAATCTCCATCATATATGCTCCAGAATAAATCCATTTTCCAATAAAATCACAATATTAACACATCTAATAAAATTAACAATCATTCCATAATATCATTAAACATAGAGATTCAGTTTTACCCAATTGTGCCTAGAACGACCTTTATATGGTTCCGTTAACTGTTGTAACAAATTAACGCAAGCTTAAGTGTCCTAAAAACACAAATTTATTGCCCCATAATCCGGAGGTCAGAAGTCCAAAATGGGTCTCACTCTTTAAAATTAAGATGTCAGCAGGGCGGGGTTCCTTTCTGAAGACTCTAAGGGAACATCCATTTTTAAAATCTTTTTCAGTTCAAGAGGTGCCCATATTCTCTGGCTTTTGACCCTCTTTCATCTTCAAAGAAAGCAATGGCCTTTCTGACATCACATCACTTTGACACAATCCCTCTGCTTTTTTATTATAAAACATTTTATTTTGAAATAAGTGTAGACTCGCATGGGGTTCTAAGAAATGATACAGTGCTCCTCAGTTTCCCCCAATGGCAACATCATGCCAAATTCTAGTGTAATATCCCCACCAGAGGATGACATTGATACCATCGAGACACAGAACATTCCATGGATAAAGAAAATGTGGTACATATATACCATGGAATATTACTCATAAAAAGGAACAAGATAACGCCATTTGCAGCAACACGGATGTACCTAGAGCTTGTCATACTGAGTGACATAAGTCAGACAAAGACAAATATCATATGATACTGCTTATATGTGGAATCTAAAACATGGTACAAATGAACTTGTTTACAAAACGGAGATTGAGTCACAGACATAGAAAACAATCTTCTGGTTACGAAGGAGGAAAGGGGGTGGAGGGGGTGAAATTAGGAGACTGATATTGACACATACATACTACTATATACAAAAGATAACTAATAAGAACCTACTGTAAAGCACAGGGAACTTCATTCAGTGCTCTGTTAAGGACCTATATGGGAAAAGAATCTAAAAAAGAGTGGATATATGTATAGCTGATTTACTCTGCCATATAGCAGAAACTAACACAACTTTGTAAATCAACTATACACCATTTAAAAATTAATTTAAAAAAAGATACAGAGCATTCCATCACAGCTGGATGCCTCCTGTTCCTCTTAAGAATCCTGTGGATGAAGTGGACACCTTAATTCTTGCTGCCCTACTAACAGGTTTGGGAAATTAGGACATGGATTGCTTTGAGGGGTCCTTTTTCTGGTCAGTACAATCACTTTCATCCCCAAATCTGATTTCCAATAAAGTTTTACCACCAATTCCCACCCCACTACCACACCATCTTCAATAAACATATTTTTTAGACATTGAGTTTTATGAAGAGACCTGATCAGTTGTCTTGTAAGGTGGCCTGTTATTCTGCCCATGTATTAGTGATTTTCAATCATTAGAATCAGGTTAACAAATGTTAATAAGAAAGCATCACCTGTTATTTTTAGTGCGTCGCATCGCCACTATTAGCAACACTAAGCTTGGTTACTTGGTGATTCCAGTGGGCGGTCATCACTCTGCCATGAGGATCTAATTTTCCATGAATTAGTAAATAAATTGGAGAGTGACACCCTGAGATTGTACAAATGTGTGTTTTCTCCACACTACTATGCATAATGGCTACAACTTCCATAAATGGTTCTTCTATAAATGAACTTATTAAGTTGGAAGTTTAAAACTGGTGATTTCCTAATTCTGTAATGCCTTCTGCCATGATTATCTGCCACTTTTCTACAATGGAGAACATTTATTCATCTTTTTTCTTCCCTAATTGTTAAGTTCTTAAGTAGCTGATGATGATGACAAATGCATTATAATTCAGTACTGATGGTGTGAGTTTTTTTAATTGTCAAGTTATCCTCTATATAACCACAGTGAGCCCTTCAGATGAGCTGCTGTGTTCCCTTGATACAATTCAACACCTTTTGGAGACCTCCTTGCTTTCTGGAACAACAGAAAGATGCCCAGACCTTTTCTTGAAATTGTGCCTAGAATCAGTTATTTCTCCAAGAAGCCCTAGATTATTTTAGATGAAATTGCCATCTGGAAACCGAGACCTGATCACTAGAGATACTCATTGCCCTGCTGTGGGAGTCACACAAATATTAACTCTCCTACTACTGGTAGCTCAGTACTAGTTGGCAACCTAACTGATGAATGACTAAATGAATAAACAACAGCCAATAAGCTAGGTCACACCAATATGCTTTGAATATGTAAATTATTGTTCAAATCGTAGGTGTTTTCTGCAAAGTTTTAAAGAACCTTAAAGTCTTGTGGATTAATTTTATAAAGCAAGGGAGAGGAGGAAAACAGAAAAAAAAAAATCAGTTAAAATTATTGAAGGGGAAGAGAAGAGGAGAGAGCAAATATTTTGATAGCTTTATGAGACCAGAGAGACTTGAGTTTGGCTATGGATTCCAAGTCTGCTGTGAAAGAATTGGACTTATTCCTACTGATGCATTCTGTGTTAACTTTTTCACAAAACACCTGAGTTCTTCGCCAGTTGAGCTCAGAGGGTGATGATAAGGAAAGCCAGAAGGAAGCATATGGCATCCTGATACTGTGATTGGGTTAGCCTCAGGCTTGGACTTTAAGAAGGGAACCAGAAAGAGCCTAATGGAAAGTACACACATCAGATCTGTATCACTGTGCGACTTCTTTACATTTCATCTTTTGAGCTGATATTTTCTATCCTATTCATTTCCAAGCAATTACTCCTTGTTAGAAATGCCATCCTGAAACAAACTGAGACATATTTAACTTTCCATGAAAACCACTGCTGCCTCGTTTCTTAGTATATGAAGGTGTTACTTACTAGAGACTATTGTCATTAGGGGGAGTTCCAAGCTGAGAGTCAATGTATAGAAAATGGAATAAAGCGTCCAACAAGCTGAGATTTATTAGGTGTATTGCCCTGTACTACAGACCATCAATTTTCTCTCTTGTCTTAGATATAATTGAAAGGGAATGTTTTCACAATTTATTTTTAAAGAGAACCTGTTCCTACTAATGCTAACAAAAATGCAACAGAGCTACGAAACAAACAGCAACAATGAAAACAAAGTAGTTGGCTCTGATTTAAATAAATAGATGTATGCTCATTATAGCACCCTAAATGCCAGAAGGAGCATTTCAATGAAGTAAAATTAAACTTTATAAAGATTTTGGACTGCAGCCAAGGCAAAATAGAGAATGTATAACATACTTCTCAGAAAAACATCCAGTTTGGGGAGAAAGCACCACAGAAGGTCCATTTAACACTATGCAGATACCCCAGGGCCGGGGGATTACACAGATCTGGTAAGAAAAGGGCTTTCAAATGACAGGACCTATGTTTTATTTATATTTGTATTTCATTTTCCTTCACAAAGGTTGGCACCCAGAAGACACTCAATATTTTTGAATGAATGAATAAATGTATTAAAATAAGGCCTTGATAATATAAAAAATAATATTCCAAATTCAACTAATAATGTTAGAATCCATACTGCATATTAGCTGTAACAGAAAACCATTTTTAATTGTTCAGGCTTTTATCTCCCTTTTTAATGCAGAACAAAGCATGTCTTCATTTCAGTAATTAATTTCACCAATATAATAACTCAGCTGCTTCAGTGAGTTTGATGACACAGGAACAACCCAGCTTTGACTTTGTGGAGTGAAAAAGTACACTACTTTTCACTGAAAAGAAACTTCAAATGCATGGACTATGGCCCTGAGAGGAAAGAAAACCTTTCTAATAGAAAATGCAGAAAACACAGTGTTTAAATATTGAATAACGGGGTACTTTGTTTTGATGGTTAAATCTACACCTAAGCTGTGTGAACATATGGTAGCCTTGTAATACAGAGTTCCTCAGGATAACTAAACAACCGGGATGAACCTGAATTAAGCAGTAGTCTCCAGAAACCGAGCCTTAATTATTTAAAGGATTCAGTAAGCTAAACATTTCATGGTTCCAATGTCATGTTTTGGTGCCATCGCCATGAACACAGGAACCTTAGACATTGCTGGTCATTTTCAGTTAAGAACAACCTTAATTTCTGAGGCTGCACTTATGTGTTGCAAGAACAGCTATTGGGTGCAATTAACTTGAACTCTGAACAGGAAGTTTGGGCCACACCTGTTACAACAAGGACCTGAGCAAGTGGTGTTCATGAACATTGTTAAAGACTGAGTTTCTGCTTAGTTTAAAAGGTCAGGACTTCCCTGATGGTCCAGTGGTTGAGAGTCCACCTGCCAATGCAGGGGTCACGGGTTCGATCCCTGGTCCAGGAAGATCCCACATGCCGCAGAGGGGCTGGGCCCATGCACCACGACTACTGAGCCTGTACCCTAGGGCCCGGGAGCCACAGTTACTGAGCCCAACTGCTGAAACCCGCGCGCTGGAGAGCCTGTGCTCCACAATGGGAAAAACCACTGCAATGAGAAGCCCACGCATCGCAACCAGAAAGTAGCCCCACACATAGCAACAAACACCCAATGCAGCCAAAATAAATAGATAAATAATTTTTAAAAACTAAAAAAAGAAGGTCAGAGTTAGCTGGAGCCATCCCATGTGTGTGCATGTGTATGTGCCTGTGATGTGACTACGAGGAAGTCATTAAATATACAAAAGCAAGAGGCATTGACAGAATAACAGGAGGACTTGGCTCTCCCAACCTGGCAGGAAGCCGTCGGTGACGGCAGAGAGTGTGGATGAGCTTTTTCCCTCTGCCCTCTGAAAGGTACCACACATTGCTGGTTGGCTGAAACTCCCAAGGTTTTCATTTTCACATTCTATTGGTCATTGTATTTGCACAGTACAGTTAATAGAGAACTATTTACTCATCAGGATAAAGGGCAGTCTTGTCTACGGACAAAGCACGCTATCTGTGATCAAATGATTGGTACCCATCCTTCAGATGTTATGAGCACTGGACAGGAGGTGGGCTCAGAACATCTTTTAAATAACGAACCCGAAGGTGGCAACCTGGGCCACATTAGTCTTTCTAAACATGACCAGCCTTTTCAATTTCCATTTCTTGTAAATGGAAAACAATATGCCAGTGACAGGCTGACTGATGTTTCTCTGAGCACTGCAGATAGCGTTTGCTGCTTTCGAGAGAGCAGTCAGCAGACCTGGCCAGCACTGGCGTCAGGTTTAACTCAATGCGGGGAGAGTGTTTTCGTTGATTAGGAGGCCTGAAGCAGAGCCAGCAAGAGAGGTGATTAAATTAAAAACATTTTTTAAGCAAGGAGAAGCAGCATTTGTCTTCTGGAGGGATGCATTATCGACCCATCCCTGATTGGTATGGAGAGGGCGTGGAGGGAATCGTAAATTGTGATCTGTCCATACCTTCATTTCTAAATGTGTTAGAATCATGACAAGGCTTTGCAATTTTTTTTCTCTAGATTTTTCCCTCTGTAAGCTCATTCCAGGATCCCAACCTGGGGCATTAGAGATACAGAAACATAATTACTAAAAGCTGGGAAATCTCTAGTCCAATTGCCTTGTACTTGTGACTCGGTTGGTTTCAAAAGCTCACTCTTAAATTAAAACCACAATGAAGTATTACCTCACATGAATCAGAACGGCCATCAACAAAAAATCTGTAAACAGTAAATGTTGGCGAGAATGTGGAGAAACGGGAACCCTTTTGCACTATTGGTGGGAAAGTAAACTGGTACAGCCACTACAGAGAACAGTATGGGGATTCCTTAACACACCAGGAATAAACTACCATAACCTAGCAATCCCACTGCGGGGCACATACCCTGAGAAAGCCACAGTTCAAAGAGCCACGTGCTCACCAGTGTTCATTGCGGCACTATAAACAACAGCCGGACATGGAAGCAACCTAGATGTCCATCAACAGATAAACGGATAAGGAAGTTGTGGTACATATATACAATGGAATATTGCTGCTGCTGCTGCTGCTAAGTCGCTTCAGTCGTGTCTGACTCTGCACAACCCCATAGATGGCAGCCCACCAGGCTCCGCCATTCCTGGGATTCTCCAGGAAAGAACACTGGAGTGGGTTGCAATTTCCTTCTCCACAATGGAATATTACTCAGCCATAAAAATGAACAAATTTGAGTCTGTTGTATGAGGTGGGTGAACCTAGAGCCTGTTATACAGAGTGAAGTAAGTCAGAAAGAAAAACAAATATCATATTCATACATATATATGGAACCTAGACACATTATACTGATAAACTTTTCTGCAGGGCAGAAATGGAGATGCAGATGTAAAGAACAAACTTGTGGACATAGCAGGAAAGGAGACGGTGGGGTGAATCCAGAAAGTACTGTTGACATATATACAGTACCATGTATAAAACAGATAGCTAGCAGGAAGCTGCTCTATAACACAGGAAGCCCAGACTAGTGTTCTGTGATGACCTAGAGCGGTGGGACAGGAGGAGTTGGGAGGAAGATTCAAGAGGGAGGGATATATTTATACACACACACACACACATATAGTTATGACTGATTCATATTGTACAGGAGAAACCAACACAACATTGCAAAGCAATTATCTTCCAATGAAAATGAAACATGTATAGATATATGTGTGTGTATATATATATATTTATATATCAGTTCAGGTCAGTCGCTCAGTCGTGTACGACTCTTTGCAACCCCATGAATCACCGCATGCCAGGCCTCCCTGTCCATCACCAACTCCCGGAGATCACCTAAACTCATGTCCGTCGAGTTGGTGATGCCATCCAGCCATCTCATCCTCTATCATCCCCTTCTCCACCTGCCCCCAATCCCTCCCAGCATCATGGTTTTTTGCAATGAGTCAACTCTTTGCATGAGGTGGCCAAAGTATTGGAGTTTCAGCTTTAGCATCAGTCCTTCCAATGGACACCCAGGACTGGTCTCCTTTAGGATGGACTGGTTGGATCTCCTAGCAGTCCAAGGGACTCTCAAGAGTCTTCTCCAACACCACAGTTCAAAAGCATCAATTCTTTGGCACTCAGCTTTCTTCACAGTCCAACTCTCACATCCATACACGACCACTGGAAAACCATAGCCTTGACTAGACAGACCTTTGTTGGCAAAGTAATGTCTCTGGTTTTGAATATGCTATCTAGGTTGGTCATATCTTTCCTTCCAAGGAGTAAGCGTCTTTTAATTTCATGGCTGCAGTCACCATCTGCAGTGATTTTGGAGCCCAAAAAAAGTCTGACACTGTTTCCCTGTTTCCCCATCTATTTCCCATGAAGTGATGGGACTGGATGCCATGATCTTCGTTTTCTGAATGTTGAGTTTTAAGCCAACTTTTTCGCTCTCCTCTTTCACTTTCATCAAAAGGCTTTTTAGCTCCTCTTCACTTTCTGCCACAAGGGTGGTGTCATCTGCATATGTGAGGTTATTGATATTTCTCCTGGCAACCTTGATTCCAGCTTGTGCTTCTTCCAGCCCAGCGTTTCTCATGATGTACTCAGCATAGAAGTTAAATAAGGAGGGTGACAATATACAGCCTTGATGTACTCCTTTTCCTATTTGGAACTAGCCTGTTGTTCCATGTCCAGTTCTAACTGTTGCTTCCTGACCTGCATATAGGTTTTTCAAGATGCAGTTCAGGTGGTCTGGTATTCCCATCTCTTTCAGACTTTTCCACAGTTTATTGTGATCCACACAGTCAAAGGCTTTGGCATAGTCAATAAAGCAGAAATTTAGATGTTTTTTCTGGAACCCTCTTGCTTTTTTGATGATCCAGTGGATGTTGGCAATTTGATCTCTGATTCCTCTGCCTTTCCTAAAACCAGGTTGAACATCTGGAAGTTCATAATTCACGTATTGCTGAAGCCTGGCTTGGAGAACTTTGAGCATTATTTTACTAGCATGTGAGATGAGTACAATTGTGCGGTCGTTTGAGCATTCTTTGGCATTGCCTTTCTTCGGGATTGGAATGAAAACTGACCTTTTCCAGTCCTGTGGCCACTGCTGAGTTTTCCAAATTTGCTGGCATATTGAGTAAAGCACTTTCACAGCATCATCTTTCAGGATTTGAAATAGCTCAACTAGAATTCCATCCCCTCCACTAGCTTTGTTTGTAGTGATGCTTTCTAAGCCCCACTTGACTTCACATTCCAGGATGTCTGGCTCTAGGTGAGTGATCACACCATCATGATTATCTTGGTCGTGAAGCTCTTTTTTGTACAGTTCTTCTGTGTATTCTTGCCACCTCTTCTTAATATCTTCTGCTTCTGTTAGGTCCAGACCATTTCTGTCCTTTATCGAGCCCATCTTTGCATGAAATGTTCCCTAGGTATCTCTAATTTTCTTGAAGAGGTCTCTAGTCTTCCCCATTCTGTTGTTTTCCTTTATTTCCTTGCATTGATCTCTGAGGAAGACTTTCTTATCTCTCCTTGCTATTCTTTGGAACTCTGCATTCAAATGGGAATATCTTTCCTTTTCTCCTTTGCTTTTCACTTCTCTTCTTTTCACAGCTATTTGTAAGGCCTCCTCATACAGCCATTATATGTATATATGTACATATATATATATATACACACACACACATATATATACATATATATGTATTTATATATATATATATACATTGTAAGATTAAAACCTTGTAAATGCACTGTTCTAAAAAAAAAGAAGAAAAAACTCACTGTCTCTTTTTGGCTTGGTAGGTGGGTTCAGCCAGGCTCTCAGATGTCTTTACATTTGCTGGAACATACACAGGATCCATACTCCATTCTTAGAAGAACCATGCCTACATTTCTAACTCTATTTGACTTCACATTAGTCTCAAGGAGTTAATGTCACATATAAATGTGTCTGTGTGTGTGCTCAGTCGTGTCTGATTCTTTGCCACCTCAAGGACTATAGCCCAGCCAGGCTCCTCTGTCTGTGGAATTCTCCTGGCAAGATCACTGGAGTGAGTTGCCATTTCCTTCTCCGGGGGATCTTCCTGACCCAGGGATGGAACCTGAGTCTCCTGCATTGGCAGGTGGATTCTCCACCATCGAGCCACCTGGGAAGCCACGTAATGGCAGGGCTCTGGTTACTCCCATGGTGTGAATAGCTCCTTCTCCCCCTTTAGGTCTCTTTCCTAAGTCTGTAACTATTTATTGTCATTTATGTGTTTATTTTTCTATGGTCTATATCCACAACTACAAGGTCAGTGCCATAAGGTAAAGTGGTGAGAAGCTGCGGGATGGCTCTCAGTAACCCCCACTGCCTGGGGTCCGCACCCTGCGCAGTCCCTTCCACCGTGCACCAGGGCTGGTCTCTGCGGCCAACAGAATGCAGAAGTGAAGGCTTGGCACGTCATTTCCAACATGAGGTCATCAAAGCCTGGCTTCTGACCTAGGCTTACCTTCCCCTCCCCTCCTGAGCCCTCTCTCTCTCCTTCTCTCTCACTGCCCTGGACTGGGCAGCCCTATGGAGAGGTCCGGGTGGCAAAGAACTGAACCACCTGCTGCCAGCCATGTGAGTGAGCTGGAGCCTGATTCTTCAGTCCCTCCAGGCGACTGCAACCCTGGCAACAACTTGACCCAAAAGGCCCTAAATTGGAATGACTCAGATAAACTGCTTCTGGGTTTCTTACTCTTAGAAACTGTGTGAGATCATTTGTTTTAAACTGCTAAGTTTTGGAGTAATATGATCCACAATACATAATTAATACAGGGAAGATCAGTGGTTCATTGTATGCTCCAATTCCACAAATATCTCAGTTAATCGCCTTCAAACAGCTGTTTATAATTGGTGACTCATTGGAAAAGACCATGTTGCTGGGAAATACTGAAGGCAGAAGCAGGGGGTGGCAGAGGATGAGATGGTCAGATAGCATTACCAACTCAATGGACATGAATTTCCGCAAACTCCAGGAGACAGGGAAGGACAGTGGAACCTAGCATGCTGCAGTCCATGGGGTCACAAAGAGTGGGACACACCTTAGTGACTAAACAACAGCAAAAGCTGTTAAACGCAAGGACCCAGACAGCTATAAACTTTGCCCAGGCATGCTCTATAAGGAGGCTTTGCTCACTGAAGTTGTTGGTAGAAAAATCTACTTCTAAATAAACTGGAAAGAGCCTTTTACTTGACGACCTTAGCAGTGACATGAAGTTCAGTTAATAAAACCTGAGGCTGTACCACAGTACAAAAGCCATACGCTGTCCTCAGCAGTTGACACAAACAGACATTTATAAAATGCAGGATAGAAAGTCACAGGTTTGATTTTGTGATGCCTCCAATGTCTTCTCCTCAGGGAGTGGCGGGGGTGGGTGCTGGTGGCAGGTATGATGAAGGGAAGTGCCTTTCCTGACTTGGTTGGTCTTAGAGGTTTGGAGTCTCTGGGGTGGCTTCTCTTCTCTCTCTCTCCTTCCCGCACCCCACCTCTCTCTCTCTCCCCTACTCTCCCCCACTCTCTCTCTCTCCACCCCCCCTGCCTC
>SJYT01058063.1:95744-202702 GCA_006410635.1 Cephalophus harveyi | reverse complement strand
TTTTTTTTTTTTTTGGTGAAGCTTCTGCAGTAGCTACAACTTCACAGTGCAGTTAAAGCAGCCCTAAGAAGGGGAGTGGACAGACTGATGTACTCAAATAACAAAGATGACCTGGTCTTCCAGTTTATTACTAAGAAGATGAAGGCAAAGAAGTTTAATGACAGCTAATGAAGAACATCAATGGAACTGTGAATATGGCACAATTTCAGTCTTTTCATCTTTTAATTTATAAAACGGTAGATATTTCTCTGTTTTTTTTAGTAGAGTATATGGAGTCTTTAATAATTCCTTTACACTGATTAAAAATCACCTTGGTCACATCTAGCTTTGATTATCCAACCATATTTCTAGCAATAGTATTAAATATCTTCTACTGAAAGTAATTCTCCTTCTGTCTTTATACCCAATAAAGTATTTTGTACTTTTAAGTGTTAGTTTCTCAGTCATATCCGACTTTTTGCAACCCCATAGACTAGAGTAGCAGCCAGGCTCCTCTGTTTATGAAATTCTCCAAGCAAGAATACTGGAGTGGGTTGCCATTCACTTCTCCAGGGGATCTTCCTGACCCAGGGATGAAAACTGAAGTCTCCTACACTGCAGGCAGTTTCTTTACCATCTGAGCCACCGTATTTAGGTATTTAGTAAATATTTTAAAACTTTAATTGTACCTAGCTATGGCTGTTCATTTTATAAATATTTTCTTCCCTGGCCCCCACCCCCACCATCAGAGGCAAATTAATCAAGTTACAATTTCCTAAACCAATAACTGTTCCCAACATCTACCAATCGATCTGGTGCTTCATTCAAAATGCACTTGAAGACTTTATTAAACTTTCTTCAACTTCAGTGACTGTCTCCTCCATTGTTTATCAGTTTATACTTACACGCGAATGTCTGTTCACAGAAGCTCTTCATTATTTGGTTCCCAAGTGTAAATCTTCCCTTGGCACCTAATTTGTAAGTGTCTTTTGAGAAGGCATCATACTTTGTGCCTCTTTGACACTCCTTATAGCACCTTACCCAATGCAAGGCATCATGTTTTAAAGTATATAGTCATCAATCAGTTATACTTAATCTGATCTTCAGTTAGAGAAGGGGGACAGAGAAAAGGAGAACTGCTATTTTCACAGAAGCCATAAACAGAGGCAGCTGAACTAACACCATGTGTTGCTAACATGGGTAGGAAAGCAATAAGGCTCTATTGGCTTCTTAATCACCAAATGTCCTGCCTTCACTCCTCTGCCTTGCCTTCCCACATTTTTCATGACATGCAGGAGCTGATTTGTCTTCTTTTTTTTTTTTTTTAAAAAGGACTTTCCTGATACCTCAGTTGCTAAAGAATCTGCCTGGAATGCAGGAGACTCTGGTTCGATTGCTGGGTCGGGAAGATCCGCTAGAGAAGAGATAGGCTACCCACCCCAGTATCCTTGAGCTTCCCTTGTGGCTCAGCTGGTAAAGAATCTGCCTGCAATGCTGGAGACCTGGATTCAATCCCTGGGTTGGGAAGACCCCCTGGAGAAAGGAAAGGCTACCCCCTCCAGCAGTCCTGCCTGAAAAGGTAGTCCCTTCAGTAAATAGTGTTGAGTGAACTGGACAGCTACATACAAAACAATAAAACTGGACTACTTTCTTTTACCATATGCAAAAAATAAAATGGGTTAAAGACTTACATGTAAAACCTAAAACTATAAAACTCCTAGAAGAAAACATAGGCAGTAAATTCTCTGACAGCCATCTTAGCAGATTTTTTTGGATACGACTCTGGAAGCAAGGAAAACAAAAATCAACAAATGGGCTACTTGAATTAAACAGCTTTCGCACAGTGAAGGAAACCATCAGTAACATGAAAAGGCCACCGACTGAATAGAGAAGATATCTACAAACAATGCATTGCATAAGGAGCTCATATCAAAAATACATAAAGAACTCACACATCTTAATATTAAAAAACCAAACAACCTTATTGAAAATGGGCAGAAGATCTGAATAGACCCTTTTTTTAAAAGAATACATATGGAAGGCCAACAGGCACATGAAAAGATGCTCAACATCACCAATCATTAAGGAAATGCAAATCAAAACCACAATGAGATATCATTTCACATATGTCTGAATGGCTATTATCAAAAAGACAGCAAGTAAATGTTGGCGAGGATGTGAAGAAAAGGCAACCCTCAGGCACAGAGGTGGGAATGTAAACTGATTCAACCACTATGGGAACAGTATGGAGGTCCGTGAAAAATTTTAAAATAATACTATAATACCATCTGATTTGGGCTCCACAGGTGGCACAGTGGAAATGAATTTGCCTGCCAATGGAGAAGACGCAAGAAATGCATGCTTGATCCCTGGGTCGGGAAGATACCCTGGAGAAGGAAACGTTCACCCCCTCCAATATTCTTGCCTGGGAAATCCCATGGACAGGAGGAGCCTGGAGGGCTCATAAAAGAGTCACAAAAAGGATTACAAATACGACTGAGCACAGTTGTGTTCTAAGACATGTCCTATTCTTTTTCAACCCCATGGACTGTAGTCTGCCAGACTTCTCTCTCCATGGGATTTCCCATGCAAGAATACTGGAGTGGGATGCAATTTCCTTCTCCAGGGGATCTTCCCAATCCAGGGATCAAACCCACATCTCCTATATTGGCAAGAGGATTCTTTACACTGAGCTACCACCATACCATCCAGCAACTCCATTGCTGGGTATTTATCCAAAGAGAACAAAGACATTTGTAAAGATATCAGTTCAGTTCAGTCACTCAGTCATGTCCAACTCTTCGAGACCCCATGGACTGCTGCACGCAAGGCTTCCCTGTCTATCTCCAACTCTCAGAGTTTGCTCAAACTCATGTCCATAGAGTTAGTGATACCATCCAACCATCTCATCCTCTGTCGTTCCCTTCTCCTCCCGCCCTCAATCTTTCCCAGCATCAGGGTCTTTTCCAGTGAGTCAGCTTTTCACATCAGGTGGCCAAAGTATTGGAGTTTCAATTTCAACATCAGTCCTTCCATTGAATATTCAGGACTGATTTCCTTTACGATGGACTGGTTGGATCTCCTTGCAGTCCAAGGGACTTTCAAGAGTCTTCTCCAACACCACAGTTCAAAAGCATAAATTCTTCAGCGCTCAGCTTTCTTCATAGGCCAACTCTCACATCCATACATGACCACTGGAAAAACCATAACTTTGACTAGATGGACCTTTGTAAACATATTTTTTACCTTTTTTTAGTGCAACATTATTTACAACAGCTAAGTAATGGAATCAACTTAAATGTCCATCAATAGATGAACAGATAAAGATGAACAGATATGTGTGTGTGTGTATATATATATCCCACATCTTTGTATATATGTATATACATATATACAATGGATTATTATTACTCAGCCATAAAAATAACAGAATTTTGCCATTTGCTACAACATGGATGGATACAGAGGATATTATACTTAGTGAAAAAAGTCAGATAAAGAAAGAAAAATACTAAATGATTTCACTTATATGTCTAATATAAAAAGCAAAACAAACAACTAAACAAAAAACAGAGTCACAGATACATAAAACAAACAAGTGGTTGCCAGAGGGGAGGGTAGTAAGGGGAGGGAGATTAGGGGTACAAACGTTCCACTACAAAATAAATGAGTCCTGTCCAGTCCATTCTGAAGGAGATCAGCCCTGGGATTTCTTTGGAGGGAATGATGCTAAAGCTGAAACTCCAGTACTTTGGCCACCTCGTGAGAAGAGTTGACTCATTGGAAAAGACTTTGATGTTGGGAGGGATTGGGGGCAGGAGGAGAAGGAGACGACCGAGGATGAGATGGCTGGATGGCATCACTGACTTGATGGACGCGAGTTTGAGTGAACTCCGGGAGTTGGTGATGGACAGGGAGGCCTGGCATGCTGCAATTCATGGGGTCGCAAGAGTCAGATACGACTGAGCGACTGAACTGAACTGAACTGTGTATAAAACGTACAGCGTGGGGAATTTGGCCAATAGCCAGCTTTGTATGGTGACAACTGGTAACTAGATTTATCTTGGCGACCATTTTGAATGTACAGAAATACTGAATCACCATGTGGTGCACCAGGAACTAACACAGGGTTGTAAGTCAATTATATTTCAAAACCAGACAAGCAAACAAACTCACAGACAAAGAGAGGAGATCAAATTTGTGGTTAGCAGAGCTGAGGGGTAATGGAGGAGGATTGGAAGGCAATCAAAAGATTACAAACTTCCAGTTACTGGAAAAATAAATGTTAGGGATATAAGGTGCAACATAATATTATATTGTATATAATATTATGTATTGTATTATGTACAATGTGTATAATATTGTATTATGTATTGTATTTAACATTGCTGTATGTTACATAAAGTTGTTGAGAGAACATATCCTAAGAGTCCTCATCCTAAGGAACAATTCGTGGCTTTGTATTTCTTTAATTTTGTATCTACAGGAAATAATGAGTGTTAACTTCTAGTAATCAAAAAACAAAAACAGAAACAAAGCAAAAGAAACCCTTCCTTGATTCTTGTTTCTCCAGATTCTTCCCCTAAGAGTTAAGGAAAAATTTCTTTTTTGCTGCCTCCTTAAAAATATGACACATTGACCTGTTTATTGAAAGTTTTATCTCTAATGTTTAAGAATAAATAAAGGAAAGAAGACGATATATAAAGAAGACGATAATAAATATACTATCTATACCTAGGATTTGAGATTTTTTTATCTCACAAATGTCATGAGTCCTGTGTTTATGATCAACTGTTTCTGGTTTCCTAGCTTAGATCCATCTGGAAGCCAGATGCATTTCTGTATTCTAGAGCAGAATCACATCAAATCTTTGTCTCCCTATCTTCTCACACATCTTCAGAAGACTTTAGTCCTCTTGGTTTTCCAACACTTTCCTACACAAAGGATTCTTTCTCTAAGTGAATAGGGCTAGAGTGTAAATACTATGTCACTTCAAAATTCTGCTTGTCTGCAGCGGGTGGTTTGTGCATTTGAGAATGTCCTGATAAGCAGATTCTGACTTCAGTTACGTCCTTGCCTGAACAGCCTTTGTTGTGCAAGGCTCCTGTGTACACATAACCCTCAGCCCTTGACCTGCACCACCCGACTGAGGATTCATTTCCTCGCTGGATTGTGTGCTATGATACTTTAATCACACTCCTTTTGACAGCATGATCAAATTCACGTTTCCTTATTCTCATTATTGCATTTGTCCTGCCAAATCCACTTTTGGAGAAACCTACCTACCTACTTTTCTCTGCTGCTACATACATGGGCTATGCTAAGGTGAGAAAGAAAGAACACTATTGCACAGGCTAGAGTCCCTATATTTTATGAGGGAACTTTCTGGCTCCACCCTCAGCTAAATTTTTGATCATATATGAAAACCCTATTATGTATGCTAGAATAGACCTCTCTTGAATAGTAACAGTGGTGACTCAAAATCTTTTTTTTTTTAATTCCACTTAGTTTAATCTCCTTTTCCTTCACTCCTACCTTTCTTAGAAGTTTCAGTGTTTTTGTAAGGAATAAATAAGAAACTGTATATCAAGACCTTAGCATGGTGCCTAGCAAAACAAATATTTAATCACGGTTAACTAATTAACTACTGTTATTATTAAATAATTAGAAAATGCAGCAAGTAGGAAATAAAATTACACAGAATACCACTATCTAGAGGTATTTATTATTCAGTAGTTCTTATTTTAACAGACACAATAATTTAGATTAATGCTATTTCTCCCAAAATATAAATATTAATTTAGCAATTATTTATCTAAAGTTAAACAGAAAGTTTACTAGAAACATTAAACATTGACATTTAATGCATTTTAATATCATGTTTCTTAATGAGGTTTAGTTTTACACCTATCAGTAAAACTGAATAAAGTATTCTAAAAATCAAAGCCTGAAAAAGATGCTATTTTTCCAATTTTTTATGATAAAGGTATAAACATGATAAAAGTTGAAAGAATGGCCCTATAAAACCCACATACTCACAATATAGATGCACCAAATATTATCTCCAGATATGACACTTGGGAATATTTCAGCATGAAACTCCTAAAAATAAGTGTATTTTCGCACATAATCATCATTTCATTATCGTGTGCACGCTATGCTAGGTTGCTTGAGTCTTGTCTGACCCTTCGTCGCCCCTGGACTGTAGCCCACCAGGCTCCTCCGTCCGCGGAATTCTCCAGGCAAGAATACTGGAGTGAGTTGCCATTTCCTCCTCTAGGGGATCTTCCGACTCAGGAATTAAACCCACGTCTCACATCTCGTGCACTTGCAGGCGGGTTCTTCACCACCAGCGCCACCTCAGCTGTCCTTAGCTGTTTTTGTTCCTTGTTTGAACAAGATCCAGTCAAGGTCTTGCTATTGCATTTTGTTGCTGTATCTCTTCAATTCGTTTTATTCTATAAGAGTCCTCCTATTTCCCTCTCCTGATATTGACGTTTTTGAGGAGAATAGGTCAGTTTACTTACAAAATATATCACATTCTTTTTTGGATTTGTTTACTTTGATTGTACTTAACCTGTTTACCCAGCTCTTGAATACACTGTACGTTAAAAATTAGATTTGAAAGCTTAGATTCAGGTTAAACTTTTTTTTTTTCTTTGACAAGAATCATTCACAAGTGATCCTGTGAACTTCATAAAGCACTACATTAGAAGACACGCCATACTAGATTGCCTCACTATTTATAATGCTCAGCTTTGTTTGTTCATAAGCAGGAGTTACCAGTGTTAATCAGACAAGAGAATTACCTGTTTGTTTTTTTCTGGTTTGGACAATGCTTTTGTTTGAGCTGCAATGTGATTAATAGAGAGTTCTTGCTTGTGTCTTTTCCATCATGGCCACATCTATACCTTATATGATGTTCATGTTCTCTGAAACTGTTTATATTTCACAGGAGAACACTGTAACCAGCTCTGAGTCCAGGCCAGCTCCTAGAAACACCAAGGCCTATCTCATTGCCAGGAGACCTTTGGATATAAGGGAATGGTTTTTTGCAACATTAACTGTAAATTGACTAAATTTACTAAGTAAAAGACAAAGTTTATTAAAATCATGTCAAATTTTATATTGTTTATAAGAGAAATAAAGCATATGAATACAGGTAATTTAAACTCAAGTGATGGAAAATAAACACCAAGTAAATACTAGCAGAAAGGAAAAATGTGAAATATATTAATATTTGACAAAATAGACTTTAAAACCATTATTAGAGAAAAGCAATTCATAGTATAATCAAAAAAAGTTCAATTTATCTTAAGGGCGTCACAGTTCTAAATACTTCTTATTTAATTCCATGACATCACATATGTAAAACAAAAATTGAAAGATAAAGGAAAAATATAAAAATCCACAATCCTGGTAGGAAATTTTTAAATAGTATTATTGGAAATGTTCAAATAGTTACCAAACTGAATAGAATAGTATCATAAATTACTATGTGCCCATTACCCAGCTTTCTGCTGAAGTTTACTGCCTATGTGTACCTCTTTGGGGGACTTATCTGTTTTTATTCTTTGTAAATTATCCAATGTGTTGTTATAGTCTCCCTAATATTCATTTCACTCTTTGCACACTTGTAAAGCAGTTAGACAGAATTAACTATCCAAGGGGCTTAACAGAAGCCAGTTAAAGCAATTCCATCCCTCTTATGATGATAATTGATTCAGGTGACACAGATTTAAACCAATCAGTATCTGGTAGTCTCCTGTGCAAAGAGGATTAATTCATGGATATTTTAGTCAGTACAAAGCTCAGGACTTTTGTGTAAAGACAGGTTGAGTAAAGAATCGGGTCACCCCAGATACTCTTGGCAATCACTGAACCCATGAGAAAAGCCAACCCAAGGTCTGGGATCATGAAAAATGAGAAGAAAAGTAGTCAGAGTCTAGTAAAATTGGATCATAGGAGAATGTATGTTGAACTTCTCATTGTTTAACCCAGTTTGGGTCCGTTCTTTTGTTTGCAATGCCAAAAATGATAAAGCAGTTATTCTTTTTCTTCCTGTTTTGAAAGCTTTTTAAAATGTATTTGTTTCGCTGTGTAAATTTGTCTGAATACCTTTGTTAATTCTGTAATATATGTTACAATGCATTTTTTAAGTTTGCCATTTATCTTTTAACCTAGTCTACGGAATTTTTCTTTTCACATATGAGAGGCAGATCCATGATTTTGGGGTCAAAAAGGTTTACAATTTCCAAAATCCTCATTAAAAAGAAGAACAATTATAAAATTAATTTAAAACGTGAAAGTAATATTTCAGATGAGAAAAGAAATTATAAGAGACTATAAATATAGAACAGATGATAAATACTATAAGTATCCCAAGCTTCTGATTATTTTGTCATGTATCAAAGATTCTGTAAAACTTTCTATAGAGAGGATAGAAGTTAATATAGTTATTTCTATAGTTTGATTACCATTTATCTTTTATTATTATTATAATGGAGATATATAAAACTTGACCCACAAATGTACTCAAATGTTTGCAGCATTGTTACAAATTTTGGGGGCTCTATGAGCACAGGAATAGTGATAAAATTTTACATCAATGAATTGCCCAAGGGAAAATTTTTTGAAATGTGTGTTGTATTCATAAGCATAATGCTGCATTAATAAGTACATTTCCAATAGGAGAGAACTTCCATTTTTGACTAATCGTTGAGTAAAAGCAAATCCTCTATAAATTTTTTCTATCTGCTATGTGGAAGAATTAATAAATAAATATAACATATAGAAAAAAATACATAGCTGCTTACTCCTTAATTTCAAGGATGTAATTTACTTTCACCCACATAATTTATTGTAAATCACCTAAATATATGCTGCTGCTGCTGCTCTTGCTAAGTCGCTTCAGTTGTGTCCAACTCTGTGCAACCCCATAGACGGCAGCCCACCAGACTTCCCCGTCCCTGGGATTCTCCAGGCAAGAACACTGGAGTGGGTTGCCATTTAATATATACAACTAAAGCTAAATTGGGTATATGCCCTCACTTATTTTAACTATGTAGAAGTGTTACGTCCTTAGCGGTATCCAATCCTTTGCGACCCCATGGACTGTAGCCCGCCAGGCTCCTCTGTCCATGGGATTCTCCAGGCAAGAATACTGGAGTGGGTTGCCATTTCCTTCTCCAGGGGATCTTCCCGACCCAGGGATCAAACCCATGTCTCCTACACTGCAGGCAGATTCTTTACCATCTGAGCCACCAGGGAAGCCCCAACATTTCTTTAGCCAAACCCCCAAAATTGTTCCTGGCCAATCCAGTGCCTCCTGACACAGAAGCAAATGTAACAGAGAGAAAGTTCAAGCAGAGGGAGATGATGATAGAAAACAAAGATTGGCAAACTTACTCTACAAATGGTCACAGAGTAAATGTTCTGGGGTTTAAGGACCATAAGATCCCTATCACAGCTAGCATCCATACATAACAGGAAAAAGAATGAATATGGTTTGTTCTACTAAAGTTTATTTGTGAAGACAGTGGGTTGGATTTGTCCACCTCTGATCTAAACCAGGTGAAGCGAAAATATCATGTCAGTGTACATTCACAATAAATATAAGACCATTTGAGCATATTTAAGGCCCTTGTCTTAATTAAAGGTTGAAGGCGGGAGGAGAAGCGGATGACAGAGGATGAGATGGTTGGGTGGCATCACTGACTCGATGGGCATGAGTTTGAGTAAACTCCAGGAGTTGGTGATGGACAGGGAGGCCTGGCATGCTGCAGTCCATGGGGTCACAAAGAGTCGAACATGACTGAGCAACTTTCATTTTCACTTTTGTGGCCCTTGAAAGAGTGCACGTAAGCACAGTATTAAAATTTAATAATCATTAGCATCCAAAGAAGTCTGCCTCTAATCACAAAATATTTGCTTTTCTTGTGTGATTTTTCCTTTCTATGACTTCTTCTCTATACAGAAGCATATAGTTTTCTATCTTTTTTTTCAAATCTTTTGAATTGTTTCCTTTTATGTTTATGCTGTCTCTTATACACATCTAGATGTGTATAAGAGACAGAGATACGATTCCTTAATCTTTATGAAATTTATTGTTTTGAATGGTGTGATTTGTGAATCTATTTTTATAGCATTTTAAATTTTCTTAGGAACATTTATTGAATAATTTTCTCCCCACTAATCTGAAGTTCCTCTTTTATCATAATATTGAAGATTGAACTATGATTTTTTGCCCTCCTTTTATTAATATCTAACTCCTTCAGTAAATTTAATATTTCTCCATGAGGAATAAAGACATAATATATTTTGTTAATTTCAGGATACTGTGTTATTTTTGCAGCTTCAGTGAATATAATTTCTTTTCTACTATTTTGAATTAGTTGTTGCAGGAACATACCAAGCTATTGGTTTTTGTGTGTTGATTATGTATCAGTGCACATATTGTCTAATATGTGTCAGTTCTTTTGAAGTTTCAAGGTAGATAATTATATTGTCTGTAATAAATTTTAACCTACTCTGGCCTACATTTTAATTTTCTTTCTTGTTTTAGAATCAGGGTTATCCTAGCTTGTAAAATGAGTTGGGTAGTAATCCATCCTTTTATATTTTTGAATAATTGTAAAACTTGGAATTATCTGTTCCTCTCTTCTTTGATGTTATTATGCAGAATTCTTCTGTAAATTATGAATGTTTGGTGCCTTTTGAAACGTAGGTCTTTCACTACCATTTAAATTTATCTGAAAGACATGATCTAAGAATAAAAAGACTGACTATACCAATTAGTGAAAGTAGAGTCTAATATTCTTATATATTTCAATATTTGCTGTTTGGATGTAGCCATGTTTCTATTTTTGCTGTTGTTTTCCTTTGTTCTTCTTGTGAACATTTTCAAGTATTTATTAGTCTTTTTTTTAAAAAATAGCTGTTTCTACTGATATAGTCTCATTGCTATTTGCTTAACTTTTGCTTTTACATTTACAATTTTCTTTCTTTGAGTTTGTTTCAATAAGCTTTTGCAAACTAAAGGTTTTTACATATTTATTCACCCCTTTCATTAAAAAATCATTGAATGGTATGCATTTTCTTTAGAGTATTGCTCATTCTACAATTTTACATTCCTTGTCCACTTCCAAGTATTTGTTAATTTCTATTTATTGCTCAATACTTAAATCATGTAAAATAGGGTTTAAAATATTTTAAATAATGAAAATTTTAGGATATCTTTTATGGATGCATTCTAATTATATTTATGATGCATAGTCTATGTGATACTAATCCTTTAGAATTTGTTGAGACTCCCTTTATTCCCAAGGTGTGTTCAAGTTTTTCAAGTATTCCATGTGTTCCTGAAAATATGTGTTCTGTCCTTGTCAAGGTTGGTAGACATCGTATCAGTATCGGTATAACCACCAGTATACCCAAGTCTCCACTCCTCCTTGGTACACTGAAAGTTTCTACTTCCCTGCCTCCTTTGACTCAGCCATGGCTTTGTTACTTGCTTGAGAGAACAGAATGTGAGTGGAAATCACATGCGTTACTCCTCGTGGAAGCAAGAAGAAGCTGGGGGCGCGATTTCCGGTGCTGTCCTTTGTGGCTGCTGTCTCTGAAGATTCACTTTGAGATGGCAGCATGAAAAGAAGGTGCAGCCTCTCCCAGCTGGATCCCCGAAATCTGACTCCACAGAGCAGGGCTCCCCTGCTGAGTCAGCAGGGCACGGAGACTCTGTGAAAAATAGCCTTTCTTTTTTAAGCCTTGAGGTTTGAGGATTATTTGTTAGTATAATGTTCCATCAATCAACTGCAGACAATTTATACTGTCAAAACAACCTCATAACTGTGATGGCTCATAGCAACAATGACTTTTTGTTTATGTGATATAACCCACGGTGGGCTTTAGATTTTGCTCTAGGACCCAGGATAAAGGAGCACGGCCTCTCACACACTCTTGATGCTATTGCAGAGGGAACCACAGAGATCCTGGTACACATGATGCTTCTTAAAGCTTGTGCCTAGAAGTGGATCATGTCACTTGCATTCATATTGCTTAAGCCAAAGGATACACTGTGTAGCCATGCTCGGTATCAATGATGTAGGAAGAATTAAACTTTCATTAGGATGCGCCTCACAGGGAAGAGCTAAAAGGGAATGCAGTGCATATTTTGACAATAATAAACTCTAACATAAAAAGCATACCCTAGTCCAATATACCTCATTTTCTATTTCTGTTTGCTATGTCCATTTGTGACAGAAGTGTTTTAAAGTCATACAGTTTAATTGTGGGACTACATCTTCTTGTCATTGCATTGATTTTCCTTTATACACTTCAAAGAAATGTTGCAAAAAGCATACTTGCTTCATAACTATTAATATTATATCCTATTGATGAGTTATTATGCTCACAGTTAGGAAGATTTTTATTTTTCCTTTTTTAAGATTTTCACCTTAAATTTATGTTATCTTCTCTGATAATGTTATCTTCTCTGATAAGATTACTGCACATGATTAATTAATTTTACCATAATACTATTTAAAAAATTGAGGGCAAAATTCTGAAGCCAAAATTTGTCTTTGTCTTGGTTTGAAACCTGGCTCTGCCACTTAATACCTGGGTGAGCGTAAGTAAGGTGACTAATCCCTCTATGCCTTAATTTCCCTGTCTGTAAAACAAAACTAAAAATAAGTATGCTGCTGCTGCTGCTAAGTCGCTTCAGTCGTGTCCGACTCTGTGTGACCCCATAGACGGCAGCCCACCAGGCTCCCCCATCCCTGGGATTCTCCAGGCAAGAACACTGGAGTGGGTTGCCATTTCCTTCTCCAATGCATGAAAGTGAAAAGTGAAAGGGAAGTCGCTCAGTCGTGTCCGACTCTTCGCGACCCCATGGACCGCAGCCTACCAGCTCCACTGTCCATGGGATTTTCCAGGCAAGAGTACTGGAGTGGGGTGCCATCGCCTTCTCCGAAAAATAAGTATACTTCCTGGCATTGTTGTGAGGATTGGAATTATGTCTGGCATGAGTCTAAATGAGTATTTACATGTTTTTCTTAATGAATTATCTAGTGTCTTTTATAAAGTAAACAATGGCAGGATTTGGATTGCTTTGCCAACCGAGAATTTCAGTAGATTAGCTTAAATAAGTCACAGTTACTGTGATTACTAATATTTCTGGACTAATTATCTTTGTTGTTTCTTAAGACTTTACTTATTATGCATCCTCTTTTTTTCTTTCTTCTGCCCTTTATTGGATATATTTGATTTCTTTTATTCCATTATTTTTCTATACTATTTTAAAACTTATTTTATTTCTATTGTTCTAAAAAGTATTTTTAATACAGCACAAATACTTCCATTGACATTTTCCTAGAAAATTTGTTTTAATTAATGTCTCTATACGTCCACCTCTAGTCTCTACCTCACTTCCAATGCTGATCCAATTTACAGTCTTTGTCCTAGATTGTAAAAGTAAATCATGTATTTAACCAAGTGATACAATTAAGACTGTAACATTTGTGCATCTATGTTCTTAGTATCACTTTTGCCTGCCATTCAATTCACTTAGAATTATTATTTTTTTCTTATTAGAACACACTATTCTCAACTTTATGAAACTTTCCTAAAGACACTTCCATGTTTAGTTATTAGCCTCCAAGGATTCTTCAATCCAGTTCCATCTCTCGCCAGTCTCATGGGCTTCCTCAGAGTTTCTTTTGCTCTTAAATCCCCCTTTCTATGTTTGACCACAAATATGTATTTGCTTAAAACTTTTTACCATCATTTTAAAAGTTTTACAAGAGGAGACAACTCCCCTGTGTTTTCCCTACTCCATTTAGAAATCACAATTATAATCGAAGACTATAAAAATAGAGTAAAAAAGAGTATATGGTGACAAATGATGGATGGATTTGAAGGCAACTGATCACTGACTGAGAAACACTAATTATAAATATGTTTACTTTAATTCATGAGCTACCAATTTTTTGTTTCAAAATTTTCATGATTATGTTCTCTGAATGCTTTAGTACTATCAGATTAGGTGTATGAAACACCTAGATTTTGTGAATCTCTAGCAATTAGCCAAGTCATAGAAACAACCATAGTTAAGTTTAATTTCTTAACAAATACCTTAATAATCACTTATTTGCCTTATCACAAGAAATCTTAGAAGATGTGGGGCAATTTAGAAACAAAAGAAACATTAGCTGTGATAGATTCAAGTGCCAATGGAATGGTATGTGAACAGAACAGTTCTGCTGCATTCTGAATTTATCTCACATTACCTACCATAAAAATCAATAATATGGTCCCAACTTAACTTTACAGGTTCAGATACATTGATATGTGCACTCCCCTGGCCTTTTCCACACACTACTGTGTTCACATCTTCAGCTCAGTTCAGTTCAGTCGCTCAGTCATGTCTGACTCTTTGCGACCCCATGAATCGCAGCACGCCAGGCCTCCCTGTTCATCACCATCTCTCGGAGTTCACTCAGACTCACATCCATCGAGTCAGTGATGCCATCCAGCCATCTCATCCTCGGTCGTCCCCTTCTCCTCCTGCCCCCAATCCCTCCCAGCATCAGAGTCTTTTCCAATGAGTCAACTCTTCGCATGAGGTGGCCAAAGTACTGGAGTTTCAGCTTCAGTATCATTCCTTCCAAAGAAATCCCAGGGTTGATCTCCTTCAGAATGGACTGGTTGGATCTCCTTGCAGTCCAAGGGACTCTCAAGAGTCTTCTCCAACACCACAGTTTTAGCAAATGCAATTAAGAATTCCATATATGGGATTTTCTAACATGCCTGATCATTTAAATCCTGCAAGTGGTTTAAAACCCCATTACAAGAAGACATAACCAATGAAGCCATTTGGATTTCCTCAACAGTTGATAAATTCTCTCATTTTCAAGGACATTGTTTCTTTGATGATGTTTATTCATCTTTATTTAAAGATATAACTTTGTGTGGTTGTATTTTTGTGTTTTACACACACACACATATACCACCAGCACATTATATACTTTTGAGGAGCTTAAACAATGTTTAACTCAGTTTCAGTAGCCCCTGTAGGGATTAGCATAGTATCTTGCTTTTTAAAATAAAACTATCAGTACATTTACAAATAGAATTGAATTTGATCATATTTCTTACTGGTACACCATTGAATAAGTCTACAAATTTAACTACTGAATCTGGTATGACGGACAGGCTATTATTTCTTTTGATTTTTTTTTTAAATTTTATTTTTACTTTCTTTTACTTTACAATACCGTATTGGTTTTGCCATACATTGACATGAATCCACCACGGGTGTATACGAGCTCCCAATCCTGAATCCCCCCTCCCACATCCCACCCCATATCCTCTCTCTGGATCATCCCCGTGCACCAGCCCCAAGCATCCTGTATCCTGTATCGAACATAGGCTGGTGCTTCATTCTTACATGATAGTATACATGTTTCAATGCCTTGATTTTTAAATGAAAAACTGGATTCGGTTTCTGCCTGCGCTAGTCTACCATTAGCCAAATTTCCTACAGATGCCTCTGTTGGGATTGGAGTCACCATCTTATAAATAATGACCTAAACATCAACCTACTGAAATTAACCCCTACAAAAAGATGCATAATAAATGTAAAGCATCAGAGAAACCTCATTGCAAGAATTTATCTTTGCCAAAGGGAGAAAAGATGCTGGGAGGAAGGTCCCACAGAAATGCTTTAATTTGTTGATGAGTGCTAACTACAATTTACAATCTCTGAACATTTGGTAAAACCCGTTTATTTTGCTGATTAGCCATTTCAATGTGTGTTTAGGGAAAAGAAACTCTGTTCAATTCTAAAGTTCTGTTCAACTAGGAGCGTGATTTGTCAAGATGATTCTAAGCTAAACTGTCAAGTCTTGGCCTCTTGCTGTTTAGGATGCCTTGGTTCCCCTGTGGGTGGCCCAAGTGAGGGGATAACTCATTTACACTGGGGCAGAACTGCATTGATAGAGAATATTATAGCCCAAAGAAATTTAGAGACAAACGAATCCAATCCCTGACTTTGTTTTCTTATTTCTAAAATGAGGAATTTAGAGGTTTCCCTGGTGGTCCAGTGGCTAAGACTCTGTGCTTCTAGTGCAGGGGGCCCTGGCTCAATCTCTGGTCACACAACTAGATTTTCCTGCTGCAACTGAAGGAGTCTGCATGTTGCAGTTTAAAAATCCTTCATGCCCAAACGAATACCAAAGCTTCCGCATGCCACAGTTAAGACCCGGTGCAGCCAAACAAATAAATAATAAAAAAAAAAATAAAATCAGGAATTTTAAATTAAAAGTCATGAAAAGCATGTATTATGGACAGGGAAGCCTGGCGTGCTGCAGTCCATGGGGTCGCAAAGAGTTGGACACGACTGAGCAACTGAACTGAACTGAAGAACTTCTAGAGTCAAAGCAAAATTTCCAAGTGATCTATATTACAGTTGGTTAACTGCAAAACAAATAAATCATCAAAAGTAATTGTACAACCTGAATTTCTCCAGGTCTTACAAGATGAACCACATGTTTCGATGGCTGTAGCTTTTGTTTGCCTGTGAAGGACATCTGGTGCTCTTCTCGATTTTATCCAGTTATTTCTGGAAGTCTTTCAGTCTACAGTTCTTAAACATTCATTCTGTAGTATTGGTCCTGCCCTGCCCTGGGATCCCTGGATGATGTCTCATTTAAAATTCCTAAGGGCACCTTCCACTCCCTCTGTATGCATCATCCACCAGAAGTGAGCTACATCAGCCCTAAGTGTACTATCTCCCAAGCTCACAAATCCAAAATCTTTCCAAGTGTCACCTGGAATCCTCAAGTCACTGTAGTGATGCTCTGCACCAAATTCTTCTCTACTTTCTGTCACCATTCCCTTCTCCAGGGGATCTTCCCAAACCAGGGATCGAATCTAAGTCTCCTACATTGCAGATTCTTTACCAGCTGAGCCATCAGGGAAGGCCTCAGTCAACACATTTCATTAAGAATAAGGCAGTGCGGTATCAGCTGAAATAGCAGAATAATCAACAAATAATAAAGTAAATAATACAGACATTTACTAGAGTCCTTAGGGCAAAGTCTGGCTCATTCTATCCTTTAGCTCTTCTTCAGCCAGTAGATGGTGTTTTCTCTGTTGGTCACAACACAGCTGTGCGAGCACCAAGTTTCACATTATCGTATGATGTTAATCAGGAATAATCATGAATAACTTTAAAGTAAGCAAAATGAATACTGCATGCCCTGCATTGAGCACCCATCTAAATTATACCTTAATGCATCTCAAGAAGAAAGAAAGGCATAGGGGCTGGTCACTCCTCAGATACACGTTTCTTTTTATAAAAGAATGTATTGCCAGGACATGGAAGCAACCTAGATGTCCATCAGCAGATGAATGGATAAGAAAGCTGTGATATATATAAACAATGAAGTATTACTCAGCCATTAAAAAGAATACATTTGAATCAGTTCTAATGAGGTGGATGAAACTGGAGCCTATTATACAGAGTAAAGTAAGCCAGAAAGAAAAACACCAATACAGTATACTAACACATATATATGAAATTTAGAAAGATGGTAACGATAACCCTGTATGCAAGACAGCAAAAGAGACACAGATGCATAGAACAGTCTTTTGGACTCTGTGGGAGAGGGAGAGGGTGGGTTGATTTGGGAGAATGGCATTGAAACATGTATAATATCACATATGAAATGAATCGCCAGTCCAGGTTCAATGCATGATACAGGATGCTTGGGGCTGGTGCACTGGGATGACCCAGAGGGATGGTACGGGAGGGGTGTTCAGGATGGGAAACATGTGTATACCCGTGGCGGATTCATGTTGATGTATGGCAAAACCAATATAATATTGTAAAGTAATTAACCTCCAATTAAATAAATTTTTTTAAAAAAGAAAGTGTAGCTAGACTTTGCTTAAAATGCCATCTCTAACTTTAAGAAAGAGGGCAAGCATATCTGGCATCCTCGACTTCTATAGTAGGAAGCTAGTAAGAAAGATGGGGGATGAGCATGGCTTGTGCTTGCCCAGCTTGCTGAGTTCTTTAGAAGACTCCTTGGGCTATTGTTAGACACCCTGCTTTACAGATTAGTAGATTATGTCTTTGGAGCCTGATGCTGTAGGGAAAGTGTCTTTGACAGAACTTGTTCTATTCTCTAAAAACTGTTCCCCCTTAGACATGTGTGTATTCCCTGAATCGTGTTCCAGAAATACACCCTTTAAGCAAGCTCCTGGTAAGTTTGCCACCTTCAGTTTACCGTAAGTGTAATATATACAGCTTGAGCTCAAGGCTGGGGTCCTGAAACCAGTGAGAAGGGGAGTAACCTCTACCTAGAGGAAGCTCCATCATGTGCTAAGAACAGTAGCTAAGAGGAAGTGAGTAACCTGGAATTTGCTTCCAACCCTAATAGATGAGCAATGACTAGCATGAAAAGAAAAATCCTGAAAGAGGAACAAAAACATCCAGTTTCTAGTGCCAGATTTGCCCAACTAGAATTTAACCTTTGAGTCTCATTTTCCTCATCTGAAAAATGTGCTGAGTTACATAAAAACTGTGACCTTACAGTTCAACATGGCATGATTCTATAAAATTTAATTCAGCCTTGGACCACTCACCCTTTCATACAGAGTGGAAGAAAGATGACCATTAAGCTAAATAAGAAGTGTGGAGAAAGTGCCAAATGTAAGGCTACTATATTTTTCTTAGCAAGTGTTCCACAATCTACCCAAACTAAAACTGTGATATATCAAGGCATATTACAGAGAATACTGGGCAAGGCCTTTGCCAATAACTAGCTGCACGACATCAGTAAGTTATTTACTGTGTCTAAGCCTCTAGCCCAGAGAGGTTAGACTTAATGCCTAAGTTCTCTTCTGGCCCTAAAATATGATGATATAGGATGGACTTCTTTATTACTCTCCTGTCTCCACTGAACTCTTGACAAGGACTTAATGTTAAAAATAACTCTTCTCTCCACTGTAATTTAAAGAGATAAACAAAGTTTGTAACAATAAGACGAAAGCAAGGAAGACCAAAAAACACAAAGCTGAGTGCATTACATTTGCCTTTGTCAGGGAAGGACACCCTTGAAGATCTTAATACTTGATTTCTAAATTAACAGCTCACTGTTTCTTATGGGTCAGCTCAAGCAACTTCAAAATTATTTTTTTAATAAATGATTTTAAAACATTAAAAATATTGGAACTAAAGTTATGTATAATATCTTAATACACACAAAAAACACACAGAGAAGAAAGCAATGGATATCTTGTAGTTATAATGCCAATGGAATAAAGCCAGACTCCAAAGAAGAAACCTATATGATTTCATTTATATGATGTCCTATTTGAACTGTGGGGTTGAGAGTCCCTTGGACTGCAAGGAGATCCAACCAGTCCATCCTAAAGGAGATCAGTCCTGGGTGTTCTTTGGAAGGAATGATGCTAAAGCTGAAACTCCAGTATTTGGCCACCTCATGCAAAGAGTTGACTCATTGGAAAAGACTCTGATGCTAGGAGGGACTGGGGACAGGAGGAGAAGGGGATGACAGAGGATGAGATGGCTGGATGGCATCACCGACTCATGAGTTTGAGTGAACTCCAGGTGTTGGTGATGGACAGGGAGGCCTGGCGTGTTGCGATTCATGGGGTCGCAAAGAGTTGGACACGACTGAGTGACTGAACTGAACTGAACTGAAAACAAACTTAATTTCTTCTTTTTTTTTTTAATAAGTTGTATTTTCTTTTTTGGCAGTATTCAAACTTCCCAAACCAGGAATCAGATCCACTTTCCCCATAGTGGAAGCATAGAATCTTAACAACTGTATCCCCAAGGAAGTCCCACAAAAGTAATTTCTGATATTAGAAGTCAGAATAGTAGGTGAGGGTCGTGACTGGAGGAAGATAGGAGCAGAAGTATCTATATTCTGGGGCTCTTTTAATTCTTGATCAGTACACACACTTAGGCTCATTTCATGAAAAATACATAAAGCTAAACACCTATGATTAGTGCTTTTTTCTGGGTGTCTATTATATGTCAATAAAACTATTTTATATGGGTAAGTACTTACACTGATCTGAGTGATCTAGTACTTATATTGTTCAAAAGTGAACAAGTGTTCATTTTTATCTTTTAAATTATCATTTAATCATAAATAAATTCATCATTAATGATTAAATCATTTATCATTAATCCAGACATAGGTAATTAATATTTCCCAATAATTTTTTTCTTAAAATTCCTGGGGTATATTATTACATACAAGTTTTTAAATTGACTGAATGCTGGGATTATAGACAGTGTTTATTTTCTTGTTTATAATTTTCAAGATTTTCGACATCAAATATGTATTAATTCTATAGACATAAAAATAATTTTATGTAAAAGAAAATAAGTTAACAAAGAATAATTGTGAGAGGAGAGATTTTCTTTTATTAGAAAGCTTCCACATATGGTAGACAGATGGCAGGGAGCTACTGAGACCAATTTATTTTTCAAGGTGAAAATTACATATTGTTGATACCATCTTCTCTTTTCATTGTGATGGAATATTAACAGAAAATGTGAAGATGTAAATAAGACTGTGACATTTTTTGATGCTCACTGTTTTTGTCCAACCTCAGAGGGCCACACAAGGAAGCTCTGCAGATTCACAGCAACTAGTTACCACTTCAGTGCACCGGTGTGCATGGGTCAGGAATTCCCACTCTTGGTCTGGTTGGTGCAACTCGATCACCGAGTTGGCATCTAATACGTAGAGTACTACAGAAGTAGCGACGTCTTATTCTTACCAGTTTACAGGAGTCCGAGATGCTAATACTTAAAATTACATTGGACCACCTGTGGCTGGTTTTAAAGCATTTTACAACATAATGATCCAGATATCTAAATGTAGATGGAGAAGGTAAGCTGTTTATGAAAAGCTCCTATGAATTATCAGTATTAACCTTTTGGCATTCCTTCTCACTTCCTGCCAACATTTCTCCTCTTTCTTCAATTTCTTCTTCCCTTCTTCCCCCTCCCCTCTCCTCTCTCCCTCCTCCACTTCTTTCCTCATCCTTTCCTTCGCTGTCCCATCCTCTATGTCTCCCTCTCTCTGTCCCTTCCTTTCTCTCCTACTCTCTTCCCTTTCTTTTCCTCAACTTCTCCACTGGAGCTTGTAGATCACAAGTCTGTGATACAATCAGCCCCTCAGTCCACATGAACAAGAGTCAAGTGTACTAACTAAAGTTCTCCTGGGATAGTTTCTGCTAGAAACAAATCACAAATAAAAGTACTAATTAGAATAACTATGGCCATTAGCCTCTTGATGAAAGTGAAAGAGGAGAGCGAAAAAGTTGGCTTAAAGCTCAACATTCAGAAAACGAAGATCATGGCATCTGAGCCCATCACTTCATGGGAAATAGATGGGGAAACAGTGGAAACAGTGTCAGACTTTATTTTTTTGGGCTCCCAAATCACTGCAGATGGTGACTGCAGCCATGAAATTAGAAGACGCTTACTCCTTGGAAGAAAAGTTATGTCCAACCTAGATAGCATTTTCAAAAGCAGAGACATTACTTTGCCGACTAAGGTCCGTCTAGTCAAGGCTATGGTTTTTCCAGTGGTCAGGTATGGATGTGAGAGTTGGACTGTGAAGAAAGCTGAGCGCCGAAGAATTGATGCTTTTGAGGTGTGGTGTTGGAGAAGACTCTTGAGAGTCTCTTAAACTGCAAGGAGATCCAACCAGTCCATTCTAAAGGAGATCAACCCTGGGATTTCTTTGGAAGGAATGATGCTAAAGCTGAAACTCCAGTACTTTGGCCACCTCATGCGAAGAGTTGACTCACTGGAAAAGACTCTGATGCTGGGAGGGATTGGGGGCAGGAGGAGAAGGGGACGACCGAGGATGAGATGGCTGGATGGCATCACAGGCTCGATGGACGTGAGTCTGAGTGAACTCCGAGAGATGGTGATGAACAGGGAGGCCTGGCGTGCTGCGATTCATGGGGTCGCAAAGAGTCGGACATGACTGAGCAACTGAACTGATTATGATTACAATGTCACAACTTGGTCTTAAGTGTGCTAAGTATCCAGAACTGTCACATTTGCAGACAACATAATTGCACATGCTAAGATTTAGAATTCTTTTTACTCACTATGGAAAATAGGCCATATCTGTACATTATGCAAATAAACACATCCATACATATCCAGAATATTATGGTGTCTAAGAAGCCTAAAACACTAAGTGAAAGAATGTGGGCAAGGAAAGAAGAGTAAATTTTTTTATTTTTTTAATTGAGATGTAATCGACATATGACACTATATTAGTTTTAGGTAAACAACATAATGATTTGATATTTGTATATATTGCAAAAAGTTCCAGGTCTCTGCTAACATGGATTTCTAGTAGATTTTAGCATCTCCTTGAAACTCTTCGGGTAATCCCATGCTTGTATTACAAAGTGTGGTTGAGATGTTTAGAGTAAGACACAGATGAAATTCAAGTTCAAAGTCAGGTCAGAAGAGAGGTGAAGTGGAGGGTGTGCTCCACCTCTATATACTGAAAATGGCAATGGGAACGAGCCGCCAGGTGGTACAGATGAAGTCTGTATTTTATTGAAATGTGTATGTGTGTGCAGGAGCTTCAGAGTTTTCTAGAAATCATGCTATACATTAATCTATGTGAGGTGTGCAACCCTAATGCAGTATTGACAGCAGCTTTAACTCTCTGGCCTTCTGACTTCCTCTCTATAATCACATCAAATAGAAACCAAACAATTACACACAGATGTGTTAGGTCTGGGAGCCATAACTTTGACTTGACATTTACAGGATCTTCCCATAAAAACTTAGGCACTGAAATTATGACTGTGGCAGGAGAGAAAGACAGATTTAGGAAAAGAAGCTCCTCTTCTCAGGAAGAGTTTCTGACACGTAGAGAATATTCAATAAATGCCCACTGCTCTCAGGGTACCACTGCCTCCCTTACCCACCTTCGCTTAAGCCTGACCCTGTGGGTGCACATTTAATTCTGCCTGAGTTTTGAGAATTCACATTCTTAATGACATTAATGGCCATTTATTTTGCCTGAGAGAATCCCTAAATACTGGTTTGAATTCCGACTGTCCAGACTGTTGTCATCTCTAAGTTGGGGATTCATGAAGGACCGTGGAGGTTGGACCCTGATGTTAGCTACTAAGTGAGTCTTCAGTGAGTGTGTAACAACCTCAAGTTCTCATTAAAACGAATGCATCAGGATGCTAGTGGAAAGTGTAGCTGAATCCTCCTGTCTAATTGGCGTGGGTGATCTATGACTCAGTAATATGACTGGCTTCAAGAAAAGTGAGGAAGCTCCAGGAGCTCTTTTTGTGAAGAAATATTACCTTGTTCAGGAAAAGTACCCAGTGTGAAATTCATTAGTGAGCATGTGTGCCTGGGAAGTAGAAATGAGGAAAAGTGGTCAGGAAGAAGGGCTCACTCGTTTCCATGGAAACAAACAGAGCAACCTGCCCAGCTGATTTGGTTCTATAATTTTAAGGAATTTCTTTCTTAACTGGGCTCCACAATTTCCTGGGAGGGAGGTCCAGATCAGATTTATGTACATTATGGGCTTTTCTATTTCTTGAAAGAATAAAGCTAGCTGAGAGAGCAGAAGTAAAGATTAAGTGTTTGCTGAAGCACTGGTATAAATCTATCATTCCACTGGGAACAATAATTTCTTATTGTATAAAAAGCTATAGTGAAGAGTGAAATGAGATACTGAACTTTAAAAATCCTATATCTTCCTACGTTTCACTTTCCCATTCTGGGCACCTGCACTCCACATCCTTTCTAATCTTACAGAGTTAACTAGCATCACAGCCCTTGATAGCATATGATTGAGCCGAAAGCTGTCACTGGTTATTATCTCTCATCATTTTCCTCCAATTGAGTAAATCTTTTGCCATTCTTCTACTTTTTCAAAATTTTACCTTATTACCATCATCACATTTTTTAAGTACATACCATGTAAAAATACCAAGAAGGATTATAAGTCAATGTACCACATCCCCTATTTTTCTCAGAATCTTTCTCCTTAGAGCTGGCCATTTGCAGTAGCTTTCGGTGTATTCTTCCAACACTTTTTAACTATTTGATCATATGCATATGTGCATACACAGTTACAACATGCATGTTCATGTGCACACACTCATATACACATATGTATATGGAATAAGTATTTAGGCCAGAGGTTCCTTGAGAATATATACAATATAAATATTCTGCACTTTACAAAACTTCCAGTTTTTTCATTTTGAAAGTTTATGAATTCATGGTTTTCTATTTTCAGTTCAGTTCAGTTGCTCAGTCGTGTTCGACTCTTTGTGACCCCATGGACTGCAGCAAGCCAGGTCTCCCTGTCCATCACCAACTCTGGGAGTTTACTCAAACTCATGTCCATTGAGTCAGTGATGCCATCCAACCTTCTCATCCTCTGTCATCTCCTTCGCCTCCCACCTTCAATCTTTCTCAGCATCAGGGTCTTTTCTAGTGAGTCAGTTCTTCGCATCAGGTGGCCAAAGTAATGACGTTTCAGCTTTAGCATCAGTCCTTCCAAAGAAATCCCAGGGTTGATCTCCTTCAGAATGGACTGGTTGGATCTCCTTTCAGTCCAAGGGACTCGCAAGAGTCTTCTCCAACACCACAGTTCAAAGGCACAATTCTTCAGTGCTCAGCTTTCTTTATTGTCCAACTCTCACATCCATACATGACTACTGGAAAAACCATAGCTTTGACTAGAAGGACCTTTACTGGCAAAGTAATGAATGTCTCTGCTTTTTAAAATGCTGTCTAGGTTGGTCATAACGTTTCTCCCAAGGAGCAAGCATCTTTTAATTTCCTGGCTGCAGTCACCATCTGCAGTGATTTTGGAGCCCCCCAAAATAAAGTCTGTCATTGTTTCCCCATCCATTTGCCATGAAATGATGGGACCTGATGCCATGATCTTTGTTTTCTGAATGTTGAGCTTTAAGCCAACTTTTCACTCTCCATTTTCACTTTCATCAAGAGGCTCTTTAATTCTTCACTTTCTGCCATAAGGGTGGCGTCATCTGCATATCTGAGGTTATTGATATTTCTCCCAGCAATCTTTATTTCAGCCTGTGCTTCATCCAGCCCAGCGTTTCTCACGATGTACTCTGCATATAAGCTAAATAAGCAAGGTGACAATATACAGCCTTGACGAACTCCTTTCCTTCTTTGGAACCAGTCATTTGTTCCACTTCCAGTTCTAACTATTGTTTCCTGACCTGCACACAGATTTCTCAAGAGGCAGGCCAGGTGGTCTGGTATTCCTGTCTCTTAAAGAATTTTCCACAGTTTGTGATGATCCACACAATCAAAGGCTTTGGCATAGTCAATAAAGCAGAAGTTGATGTTTTTCTGGAACTCTCTTGCTTTTCCGATGATCCATCGGATGTTGGCAATTTGATCTCTGGTTCCTCTGCCTTTTCTAAATCCAGCTTGAATGCCTGACTTGGAGAATTTTGAGCTATAATTTACTAGCATGTGCTGCTGCTGCTAAGTCATTTCAGTCGTGTCCAACTCTGTGTGAGCCCATAGATGGCAGCCCAACCAGGCTCCCCCGTCCCTGGGATTCTCCAGGCAAGAACACTGGAGTGGGTTGCCATTTCCTTCTCCAATGCATGTAAGTGAGAAGTGAAAGTGAAGTCGCTCAGTCATGTCTGACTCTTAGCGACCTCATGGACTGCAGCCTACCAGGCTCCTCCACCCATGGGATTTTCCAGGCAAGAGTACTGGAGTGGGGTGCCAAAGTGAGATGAGTGCAATTGTGTGGTAGTTTGAGCATTCTTTAGCATTGCCTTTCCTTGGGACTGGAGTGAAAACTGACCTTTTCTAGTCCTGTGGCCACTGCTGAGTCTTCAAAATTTGCTGGCATATTGAGTGTAGCACTTTCAAAGCATAATCTTTTAGTATTTGAAATAGCTCAACTGAAATTCCATCACCTCCACTAGCTTTGTTTGTAGTGATGCTTCCTAAGGCCCATTTGATTTAATCAATGTGTTATCTATAATGATCCTTTAGTTTGATGCTTAAACTGCCCTCATTTGTCCACCAAGAGTCTCTTGAGGCCTATTTTGATGTCCTGTTGACATGTGTCAATTATTTTTTGAGCACTTCCTTACTTTTTTGCACAGGAGGATAATATAAGCTCATTTTGCATGCTCCCTGTTCAAGATCTGGAATCATCCAACTCTCCAAGGAGCACTAGTTCTATTTTTATTGGAAAAATGATATTTAAATAATATCAAATTTAGGGGTTAGATGTGCTTATTGCTATCCACAGGTATAGGTATGTGTATATGTATATATGTGTGTGTATATATATATGCATGTAATGTGTATGTACACACATTTCCATTAATATGGAACAAGCCAGTGGAGGTTATGGAATTCCAGCTGAGCTATTTAATTTCCTAAAAGATGATGCTGTTAAAGGGCTGCACTCAATATACCAGCAAATTGGGAAATCAGCAGTGGAAAAAGTCAGTTTTCATTCCAATCCCAAAGAAAGGCAATGTCAAAGAATGTTCAAGCTACCACACAATTGTGCTCATTTCACATGCTAGCAAGGGAATGCTCAAAATCCTTCAAGCTAGGCTTCAACAGTACATGAACCAAGAACTTCCAGATATACAACCTAGATTTAGAAAAGGCAGGGAAGCCAGAAACCAAATTGCCAACATCTATTGGATCATAGAGAAAGAAGGGAATTCCAGAAAAATATCTACTTCTGCTTCATTGACCATACTAAACCCTTTGACTGTGTGGATCAAAACAAACTGTGGAAAATTCTTAAATAGATGGAAATACCAGACCACCTTACCTGCCTCCTGAGAAACCTGTATGCAGGTCAAGAAGCAACGGTTAGAATCAGACATCAAAGAAAAGACTGGTTCAATATTGGAAAGGAGTGCATCAAGGCTGTATATTGTCAACCTGCTAATTTAACTTACATGCAGAATACATGATGCAAAATGCCAAGCTGGATGAAGCACAAGCTGGAATCAAGACTGCCAGGTAAAAATAACTACATAGACATGCAGGTGACAATCACCTTTATCACAGAAAGTGAAGAGGAACTAAAGAGCCTCTTGATGAAAGCGAAAGAAGAGAGTGAAAAGCTGGCTTAAAACTCAACATTCAAAAAACTAAGATCATGGCATCCAGTCCCATCACCTCATAGCAAAAAGATGGGGAAACAGTGACAGACTTTATTTTCTTGGGCTCCAAAATCACTGCATATTTGATTACATTTCTCTCATACTTTCTATATTCCCCCCCAACTTTAAAAATTGTCTTCCAATTTATCTTTCATATCAATAATAATGAACTGATTGATCTCTAATTATGTCTGCTTTACTCTGGATAGATATTTGTATTTCTCATTGAACCTTGGACTTACTAAACTTTCCAATAATAAAAGAAATATATTATTCTCATTGTGAAGAACCTGGAGAACATGCAAAAAAGACTAAGCTAAATATAATATTTAGCACACATTTAAGAGTTAGCTTTTTGTTAAGAATTTTTATTAATGTAAGCACTCATACATTTTATTGATTTGATTAATATTTTTACAAAGTAGAGTTATGCAACCCTTATAAAAATCCGAATAAAAAGGTGGATCGTTACATTGTGACAGTAAGAAAAAGTATTTATTTGTGTAACAATAAAAGTAACATTAAAAATTATCGATGTATAGTTCAAAAACGAATCTACGTTACTAAAAAAAATAAAGGATAATTATCTGTAATTCTAACGAAGGTAAAAAGAAACATAACGTGTGTATCACTGACTAAAGAATTATTTGGTAAAATTTCTGAATAATTTACAAAAGGAATTTGGTAAAATATACATAAAGATCTGTCCTTTCCAATCCGGTTAAATACAAGAATAACCATTACAGAAAAAGGGGTACAGGAAAAAATTAAAGAGGTTAGTCAACCCCCACTGTCCTACGTTAAATAAGAATAAAGTTCTACTTAAAAAGTTGAGACTCCTAATTGTAAGAAAAGGTTATAATACAATAGGTATAACCAAGACAACACTTAATGAAGAAGTATAATAGATGAGTAAAAAGTAGTTTGACAGAAGTAATTTAAGAAATTAATGATTTGGATTCGTAAAAGAAACTTTGGTCACTTTGTTATATGAGTTGTATACGTTTATACATATTTAAAAAAGAAAGAGGAGAGTAGATGTGAGAATAGAGGGTTGGGTCCCCCAATTACTAATTTTCACACGGAAAGGTACCAGAGGGTGCGTAATGTGTGTGTATTTTAAACATATTCCTACAAACAAGTGGTTTTGACCGAAGACAATATGTTCACTGAGAAGTTGAACTAAGTGAAAATTAATACTTCGAAAGTTCGTGTGTCTTGTTATGTTTGACCATTTTATGTGTGATAGATTTGTGATAGAGGGTATTAAATTTTTATAATTGAAAACCGTCTAAATAAAGGTTCAAAGTTTATCTGTTATGATTTCTATGTCAACCATAGATTCGATCAGGATAATCTATGTACATATTGTTGGAAAAAATTTACGAAGTATTAAATTGTTTATAAGGTGACCGATTAGATTTTTTTAAAAAGATCAATTTCTCAAGGCATAAAATACTTTGCACAGTTTTTATTAATATTGTGTCATGCTTTATGCCTTATAGATTGTTAGTTCATTTAGTTGTCTATGTAAAATTAATTTATGATGAAGTAATGAAAAACGCTGATGCTGAAGATAAGAGAATATTTTAGACAAATTTACCAGTGTTGCCATAAAAGACTTGACTGTAATGCTATAATATACTAAGTACACCTGAACACTGACCAGTGAAAAATGACTAACGTGAGGGACTTCCCTGGTGGTCCAGTGGTTAGGACTCTGCCCTTCCACTCAGGAGGCATGGGCTTGATCCTTGGTCCGCGAACTAAGATCCCACATGCCTTGCGTGCAGCCAAAAAAGAAAAATCACTTTTTTGAGACATTGGAAAACCCTACAAAATTCCTGATGACTTCAAGGGAGGCAAAAAGAAAAAAGAGAAAAAAAAAGTCCAGTGGTACATTTTTCAGGAAACCAAAAAGGCATAAGATCCTCAAAATTAGATCCTAGAAAACTTACCAAGTTCAGCCCTCAGAAAATATCATCCAAAACATCAATGTGCAAATGAAGAAAGAGCTGGACGTTTATCATACTGACTTCTAAAGGAATACATTTCATGGTACTATCTTTTCCATAAGGATGATTGCCTAGCAGAGTATGACTGGAAGGCTGCAAATGTTTTACATTAATTAAATCTTTCGTGGCGCTGAATGTCAAGAGTTAGACAAGGTTCAGAATGACAAAGCCATCCTATGGGTAGCAAGAGGAGAAGTCTGTGACAGAAATGAGCTTTAACACCTTATTACTCAGTGCCTAAAATCCCAACCCAACAGTTGCCCGCTTGGCTTACATTAAGTCTTAGCAGATAAATAGGGTCTCTTCTTAAAATACAAACATGTGATTTTGGAATTTCAACACATAGACATTTTAAGCCCCCAAAGAAGAATGGAAGTCACAGCAGAAAACACTTTAATGGGAGAAGGAAAGAGGGAAAACCAGAGACTAAGGAACCAGCAGTAAAGATCAGACCAAGACAGTGTTTTGAAGTTCATGTTCCAAGAGTTTGAACATTGCTAGATGGTAAATTCTCTGCTGGAATAAATGGAGATCTGTGCTTGCCTAGACAGTCGCAAAGCTCATCCTTGCCCCTGGTGATTCTGACAGGAGCAACCTCTCGAGGGCTGTGCTTACCACTGATGCCCTATGGAGCATCAGTAGACCAACGACAACAGCAAGTTCTACTCATGAGACAGGGCAAGAAAAGCTGAGCATCTGGAACCTCGGAAGTGGGATACATCACCCTGGAGTAACAGCCTTGTCTTGGGGCACAGCAAGAGGAAACATCAGGAAGGAACTCGTTCTCAGAATGAGGCTTATTACTTTCATCCTGTCCTCAGAGTTGTTGCATAAATTTCCCAAGAAAGCTACAAAAAGAAGCACTCAAAAAGTCTTACAAGCTCTGCTGTGAAAAGTCCTATGGAAGCGACATTGAGAGGATGAAACTGAACTTCCCAGCTGCCAAGGGACCTGAGGCTTTCGTCCTAGATATAAGGAAGCTGATACCTAAGAAATGAGGTGAACCCAGGAGAACAGCCTATAGGAGATTGGAATGTTGGATGTCAGGGTTTTAGGAAAAGTGTCACTGCTGCTGACAGCAAAGGTTGATGCCTCTGCTGCCACTGGGATTTCTGTCCATCAGACAACCCCCTGAGCAGCCCACTCATGAACACGTGAAACCTAATTCAAATTCATTTATTTATTCAATGAAAATGCATCGAGCCTTTGTCCCACCACAGGCACTGTGCCCTGTGCTCCCCAAGTGCTGGCTCTACCATGAAGAGGAGAGAGGCATTGCCCCCACCTTCAAAGAGGCTGAAGTCAAAACAGGATGAGATGACAAAGATAAACTGTGATATAAGACGTCATAAATCTTATGATAAGGTAAGTAGGTGCTAGGGGAGTAAATAGCAACAGAACGTTAGGAGGAAAATTCTTTTAAACTTGGACTAAAGCAAAAAGGTGGCTGGCATGTCTTTTCAATGTCCCACTGGGATGTCGTTTAACATGGATTATACAATTATTTCAGGAAATGCGCCTGTTTGACTTCACTGTTTACTACTGGGAGCTCAGACTTCATGAAGTTACATGTTAACTCATAGATTTCTGTCTGGAAGAGATGCTACCCATCAGATTTTATTGTGCCACAGGACTTTAACCACTTTATTTTAACCAATTGTGTCTCTAATGCAGCAAATTCATTTTAAAATTCCTTATCTAGTGGACTATATACCCTGTTTCTCAAAATGTTCTTTGAAACAGGTTAACAGCAATGGCAACCCACTCCAGTACTCTTGCCTGGAAAATCCCATGGACAGAGAAGCCTGGTAGGCTGCAGTCCATGGGGTCGCGAAGAGTCAGACATGACTAAGCGACTTCACTTTCACTTCTCACTTACATGCATTAGAGAAGGAAACGGCAACCCACTCCAGTGTTCTTGCCTGGAGAATCCCAGGGACGGGGGAGCCTGGTGGGCTGCCGTCTATGGGGTCGCACAGAGTCGGCCACGACTGAAGCGACTGAGCAGCAGCAACAGCTTATCATTGTTGGATAAGTGGATGAAATCTCTGATGCAGGTTCAGTCCCTGGTAGCTCAGTTGGTAAAGAATCCGCCTGCAATGCAGGAGACCTTGGTTCAATCCCTGGGTCAAGAAGATCCCCTGGAGAAGGGAAAGGCTACCCACTCCAGTATTCTGGTTTGGAGAATTCCATGGAGTCCATGGGATCGCAAAGAGGCAACACAACTGAGCAACTTTCACTTTCTATAAGAGTATGAGAATTACATTTCTAACTGATTATTTGACAACAATAGGAACTATTTCTGGGAGAATGAATATATCACCTAGCTTCAGCTGCTATAACAAAATACAACAACAGACATTGATTTATCACGGTTCCTGGAGGTTAGAAGTTCACGATTAAGGTGCCAGCATACTCTCTTCCTTGTGAAGCTTTCTTCCTGGCTTTCAAACGACGATCTTCCCACTCTAGCCTTCCATGGCCAGAGAGTGACTGATCTGTGATAGGATACTAATCCCATCACAGGGACCCCACCTCCATGACTTCATGAAAATGGAAAATGCTGTCCCTCCAAATATCATCACATTAGGGGCTGGGGCTCCAACATATGAGGTGGATCAGTAACATTCAGTCTATAACAATGGGGCTTGGGGTTTATCAGACAAGATTTGCAGGATGCACTCATGAAGGATGCAGCAGCTGGTGAAACTGACCTAGTATGGAAATGGAATCATGCAGCCCAAAGGGCTGTGGAGTCAGGCAGATTGAAATTCAAATCCTGTGTTCAGGACATACTAGCTGTTATATCGCAGCTCAGACACTCAATCTTCTGATCAGTTAAATGGAGCTGATAATAGTGACAATATCAGAGAAATGGTGTGATACTTACAATGCCTAAGACAGTACACAATGCTTGATGTTTATTCCCTTCCTACTCATCCGGTGCCAGTGCTTTGGGAATTTCCAAAGAAATGAAAACGAGATGCTTAGATCTACCCTCTTGGATTCTGGCTATCTCATAATTGACCTTCTAGATGGTTAAAAAGTTTATAACCTCTTCCATACAAATTATATACACATTTTCACCAAAATATGTAATTATGGAAGTCCAGAAATTTGAACCTTAAGGCAGCTATAATTTCATCTTAGGTTTCAAGCGTTCAGGACATGGCAGAGCCTAAGGAAAAGGACTATACAAATCAATTTTCATCTCACTAACTCAAGCTCGATTCAGTATTTGTGACAATTCTGCTAACGATCAGCATTGTGTTTACCTTTACTCAGCAGAACCTACTTAACAACGTGGTGGAAATTTTAGGAAGGATTTTTAATATGTTTAAGAAATCAAACGCTATTTATGCACCTACCTTAATTACAGTTGAAATATACAGCAAATTATGTAAAAATAAAATGTTCTTATCTAGTCTTTAAAGCTGGTCCCTGAGGGCTATTTACTAAGCTATACTTCATCACTTTCAAATATGAGAAGTCAGTTAAATAAACTTAATGTAAATGAATGCTGCTAAAAGTAGTCTATAGCTTAGATTTTTTTGCTAATTTAAATCAACCTCTCCTATTAGTCTAAATTGGCTTTCAGAGTAAACACAGTTTTATGTCATTCTCCAGCACACAGAAACACCCACTCCATGGCGCATTCTGAGGATAAATATGTAATGATGTTTTAAGGCGCTTTAAAGCAATGTGGCCAGGACACAAGATCACTACAGGTAATTTTTAATAAATTTGCTTTTAAAAATTTGGATCTCTTGTGTTCCTTGTCACTGTCTTCCTCCTCTACATATGTTTATATCTTCTTGTGGAGGCAGATAACTACACGGCTTATTGTCACCCTTACTGTTCAGCCTTATTCTCATCTAAAATATGCTTCTAGATGCCAACATTAGTGTTTCTGGCTAGAAGGAAAAATGTCTTGTTCCCTAGCTTTGGGCATAAATAATAGAAATAACTAAGGTTTGTCAAGCATTTAGAATGTGGCATTTAAATGTCAAGCATTTAGAACCCTGAATATTCATTGGAAGGACTAATGCTAAAGCTGAAGCTCCAATACTGTGGTTACCTGAGGCAAAGAGTCCACTCATTGGAAAAGACCCTGATATTGGGAAAGATTGAAGGCAGGAGAAGATGGGCGCAACAGAGGATGAGATGGTTGCATGGCATCACCAACTCAATGGACATGAGTTTGAGTGGCGTGCTGCAGTCCATGGGGTTGCAAAGACTCGGACACAACCGAGCAACTGAACAACAACAAATAGAATGTGGCAGGCTCTCTTTCAAGACTTTTATAAGAATAAACTACCTTAATTCGTGCAACCCCCTGAAGCCATCCCTATTATTACATCAGCTTCATGGATAAAGTAATAGAACATTTAGATGTCATCTTAGATGACATCTTAGATGTTACTCAAGATCATCTTAGATGTCACTCAAGATCATACGGATAATAATGACAGAGTCAGGCTTAACCCAGAAAGCTGAACCTAAGAATCTCCACATGTATCTTCTATCTTCTCTTTCACATATTAAAAATCTATGCTACCCAAACCATGACACTTTTCCTTATAAAAAGGACCATAATGGTTAATTTTATGTGTCAGCTGGATTGGACCACAAAGTGCCGAGATATCTGATTAAACACTATTCAGGGTGTGTCTGTGAGGGTGATTCTGGATGAGACTAAAAACTGGATCAAAAGGCTGAGTAAAGCAGATTGCCCTTCCCCGTGTAGGGGGACTCATCCCATCCGTGGCAAGTCTGAAAAGTATAGAAGGCTGAGCAAGGAGAGAATGTGTTCTCTTTGCCTGATGAGCTTTGAATGGTGACATCAGTGTTTTTCTGCCTTCAGACTCAAACTCACACCTTTAGCTCTACTGATCCTCAAGCATTTGAATGCAGATCTTGGGACATTTCAGTCTCTATAATCACATGAGCCAATTCCTTATCTATCTGCAGAACTATCTATCGCTATATCTATCTATCATCTATCTCCTATCTTTATATCTATACCTTTATATATCTGTATCTATATTGATCCTATGGGCTCTGTTGCTTGGAGAACCCTGTCCAATATAGGAACTCAGGACGCATGAGATTGCCCCTAACCAGTTTTACATTTCCCCCTATATTCTGTTAGGATATGGAGTACCATACCAAGATATGAAGCATATTCATGTATGAACAACTTGTGAATGGCCATCATTTTCAAATAAATGAATATAAGATACAGTATAAAGAAAGCTGAACACCAAAGAATTTATGTTTTTGAACTGTGGTATTGGAGAAGACTCTCGAGAGTCCCTTGGACTTCAAAGAGATCCCATCAGTCCATCCTAAAGGATATCAGTTCTGAATATTCATTGGAAAGACTGATGCTGAAGCTGAAACTCCAATACTTTGGCCACCTGATGTGAAGATCTGATTCATCTGAAAAGACTCTGATGCTGGGAAAGATTGAAGGCAGGAGGAGAAGGCGATGACAGAGGATGAAATGATTGGATGGCATCACCGACTCAATGGACATGAGTTTGAGTAAACTCTGGGAGTTGGTGATGGACAGGGAGGCCTGGCATACTGCAGTCCATGGTGCTGCAAAAGAGTTGGATGTGACTGAGCGACTGAACTGAAATCTCCTTACATAAGTATCTATTTACTATAACAATTTTATACAGTTAATCATTTTATTAAAGATATAATAGTAAAGAGAAAAGAACTGAGATCTTGAAACTAGACACTTGTTTCTCTAGGAGATCTATCAGCTAGGAAAACAGACCAACTTAAGGAATATAAGTACAGTATAAATACCCATTACTTATTAACCTACTAGTAACGGGGAAGGCGATGGCACCCCACTCCAGTACTCTTGCCTGGCAAATCCCATGGATGGAGGAGCCTGGTGGGCTGCAGTCCACGGGGTCGTGAAGAGTCAGACATGACTGAGCAACTTCACTTTCACTTTTCATTTTCATGCACTGGAGAAGGAAATGGCAACCCACTCCAGTGTTCTGGGAGTTGGTGATGGACAGGGAGGCCTGGCATACTGCAGTCCATGGTGCTGCAAAAGAGTTGGATGTGACTGAGCGACTGAACTGAAATCTCCTTACATAAGTATCTATTTACTATAACAATTTTATACAGTTAATCATTTTATTAAAGATATAATAGTAAAGAGAAAAGAACTGAGATCTTGAAACTAGACACTTGTTTCTCTAGGAGATCTATCAGCTAGGAAAACAGACCAACTTAAGGAATATAAGTACAGTATAAATACCCATTACTTATTAACCTACTAGTAACGGGGAAGGCGATGGCACCCCACTCCAGTACTCTTGCCTGGCAAATCCCATGGATGGAGGAGCCTGGTGGGCTGCAGTCCACGGGGTCGTGAAGAGTCAGACATGACTGAGCAACTTCACTTTCACTTTTCATTTTCATGCACTGGAGAAGGAAATGGCAACCCACTCCAGTGTTCTTGCCTGGAGAATCCCAGGGACGGGGGAGCCTAGTGGGTTGCCGTCTATGGAGTCGCACAGAGTCGGACATGACTGAAGTGACTTAGCAGCAGCAGCAGTAATGGAGCAATATAGGCCACATTTCAGATCCCCCAATTGCTGTGAGATAATTCTTCCCCTGGATATAAATCTAATTTACATAAAATCAACTCATATTTTTGTCTCCTGTCCCCAACTTCATGCATGCATGTATACAAAGCATGTATGTGTACTGAATATTTGTTATTCAATGCTTAATAACTTCTAAAGTACTTTAGGCTTAATAACGTATTGTACATCATCAAGATGAATAATAGATAATACAGTAAAGAAGGAAAGAACATAAACATTTAGAACCAGTCAGACATGGGCTGGAATCATAGCTCTACTACTTATCAGCTAAAGAACATTAGGATGGCCACTTAAACTTTGCTAGTAATCAGAGAAATAAAAACTAAGCATCACAACAAAAAAAGCAGCATTTACAAGTCTAAGATGAGCTTTTAAATTTGACAACACAAATTCTTGGCAAAGTTGTAAAATAATAAAAAATAAAAACTCATACACTTGTAGGAAAACAATATGAACACACATATACTCCATAAAACAAAAACTTAACTGCTAGCTCTACATGTGAGATAATAACCTGTAGTTGTTCACCAGGAGACAGTAGCAAAAAACTGGAGATAAGCCAGATGTCCACAAACAAGAGGATGAACAAATAAACAGTCAAATATCTATATAAGGTGACATTATTTAGCACACACATAAGGAGCTAGAAATACATACATAAGTATGTATGCATTTCAATAGTTAAATCTTAAGAATATAAAAAGGAATGAAAAAAAACAAGTCCCAGAAGAAGACATGCATTAAATACTATTTGTACAAAGTTTATAAATTTTAAGACTCTTCTATTAACTATTACATTAACTATATTAAAGATGCATTCATATATAGTTTATGTATTTATATATGTAACATTTGATATATTTTCTATATATTTATAGTAATTTTAAACAAATATTTTATGTATAATACACATTTTCTCTATATAAATATATATGATGTGTTATAAAAAATTTAAGATAGCTGTATCAGAGTGGGAAGCTGTCTCTTATACACATCTCCACGACTGAAGCGACTGAGCAGCAGCAACAGCTTATCATTGTTGGATAAGTGGATGAAATCTCTGATGCAGGTTCAGTCCCTGGTAGCTCAGTTGGTAAAGAATCCGCCTGCAATGCAGGAGACCTTGGTTCAATCCCTGGGTCAAGAAGATCCCCTGGAGAAGGGAAAGGCTACCCACTCCAGTATTCTGGTTTGGAGAATTCCATGGAGTCCATGGGATCGCAAAGAGGCAACACAACTGAGCAACTTTCACTTTCTATAAGAGTATGAGAATTACATTTCTAACTGATTATTTGACAACAATAGGAACTATTTCTGGGTCACAGTTTTTAAAGATCATCCTCCATTTATAGTTAATATAAAATATTTGCTCTATTACCCATGTTATATGATACATCCTTGTAGCTTATTTTATATCTAATAGTTTGCACCTCTTATTCCTCTCCCTCATTATTCATTTCTTACTATGCTCATCTTCTTGACATGACAATTATTAATTTTAGTTTAAAAATGGTTAATAAAATAAAAATATTTTAAGTCAATCAATTTAAAATTATATATCTGAGATACATATCTGAGAATTCCAAGATCTCTGTTATAGAAACAATCCCCAATCAAGGAATTCAACGGTTTTAAGCTTAATCTCCAACAATGGTACCAACTAGTACTCTGTGATATTCGACAAACAACACACTGGTCTCTCTGGGTGTAACTTCAAATGCAAGACTGGAGGAAGGGCTGCCCCCTGATTGAAAGGGTCTGTAGACTAGATGAGCTTTAAACTTACTTCCAGCTCTAACACTGCATAGTACCATGAACTCAGTCTTCAAGAAATTCTGGAGAATCTCCCAATCTGTCCTCAGTTCTCCACAAGACATTTTTTGGTGAAAGAGTTTCAAGTGTTGCAGGAGTTTATGAAAACAAATATCATCCATACAGCAAGACATGCCAACAACAAAATTCATTTATGTTTCTTCCTATTTTACGATCTATTAAATATAGGCCCAGTGATCATGAAAGATATATTCTTAAGCAAGGATGGAATTCTAGATGAATTCTCTTACAGAAATAGGAAACTATTTTAAGTAGGGTCATTGACAAAGAATAAAAAAACATATAAGCTAGCTACTAATTTCTACTATTTGACATACATATTATAAAATATTAACCCATATTATAAAATGGCAAAGTAAAGGTTTATTAAATAAATGCTTTAAAATATAGTTTATATTCTATAATGTGGCTGATAGACTATGAGGACAAAAACAGAAAAATGAAAGGATAATTGGAAGAAAATGAATCAAGAAAGAGAAGCAAATAGTTTGCACAGTTCAGCTCAGTTCAGTCGCTCAGTCGTCTACGACTCTTGGTGATCCCATGAATCATAGCACGCCAGGCCTCCCTGTCCATCACCACCTCCCGGAGTTCACTCAGACTCATGTCCATCGAGTCAGTGATGCCATCCAGCCATCTCATCCTCTGTCGTCCCCTTCTCCTCCTGCCCCCAACCCCTCCCAGCATCAGAGTCTTTTCCAATGAGTCAACTCTTCGCATGAGGTGGCCAAAGTACTGGAGTTTCAGCTTTAGCATCATTCCTTCCAAAGAAATCCCAGGGCTGATCTCCTTCAGAATGGACTGGTTGGATCTTNNNCCCTCCCAGCATCAGAGTCTTTTCCAATGAGTCAACTCTTCGCATGAGGTGGCCAAAGTACTGGAGTTTCAGCTTTAGCATCATTCCTTCCAAAGAAATCCCAGGGCTGATCTCCTTCAGAATGGACTGGTTGGATCTTCTTGCAGTCCAAGGGACTCTCAAGAGTCTTCTCCAACACCACAGTTGAAACGCATCAATTCTTTGGTGCTCAGCCTTCTTCACAATCCAACTCTCACATCCATACATGACCACTGGAAAAACCATAGCCTTGACTAGACGGACCTTAGTCGGCAAAGTAATGTCTCTGCTTTTCAATACAGGAAGATGTTAAATGTCAAAATAGCATGGAAAAGATAAAGGAAGAGAGAAGATATATATGTAGGACACATTCACAAACATAAATATATAATCATGAAACAGTTTGTCTCGTCTCTTGTCTCGTCTCTTCAGGCTTATCTTGAACATTCTGAGAAGTTGTTAAGCACAACCTAAAAAATGACTTTAAAGTATCAAATCCACCCCAGCCAGTTCCTCTGGTCCCTCCACCCTGATCGATTTTGCATCTGATCTTCAGTTTTCTTCCAAGCTTCAAGTCTTCTTATTTCTTTCCTTTGCACCCCTTCAAAGATGATAGAAATAACCTCGGTTCACATTCTTAAGAGTATTTAATCATGCCTGTGGAATGCTATTGAAAGTTTGTCATTTTTTCCCCTATATTAATAAACAAAAAGAGATTCCCCCCTCACCATAATCCATAGAGTTTCACGAATAATGATCTAAGATGGGGATCTGTTGTTGTATTAAGCATTTTATAGACTTGAGTAAGGAAAGAAAAATTATAATTAATCTCTGCCAACCTCAAAATTTGAAACTAAGTAAAGCTTCTCTTTAGGAGACTGCAAGCTGAAAACTTTGAATGGTGACTGGCTTCTGCTCTTGCAAATGAGTAAAATTACAAAAATCAAAAAGAGAGTCTATTTTTCAATAAAGTCTGCAGCAGGTTAGTTAACAGTGTCAGACTCTCATGATTCGGAGGCAAGGGGAACTGGGATTCTAGTGCACAGCTGTGGAATACTACCAGGATATTCTCATCAAGCTCAGCAGGAGATGCATCGTTTGGAAAAATCTGAGATCTACATCATGCAACCTAATAGACCGGAAGGTCCAAGTCAATGACTTTTATTCCCATTGGCTCAGTTTTTTAGCATAAAAACTCAGTCACTATAATTTGATTTTGAAGTTTGAGACCTTCTGGGTCTTTACATCAAACACATTTCTGAAAACTACACATATCTAGCAAACAATGTACAGGTCGGTCTCAGTTTTAGAGATTGTCCATTCCTCTCACCAGAAGGGGGCAGCAGTGGGTCTGCAGAGATGAAAAGGTCCTTCAAGGCTAGTTTCACGGCAGAGCTGGGAAGCAGACCGAGGTCAGCTGGTTCAGAGGTCCACCTCAGCCCCGCTGCTCCCATACAATATGATACTGTTGGGGGCTCAGGGTTGGCTGCCCAAAAGATGCCACAAGGGCATATAGGTTATTTTGAATTAAAGTTATTTAAGAAATGACCCACACAACGAGGGATATTTTGACCCTCCTTCCTGTCTCCCTGAAGATAGGAAAGAAATCTCCCATGCGTTCTGTATTTCGAGGTAGAAGGACACTCTTACCACCATAGATATGGAATTCAGGCCAAGAAGCCTATTTAAATAAAGCTTGTTATTCTTTCATTTACTACCCAAGCCCAAATTCTGTTTAGATTCTTCACTAACTGAGCACACAAAACCTAAGTTTCTCTGTCCTGTCAGTTCCTTGAAAATATATTGGTTTTTGTTTGTTTGTTTCCTTTGGTCTAAAAAGTATAAAGGCTGCCTGCTTTGGCTACTTCTTAGGTCTTCTATGAGATGGCCATGTGCAAAAATTAAGATTTGTTTCTTTTTCGGCTGTTAACCTGTTTTGCATCCGTTTTATGATTCATCTAGCCACAAGAATTCAAGAGGAGAAGAAGGGGAAAGGCCCTCTCCCACAACAATATCTCGGGACCTGTTTCCTCGTGTTTGGTCTGTAAAGTGTCCTTCCTTCAAATTCAGTAGCAGAAAAGAGGACAATGGATTCAAGCTGTGGCGGAGAGGGGAAGGCAGAGAGGCTGTGGTTCTGGCTCCACTAGAGTAGATTCTGGACAGCACCTCCAGCCTCTCTAAAGGGAGAGACATTCAGCTAGAACCGTGGGCTGGGGCAGGGGGTAGGGGGCAACCTTACTAATCAGCATGCTGCTTCCCATGGAAAGTGAAGGTTAAATGGCTGAACTTCATACATCACTTCCTAGTCAAACTCCATTTTGCTGCACTTCGGGGAAAGATGAGGTATGCCCTCTGATCCAATAGGTGGGAAAGGAACCAATCATTCAACATTCAAAAATTAGTTAACGAGAGAACAATGTTAAGGGGGACAGTTATCAGAATTTGGGATCTGTTGAACTCAATTTTACCCACACAGATAAACATGCATTGAGCACATATATGTTCTATACCAGGCCCTGTGCTACCTGTTCGGGGCATAAATGAAAAAAAAAAAAGATATTACCTCTGCTTTGAAGGGACTTATAGTCTAATGGGAATAAAAGAGTCCTAAAGCTGCATCACTTTAGAATAAGGTAAGTGAAATGGGCTTCCTAGGTAGTGAAGTGGTAAAGAATCCACCTGCCAAGCAGGAGATACGGTTTCGATCCCTGGGTGGGGAAGATCCCCTGGAGAAGGAAATGGCAACCTACTCCAGTATTCTTGCCTGGAAAATCCCACGGACAGAGGAGCTTGATTGGCTACAGTCGGTGGGTTCACCAAGAGCTGCACAGGACTTAGCTACTAAGCACAGAATAAGGTAAGTAAAGCACCAGAGATGCGAGGAGAGCGCATAAGTGATGCACTTACTGGCTTGTTGTTGTTTAGTTCACTCAGTCATGTCCGACTCTTCTGTGACCCCCTGGATTATCAGGCTCTTTTGTCCATGGAATTCTCCAGGCAAGCATACCAGAATGGGTAGCCACCCAGACCTTATCCCTATCTTTCCTGTGATTCACAGCTTGTGTTTGAACATTAGCGGAGAGACCTTCTTTAGCTCTTGGCTTTTTTAATGTTTCTTTTCTCTTAGAAACATCTTTAGCAATGTGGAAGACTTAAACTAACATGGACCTCCAGTATAGGTCCAAACACATAGTTATCCTGGATCTGTAAAAAATCAGAAACATATACAGTCAGGTTTTAAAGATGGCAAAAATCACTTTCTCAAAAATAGAGAATTCATAACCAAGGCAGTATTCTATGGGCTGAGCCAGTGGTGATCTAGAGGGTAATAGGCCTAGCTTTAGACCTGAGCACTTTAGTTCTGATTTAACATCCATCTAGGAAAAAACAGAGCTTTCCTTGGAGACTGCATGAGACAGAAAGCCAGAACTGAGAACAATGCACCAACTGAAGTCTCTTGAAGACTCATCTTCTCAAAGACAAAGGGTAAAAAAACTCCACTCACTGTCACGGACAATAAGAAAACATATCATCTTCCAGGACCTCTCAGAGGTAAGAAAAATTTCTCATGAAAATCAAAACCCCAACACTGCAGCATGAACAGATGTGAAACCTTAATTAATACCCCTCATGCTACAGGTATCCCAATCTGACAAATTAAGATATAAACTGAATTCAGAACAGTAAATTGCTGCTCTACAGTAGAAACTCAAGCCACAGCACTCCACTTGGAAATCTAAAAAGTCACAGTGCACAGATCCTCCACAAAAAAGTCAACTCCCACTGAATACGAGCTCATAATAAGACATTATATTTTCTTGAGGAAACGTCCTACCTCGCCTGTGACTTGACACATAAAAATCACAAGGTATACTAGAACAACCTAGAAGAGACTATAAGTTTATTTAAAAATATTAAAGGGCAAGGAGAAAAAATTTTAAATCACAATGAAAACAGGACATTATGGAAAAAAAGGGGAGACTTTCAAAAGAAGAAAATAAAACCAATAATGAAAATAAAAGTAATGACTCAATGAAAGTGAAAGTGAAGCCACTCAGTCGTGCCCAACTCTTTGCGACCCCATGGACTGTAACCTACCAGGCTCCTCAGTCCATGGAATGTTCAAGGCAAGAGGACTGGAGTGGGTTGCCATTTCCTTCTCCAGATGAATTTTAAAAAGATTCGACAGAGTATTAGCTAGCCAGAAGGGGGGAAGAATGAGGAAATTGCTGATAACTCAGCCCAGAGGAAAAATAAATTAAAAATAGAAAACTGAGATTAAGAGACATGAAGGATAAAATAAGGATTTTGGCATATACATCTTTAAGATTTTAGACATTTAAAAAAGAGAGAAAGTGAAGGAAATGCAATATTTAAAGAAATAAAAATTGAAATTTTTCAAGAATGGAAGATACACATAAATTTTCAGATTGATAAAACTCAAGAATTTGAGTCAAAAACCCTGTAGAAGAGCAAAGAAAATAAAAAAGGACATGCATGCATGCATGCTAAGTCATTTCAGTCGTGTCTGACTCTGTGCAACTCTATGGACAGCAACCCAAAGGCCCCTCTGTCCACGGGATTCTCCAGGCAAGAATACTGGAGTGGGTTGCCATTTCCTTCTCCAGTCTAATGAGCATGCTGCTGCTGTTAAGTCACGTCAGTTGTGTCCAACTCTGTGCGACCCCATAGATGGCAGCCCACCAGGCTCCTCTGTCCCTGGGATTCTCCAGGCAAGAATACTGGAGTGGGTTGCCATTTCCTTTACCAATGCATGGAAGTGCAAAGTGAAAGTGAAGTCGCTCAGTCATGTCCGACTCTTCGCAACCCCATAGACTGTAGCCTACCAGGCTCCTCTGTCCATGGGATTTTTCAGGCAAGAATACTGGAATGGGTTGCCATTGCATTCTCCAAAAAAGAAGGACATAAAAGCAACCAAACGGGAAAAGCTGATTACCTACAAAAGAAGAACACGTTTGACTAGCATAAGATCTCTTCCCAGCACAGTAAAACTAAGAAGATAATGAAATGATATCCTTAACGTGCTAGAAGAAATAATTGTCTGTATAGAAATACAGTATTGCAATTGTCTATATACAGCTCAACTATCATTTGTTGTTGAGTAATTGAGTCATGTTCAACTCTTGGCAACCCCATGAACTGCAGCACACCAGGCTTCCCTGTCCTTCACCATCTCTGAGATTGCTCAAACATATGTCCTTTGAGTCAGTGATGCCATCCAAGCATCTCATCCTCTGCCGCCCCCTTGTCCTCTTGCCATCAATCTTTCCCAGCATCAAGGTCTTTTCCAATGAGTCCGTTCTTGACATCAGGGGCCAAAGGATTGGAGCTTCAGCTTCAGCATCAGTCCTTCCAGTGAATATTCAGGACTGATTTCCTTTAGAGTGGACTGGTTTGATCTCCTTGAAGTCCAAGGGACTCTCAAGAGTCTCTCCAACACCACAGTTCAAAAGCATCAATTCTTCAGCACTCAGCTTTCCTTGTGGTCCAACTCTCACATCTGTCCATGACTGGAAAAAAAATAGCTTTGATTCTATGACTTTTGTCAGCAAAGTGATGTCTCTGCTTTTTAATATGCTGTCATTTGGGGCTTTCCCAGGTGGTGCCAGTGGTAAAGAACCTGCCTGTCATTGCAGGAGACATAGAGATGTGGGTTCAGTCCCTGGGTTGGGAAGATCCACTGGAGAAGGAAATGGCAACCCACTCCAGTATTCTTACCTGGAGAATCCCATGGACAGAGGAGCCCGACAGGCTACAGAGTCCATGAGGTCACAAAGAGTTGGACATGACTGAAGTGACTTAGCATGCAGCACAATAAAGACAAATTTCAAACTGCTTTTTTCTTTCTATAAAACGAAGTGTCAGAGAATTTTCCTCTATAGACTTTCATTAAATGATCTTCTAAAGAATGCATGTGGCAAAAAGAAAATTTAATCCTAAAGCTTAACTAGAACTAATAATAAGCAAATAAGTTGGTAAAATTGGTAAATATATTGATGTAGCGACTTCACTTTCACTTTTCACTTTCATGCATTGGAGAAGGAAATGGCAACCCACTCCAGTGTTCTTGCCTGGAGAATCCCAGGGACGGGGAAGCCTGGTGGGCTGCCGTCTATGGGGTCGCACAGAGTCAGACACGACTGAAGCGACTTAGCAGCAGCAGCAGTAGCAGGTAAATAATCATTAATTGCAAAAAAGAAAATAATACTATTGTAGTATTAAGAATAAATTTAGAGACTAGAAATAGTGGATAACAGTGGCATGGAATTGGAAATGCATGTTTGAAATTAAAGTGTTTTTATTTCCCTGTATGATTTCAGTAGAAAATAGAAATGTTGGTTATAATTATACACTGGTAAGTCAAATACGCATTTTAAAGATAAGGGCTGAGTGAATAGAAAGAGAATAATTTTCCAGTCCAGAGAAAGGAGATATAGGTACATTACATTTCTATGGATGCTATAATACATCACCGCAAATTGGATAGCTAAGAACAATGGAAGCTTATTCTCTCACAGTCTGGGAGGCCAGGTCTTAACATGCTTCACTGGACTGAATCACTTTCACAGCGCTGCCCTTTCTCTGGAGGATCAGTGGAAATCTGTTCCTTGCCTCTTCTAGTTACTGGCATCCCTTGGCTTATAGCCACATCACTCCAATTTCTGCCTCCATCTTTGCATCACCATCTCCTATGTGTGTATGTCTAACCTCCCTCTGCTTCTCTCTTTAATTTTTTAAAAATTCTTTTAGGCCATACAGTGAGGACACGTGGGATGCCGACCAGGGATCAAATTCATGCCCCTTTCACTGGGAGCGTGGCATCTTAACCACTGGACCACCAGGGAAGCCCTGCTTCTCTCTTTTAAGGCCACTTGTGATAGAACTTAGAGTCTATCCAGATCTTCCAGGATGATATCCCTGTATCAACACCCTTAACTTAAGCACATCTGGAAATGCCCTTTTCCCAAACAAGATAACATTCACAGGTTCCATGGATTAGCAGGGACAGCTCTTTGGGGCTACTGTTCATTCCACTACACAGGAATAGTGGTAATACAGTCTAGCAAAAAACAAACCAACCAAACAGAAAAAACAAAACAGGGAAAGAAAGGTAATAAGAGCGATAGAGCCAATAACTGTCTTCTGTTCACTTTAAATACTTATTGCTCATTTCTTGACTTTTTACTCTAAACTTAGACTGGAGTAATGGAAAGCATTAGGAGAAGAGTCAGTATACTATGATCAATCAATCGAAGCCAGCCCCCAACCTGTTTTTGCGAGTAAAGTTTTATTGGTACAGTCATGTCCATTCACTACATATTTCCTATGGCTGATTTTACATGACAACAGCAGAGTTGAGTAGTTGCAACAGAGACCACATGGCCTGCAAAACCAAAAATATTCACTCTCTGGTCCTTTCCAGAAAAGTCTGCCACACTGTAATTTAAATGATCTTTTCCAAGTGGAAATAGGGGAGAAGCAAATTGGATGGATCTGTTGATTGGGGATGTGTATGTGTGTGTGTGTGATATGCACATTTTGAATCAAGGTCGGTCATTAACAGTCTGATCCTGTCAATGGAACCAAAGTTCTCTGAAAATCGACAGATGAAGGGAAAAAAGTTTTGCGTCCTTGGATTTGGAAATTTGGATTCAGGATTTCCTCCAACCCTGCAGAATGTTCTTAGAAGGAAGCTTTGCAATTAAGTGCTGAGCACACTAAACTGGAGGGATAAGAAGCAGTAAATAACGCTAACAATTTTATGAAAAGTGTAGGCAACCTGTATTTTACTCTTAATGGGATGCACAGTTTGGCCTCATTTTATTTTCACTTCTATTGTAAGCGGCCTCAAATCATTTTGGTGGAAGTAGAGGTGGTATAAATAAATAACCATCCATGGACAGCACAAAAGAAAACGAAAATGTGGAGCAGAAGAAAATAAATCTCATAAGTAGCTGTATTTTAAGGGGAAGGTCAGGCTTTGCATTAGGTAGTATTTATAAGGTATTTGTGGAGTGCCTTTAAATGCCATGGAAATGTCAATGACGGTCACAGCTCTTGAAAACAATAGTGTCAGAATGAGCTAATTTAGTTATTCCAGTGCTTGGCTTTCAGTTCTGTGTCAGAAACAGGAACGCCTGTTCCTCAAGCTTGTGTCAGGCTCAGAGACCACAGTCCTCTCTGGGCCCAGGGTAGCGCTGACAGCTTCCGCTGACAAGCTGGCCCAACGGGCGGGTTGGGCTCTGAATTTACAGTAGGCATGGTTAAGTATTTAGCAATCTAATGTGCTGGGCTTCTTCAGCTTTTCCTGTCAATTATTTTAAAAAAAAGCAGGTGGGGGACAGAAATTTCTATTCTATGTAAAGTCCCTGTATTATTTAAATGGATTACTTGTTTGAGTGGCCTTGAAATAAACTGAGGAAACCATCTCTCTCTCTCTCTCTGCTTTGAGACAGATTTTCTTCACAAAGAGAGCTGACAAGACTAACAGGATGAGGCCACCCCAGTCCATCCTCGGTTCATTATACTTGGTCTTTTACCTCGTCTAGCTGTCTCGGAGATTCTCTGCAGAGGAGAGAAGTCTCCCAAGATGGTGTCAGTAAGCAGCGCATGGAGGAACAGGGGACGAGTCAACTCTGGACTCCCCAAAGAACACCAGGAAAGACGCTGATGAAGCAAACCTGAGTTGATCTGGCCCACTGCAGTCAGGGAAGATACAGCCCTGGCAGCTTCCAAGCAGTGTCTTAGAAGAGGGAGTTCAGGGGAAGACAGTTGAAGGGTGTTGTCATTCAAGGCAAGGAGCTGGTTGGAGTCACTTTTTTTTTTTTTTTTTTTTTTACATGATGCTTTAAGATTGGTGAACAGATACCTTGAGGTGATAGTCTTAAAGCCAATCTTGATAAGGAAACTTTGTTGGCTAAGTGAGCTGTTTGTCCAAGAGAACAATTTATTTATCCTGATAGAAGAGTTATTTACCCACATGAGCAAACTGTTTGCTCCCATAAATTGATTTGTAGAAATTCCTTGAAACAAACAGTGAAATTTTGTATTGCTTTAGAGCCTAATCTTTCTGAGTAAGGGTTGTCAGGTTGACACAGGTGGCTTCCATTTAGTTCTATAGTCACATGGATTCAGAAGAATCCCCATTCTTAAAGTTTTTATCCTAAAACATGATACAGATTTACAGGCTAAGGTCATCCCCTAGGGGTTCAAACTTGTTCACTACATCTCCAAATATATTCTCCTGAATGACAGTGTATAAAGCTTACCATTGTTTGCGGAACTTTGCTGGCCTCTCCTCTCATCTGCTCATATTCAAGTTTATGCCTAAGTTTGTTTTTTTATCGGTGCTTGCCCAGCTTCCAATAGTAGTGAAGTTTTCTTTTTTTTTTTTTTTTAATTTTATTTTTACTTTATTTTACTTTACAATACCGTATTGGTTTTGCCATATATTGACATGAATCCACCATGGGTGTATATTAGCTCCCAATCCCGAATCCCCCTCCCACCTCCCACCCCACATCATCTCTCTGGATCATCCCCGTGCACCAGCCCCAAGCATCCTGTATCCTGTATCGAACATAGGCTTGTGCTTCGTTCTTACATGATAGTATACATGTTGATAATTGAAAGAAAAGTATTTTGTCTCCTTGAAACTGAAAATAAGAAATTTCTTTCAACTCTATCTCCTGCTTACTTAGATAAAAGGTTTTCAGTGAGATGCCAAACACATTTGATTAGAAGAGGAAGGGTCAGTAAGGACTGACAAAGGCATGCCTACAACATTGCAGCCTTTACTGAATCCCTACACCAGGTGCCCAGTCTCAAGAAATCAGAGACCAAGTCAGAAACTTGCACGGGTGACCGTGATTTCGGAACCTGATTCTCCTCGTGGATGCCTGATGACTCGTGTAGCTTTGTTTCAGCTCTTCCATAGGGGCTGGTCATCCCTGTAATGCAACTGAAGTGCTGGCCCTTGAATATTATCAAGTCCATATAGAAACAAAACCCTTTACCAGAGCAGAATTTTCATGTGACCACTGTGCAGAGATTTCTGATCTAAAAGTCACATTTTTCTTAATAAAAATGATAGTCAAAATTAGACATGGATTTGCCGTGATGATTTGTTCTGTGATTAGAAAAGATGGTCCCCTTCGCCACCTCTCCTGTTCTCCTGGATACCCTTGATGTCCTTGATCTCCACAAGTTGCTATTGATCCTTAATCACTTTCTTTAATTTATCACCCTGAAGTAAAGTCCTAATATGGCTCTTGAGCTTGGGTCCATACTAATTTTTGGTCATTGGAAAGATGAGCATGTTCTGTATGTATATTCCTCTGACACTTGTCTTAAAGTTCAAGATCAAACATACTATTTGAACTGGACACAAAGTTGATCAGGGAGCTGCCTTCCCATTTCCCATCCCCCCATTCTACACTTTTTTATTTTGACCATGCCATGTAGCATGAAGGATCTTAGTTCCCCAAGCAGGGATCGAATCCATGCCCCCTGCATAGGAAGCATGGAATCTTAGCCACTGGACCACCAGGGAAGTCCCACCTCCTTCTACTTTAACATTATTTTTTATCTATCAGTAATTAAGCTTCTTATCTTGACTCCCATTTTTTACTGACTCTGCGTAGATTTTTTTTTTTTTTTTTTTAGCTTTTTGTTGTTTTCAGTTCCAGAGTGCCAAACCAATTCTGACCCAGCACATATATAGAGACCATTTCTAGCAGGTGTCACCAAGATTTGTGCCCTACATTCATGCAGAGAAGACTGCCCGTCTCTATGCCATGGCCAAGTATCCAAGCCACCACCCTAAAGACATATCAACCAGCTTCTGTTCTACATAGAAATCAGATACCACCATGGGATCTAGACAAAGTCAACATAGGGGTTTGCAGGGAAGAAGTTACAATTTGTCTCCTGGACTTTCTCTCTTTAACGGCATTTTGTTTGTTTGCTTTGTTTTGTTGGTCATCAGTTTCAGTTCAGTTCAGTTCAGTCGCTCAGTCGTGTCCGACTCTTTGCGACCCCATGAATCGCAGCACGCCAGGCCTCCCGGTCCATCACCATCTCCCGGAGTTCACTCAGACTCACGTCCATCGAGTCCGTGATGCCATCCAGCCATCTCATCCTCGGTCGTCCCCTTCTCCTCCTGCCCCCAATCCCTCCCAGCATCAGAGTCTTTTTCAATGAGTCAACTCTTCGCAGAGGTGGCCAAAGTACTGAAGTTTCAGCTTTAGCATCATTTCTTCCAAAGAAATCCCAGGGCTGATCTCCTTCAGAATGGACTGGTTGGATCTTCTTGCAGTCCAAGGGACTTGCAAGAGTCTTCTCCAACACCACAGTTCAAAAGCATCAATTCTTCGGCGCTCAGCCTTCTTCACAGTCCAACTCTCACATCCATACATGACCACAGGAAAAACCATAGCCTTGACTAGACGGACCTTAGTCGGCAAAGTAATGTCTCTGCTTTTGAAAATGCTATCTAGGTTGGTCATAACTTTCCTTCCAAGGAGTAAGCGTCTTTTAATCTCATGGGTGCAATTACCATCTGCAGTGATTTTGGAGCTCCCAAAAATAAAGCCCCCAAACACTTTTTGCACTGTTTCCCTATTTCCCATGAAGTGATGGGACCGGATGCTATGATCTTCGTTTTCATCAGCACCACCTAACAACACCTGGAGTATTAAATCTGGAGCTTGCCTCCTGCTATGGACGTGAGGGTGGTTCTTCAAGACTTCTTGTCCAAAAACTCCCTCTCAAGGCTCCTTCACTCAAGATGTGGTTCATCACACTTTCATTAGGGACTGATTTCTCAGGAGAAGGATGGAAATCTTGGCGCTTACTCAAGCTACTGCTAGTAGACCACCTGAAGCCGCCTTGTTCTTTCTCTTTGAAGCTTGATTCTGGGGCCCCCTTTCAATCTCACATATCCCATCTTGTCCCTCCTACAGATCCCCCTTTTTTAGAAAATTAGCTAAAATCTGTTCCTCTCACCTGCAAGTAAAGCACCCTCTCACCTTTTGTTGCCTTCAAAAGGCTGTGTATCACAAAGTTATATTCTGGTGCCATCCAGCTGGTGACAGCCAGGCTGGCCCATGCCCTGCCCTGGTTAATTGCAACAGAGCACACAGTTAGTCAGTTTCCTATATAAAGCTCTACAGAAAGAAGCACACTTAAAGGAACAATATTTTCTCTTAAATTGTATACTACCTCTGGCTTCCTTTTGAGCACAGGGACAAATAGCTTCCTCTACTCATAGGATGAGCCAAGTCTGCAATGAGACCATTTCTAAAAACAGTGACTCACTATCAGTTTTGGCTTGAAGCTAGCTGTTCAGAAACATACTCCTTTTTAAAGTTTATGTTCCTGACCGTGTGTGTGTGTGTGTGTGTGCACGCGCGCATGCGCGCGTGCACACCACATGGAAGCACAAATCTCAGTTCATTACACCCTTCTCCCAAGAGAGCGCTGCTTTGTTGCACTTTCTTTTGCTTCCAAACTAGTTTTAAAATCTCCTGGCTTTCTTATCTAGTCATTCCTTTGCAGTAACAATCAAATGACAATCTGAACAGTACTGAGGTGAAGATTTTCCCAAGAGCCTCGCATTTTGAGATTCCCCATGTGAAGGGCCACGGCCTTTGTGGCCGGGGCAAGTCTATTTGTGCCGACTGCCTCTTATTTACCCGTCCTTTTCCTCCTGGATTTTTCAATCAGGTGAAATCCTATGAATGTGAATAGTAGAGGCTGTTTTACAGAGAAAAAGAAATCATAAAAGCTTAGCAGTGGAAAGAGTTCCCATTCATTCTGTCATAATAATGGCAGTAATACAGAATTCATGTCGTGACTTCCCTGATGGTCCAGTGGTTAAGAATCTGCCTCCCAATGCAGGGGACACGGGTTAGACTGCTGGTGGGGGAAATAAGTTACCACATTCCATGGAGCAGCTAAGCCTGTGCACCAAAACTATAGAAGCTCATAAGCTGCAATTAAGACCTCATGCAGCCAAATTAAAAAATATTTTTTAAAAAGAATACATGTGGACTGGTGATGAATCAATAATCTACTTATATGAAGCATCACAATGTATGATCTGTATATGTGTGTGTGTGTGTGTATATATATATATATATATATACATGTAAACTAAACATACGGATCTTACTTCATGTCTTATAATTATGAGATAGTCATGCATGCTACTAATAGTATTAACCCCAATTGAGAAATAAATAAACTTGATGTTCCCAGAGTTTAAGTCACTAACTCAGTCACAAGTAAGCGAGAGAAGGAGTCTCTAGTGAAAGTGAAGTCGCTCAGTCGTGTCTGACTCTTTGAGACCCGTGGACTGTAGTGTAGCCCACCAAGCTCCTCCGTCCATGGGATTCTTCAGGCAAGAATACTGGAGTGGGTTGCCAGTTCCTTCTCCAAGGGATCTTCCCGACCCAGGGATTGAACCCAGATCTCCCACATTGCAGGCAGACGCTTTTAACCTCGGCTCCACCAGGGAAGCCCTTAAATACAAGAATACAGTCTCTCAGAAAACCTCCTATAGAGACACAGAACTTCAGATCTAAGTACTAACATCAAAGATTTCAAGGGAGGAAAGGAAGCCAGGTTTAAAGAAGAAGGGGGAGGAGGTAGGAGGAGGGGCGAAAGGGGTGGCCTTACAGACGTCTCCTGCCACCTACGGATACCCAGGCATTATGGGATTTTTCCCTGGGCCTCCAGAGAAGGGAGGACTGGAACTCGGCCCTACCAGAAATCAGACCAGACCAGAACCAGAATTCGAGTTCTCTGCCAAGAGGAGATGATCAGTCTCCAATCTGCAGCTCAGACTGAGGGCCCTTTGACCAGATTCCTGCGTCCAGGACCGGGGGACTAGAAAAACAGGGAAGGATAGGAAGGGTTAAGGAGAGGAAAGAGAGGGGGAAGGGGAGAGAAGTCAATAAAGTCTCTTGTTCCTTACCAGTCGGGGCACTCTGGCCAGTTGTCCACATCAGGAGGAGACCAGGGACAAAAGAGTCCCAGTTGCGGCCACTGGGTCTGGTCCATTGGCAGACAAGTTGGCCCCTGAGTACCCCGAGTGGTCAGGATGTCAGTCTCAGTGAAGAAGAGTCCCACCAGAGTCGCCATTTGTTGCAGGAAGAGGGACCCCTTCCAGGGCCCGAAACTGGGCTCTTGTCTAACACTCGGAAATGAATTGTTCGAGGAAACACATGTGCTGACAAAGCAAGAGATTTTATTGGGAAAGGGCACCTGGATGGAGAGCAGTCTCTAGACCCTTATTAATTAAAGGATGCCTGTGAATCATAGACTCCTAGGCCCCTACCCAAGAGCTGCTGAATCAGAGTCTGCCTTTTTACAACACCCTGGATGATTCTTTCCCACAATACAGTGTAAGGAGCCCTGCTTCGGATCAAGCGTCCATTACATATCATAGAAGGCTGTGATTTTTACCACTAGCCACCTCCTTTCTTAATGCTTCTCATCAGAATCATTTTCTAGGAGGCTGGCCAGTAGAGGGAAGAATCGCAAAGTTCAGGGCCTCAGTTTATTCCCAGCTTGTCTCCAGTCTGAGGGATCATTTCCTGCTTTTTCCCTTATGATCACCACTGGAAAACAAAAGTTAGCCTAGTTGTGACAAAGGCAGAAAACAGAAGAGGAAAAACAAAGGACGCTCAGTTGATTATTTCCTGTTCCTTCTAATTTGAAGAGCTGCTCCAAAAAGCACAAACCATTAGGACTGAATTTCGAGGAGACTGAGGGGAGCTACAGATGGAGTCACTTTGCTGTCTGTGGCTGATGTCACCTACCAGGTACATAGACATGATTTTCCTTCATTTGTCTCAGGGCCCTGGTACATTTTGTCTGTTGTCAAATTTTCACAATGAAAAATAACATGGTTTCAGCATATGAAAATTATCTCTCTCACTGGGAGACCCGGGCTGGCAGCACCATATATTCAGTTCAGGCCTCTGCAAAGATAAAGTGGCCCAGGAGCCTAGAGGATGAATTTTTGTCCTGCCCACTCCTTGCCCAGCCCATCTGCTCATCTTGAGTTTCAGAGGGTTTACTTCTTGCCCCCAAACCAAAGAAAAGTAAACTGGGAAGATGAATCAGTTACTCTTGTTCTTGAAATTAACCAATGTCTGATCCATACTCTAATCGAAACTCAGAGTGCTGCAACACTTTTAAAGGTTGGTAACCTATACACTCCAACTCAAATCAAATAATATCTACTTACTAAGGCTACTGGTGGAGAAGGCAATGGCACCCCACTCCAGTACTCTTGCCTGGAAAATCCCATGGATGGAGGAGCCTGGTAGGCTGCAGTCCATGGGGTCGCTGAGGGTCAGACATGACTGAGCGACTTCCCTTTCACTTTTCACTCTCATGCACTGGAGAAGGAAATGGCAACCCACTCCAGGGTTCTTGCCTGGAGAATCCTAGGGACGGGGGAGCCTGGTGGGCTGCCGTCTATGGGGTCACACAGAGTCGGACACGACTGAAGTGACTTAGCAGCAGCAGCAGCAGCAGCAAGGCTACTGGATTTCCCAAAATTTACTTTATTTCCAGATATGCATTCATCCAATAGATCTTCTTTGCCTGATACAAATTTTTCATTTTAAATCAAAATATCGTTGCTGTTTTCTTTGTTTTTATTATATTCCAGGAAGTTAAAAGACATTGTTCTCAAATAGGATGTGAAAGAGCCAAATGGCTAGAAATGTGTGGAAATGAGTCAAGGGCACATGTTTCTTTAGTGGGTATCTCAAAACCTTTTCCCCAAACACAAGCACTTTCAAAATCTTTGTGTAGGTTTTTCTACACACTTGGGTCAGCTTATTGAACATATGGAAATGAATTTGGGAAGGACACATATGATTCTGAGAATTATCTCCCGTGAAAGTATGGATCTAACAGGTTAGAAGAGAAAAAGAAAAAAAAAGGCCTCATCAATGGGAAACTCCCTAGGGGTCCAGTGGTTAAGACGTCACCTTCCAATGCTGGGGGTGAGGGTTGGATCCCTGGTTAGGAAGTGAAGATCCCACATGTCTTGTGGGCAAAACACCAAAACAAAAAACAGAAACAATATTGCCACAAATTTGATAAAGACTTTAAAAATGATCAACATCGAAAAAAAATTTTTTAAATAAAAACTTCATCACTGGATGGAAGAACTAAGTCAAACACCTTCAAATTGAGAGGAAGATCTCTCCAGACTTGCTTCCGCATGTCTATCTACGTAGAGGGCCACATTGTTGACTATCGGGTATTCTTTCAGCCAACTGATATTTACAAAGTGTCACTAATGGGCCATCGACTCTGCTGGTCACCAGGTAGAAAGCAAGGCAGGCAAGGTTCTTGGTCTCTGGCTCTTACTTTCTAGTGGCCCTTGTTCACCATGATGGCAGAGGAAAGAGATGACCTGGAAGAACAATAAGACTGATGTCTTCCATAATAAGACTAACAGAAAAGGATGTGGGTGAAACTGATTTTTGTGATATATTCACTGGAACTGGTTGAGCAGTCAGTTTTCCTGCTCTAAAGATGCCAGCATGTTCCATGATGTCAAAATGCTTTAAGAGATGCTGCAAGTTGGGGTCTCTGTCTTCCCTTTGTCCCTAGTGATCACAGGGATGTCACAATTATTGAAAGAGTGTTCAGTTACTAAGTCATGTTCAACCCTTTTCATTCCCATGAACTGCAGCAAACCAGGCTTCCCTGTCCTTCACTATCTCCCAGAGTTTGTGCAAACTCATGTCCACTGAGTCAGTGATGCCATCCAACCATCTCATCCTCTGTTGTCCCTTTTTCTTGCCCTCAACCTTTTCCAGCATCTGGGTCTTTTCCAATGGCCAGAGTATTGGAGCTTCAGCTTCAGCATCAATCCTTCCAGTGAATATTCAGGGCTTGTTTCCTTTAGGATTGACTGGTTTGATCTTGCAGTCTAAGGGACTGAAAGAATGCCAGTCCCAGAAACCTATTTCATCGATTTACTAAAACCTACGATCTTCACAGCAAAATATAAGGGAGCAGTGAACGACAAGCTTCTAGAGTTCATGTTTTGCCCACCAATTTGAATCTCCCCAGGTATCCTCTTCAAGTGGAATGGGTTCTCACATTTATTCTGTCTTCCATGGAAAAGCTGTACTAGCAGGCACCCACAATGGCTGTCATCTGTCAGCAGTTATTACCTACCATTAAAGCTAAAGGGAATGTTAATGAAAAATATTGCAGCATGCTTTGTAAAATTCACAAGCCGTTTTAATATTACCCCCTGCCAAGCTGAATACAGAGGTTTGCCTAATCACAAAATGTTACCTCTCACATCTTTTCCTCTAGCCTTGTTCCCAGGTACCCAGCATCCATCCAACTTGCAATAAGAAACCCCACGTTCAGTTACTCAATGCAGAATTCAGTCACGTTTTACCAGAGGTTATTCTGCAAGACTCTTTTGTGTTTTGTCTTTCCATGTTCTAAAAAGAATGTGGATTGAAGGTTGCAGACCACCATTCTCCCCGAGTTGATAGCTTTACGTGGACTCAGAGCAACACTGCCCTTTCTGATGGGGCTTTAGGGAAATTGACACAATGCTGTTCAATAAATAGGCTTTATCTGCCCGGGCTGGCAGCGACTGCTTCAGAAAGTGTACACAGGCAATATGCCACTGCGTATTCCCCACGGGCACTCAGCACTCCTGCTCACAGCTCCAAATCTGTCATCTTTCTATTCTGCTCTTGCCAAATTCCTATTCTCCCTTGCCAGGGACATAAGACATAAGCTTCTTCTCCAGTCTCTGGGGTCTGTGCTCCCTCAAGCCTTGTGAATGTTCACTTTCAAGAGGGAGGATTCCGTGGGAGTAATTCCTCACGGTTTAAGAAGTGAATTGCATCCCAGGGCCCACAAAGGTATGTGGTTCTAAATGCAAAAAAGAAAAAAAAAGAAGAAGGATCTTGGATGAAAGTGTTAGTCGCTCAGTCATGTCTGACTCTTTGCAATCCCATTGACTATATAGCCCACCAGGCTCCTCTGTCCATGGAATTCTCCAGGCAAGAATAGTGGAGTGGGTTGCCATTCCCTTCTCCAGGGGATCTTCCAGACCCAGATAGCAAACCTGGGTCTCCTTCATTGTAGACAGATTCTTTACCATCTGAGCCACAAGGGAAGCTCATGTTGGGTGAACTTATAATCAATAAATTGCAGACTCGCGATCTTTCTGAGCTCTCGGTCATCTTGGTATCTCCCCACTGTGACTGTCCTCTGAATGACGTAAACGATCATGACACTGAGGATAGAGACCCAGGGAGGTTAGGTGGCCTGCCTGGGTCCACACAGCTAGTGTACACACCAGGTTCAGGGCATGTGCTTCTTGCTCTCCACTTAACCAACCTGATCTGAGTTGTGAAAAGAAGATTTCAGAGAGGAGGAGAACTGTGTGCTAAGTATTGAGGGTAAAGATCTGCAAGTTATGACAAGAGAAATCTGAGAAAAAGCAAGACCACCCACATGAAGGCAAACACGTGCTAAAAGGCAGCTTTCTAAGAACCTCAAGAAGCTCGGAAACGTAAAACATGGAGTGCAGGCAAGAGGATGGCTGTGAATGAGACCGAAGACGTCTTTGAGGCTAGAGATGGAGGGACAGCCAAGTGCCACTAAGGACTTTCCATTCATTTCACGGGTAATAAGGACTTGCTAACTTGTACATCCCAAGATCCAGTCCCTCAGCACTTTTCCAGTGAAAGCTATAAACATTTACCAAAAATAGAGAGTAAATGCAGTGACTCCTTCTTACTGTTTTTAAACTGATGCCTTACCAGATACCATGATAACCTAACTCAATAATTTTTTCATGTCTTTGGAAGCTCCCCCAACACACAACATGCATGAGTGCACCCAGAGATTCTAATGAAGAAAAACTTTATTTGGAAATACTTTATCAATGATATTTTTACAGAATGGGTTTCTATCACATGCCTCGAGGCAACCAGTTAATAATTAAGATGAAATGGAGCATTTTAAAGCCTGCTCTTAAATATCACTATATTGCAAAAAGCAGCATTTCATGTGGACTGAGAACATTTGGGCCGGCTTGGATGAAGTTTTCCAAGGGGATGGAGTTAATCCCAGATCCACCCAATCACCTGAAAGTAGCTTCAACTGCCTTGTGTAGTAAACTCTTGATGTCTCCTCATGGCAGGGGTATCAGTGGGTACCCAGGAATGCAGGCAGTTTAGAAATGATCCCCCTTTATAAAGATGTTCATCCTACCCTCTTTTCATGAATGAGTGGATAAGCCATTTATCTTCTCTGTGGTACTAGGTGAAGCCAGGCCCTATGACTACCAACAGATGGAGTCCTGTGTGGGTGAGGCCAGTTCTTCAACCAGACCCTGGTACCATACAAGGGGCAGAAACAGGTAAATTCCTCCAGCAGGTGAACCTGATTTGAGAAACCATTAAAACCAGACAGCCATTCCAAAGGAAGGAACGTTTATTGGAGGAATCCAGAGAGTAGAAGAAGAACAGGTGACTCAGAGTTAGCATTACTGTCAGCAAATTCGTGAACAGGCAGCAGGTCTCAAGTCACAAGGTTAGGGTCTGGACCAGGCCCGAGTTGTACAGCAGTGAGTGGTGGGAAGCTGGCAGGTCCTCAACCTGAAGGCGGCTGAGACAAGAGGAAGATCGGAAGTGTGTGCTTGAAAGGGGAAATCTACTGTACAGAGATGCCCCAAATGCCCCATGCAGTTAAACCCAAATAAGTCAGAAAATATCCACTAAGCCTCTAAAGTAGGAGAATTAGATGGACTGTGGTAAAAGCAGGATCATATGGAATCTCTTATCCTTTAGATGATATTAGCTAATTTGGAAAGGCAAGCTATCAAGAGCAAAAAAATGTTAAACGACAAAACAAAAATCTCATTTATTAAGGCAAAGTACTTAAGATATGTTACAAGCTAGTTCAGTTCAGTTCAGTCATGTCCGACTCTTTGCGACCCCATGAATCGCAGCACGCCAGGCCTCCCTGTTCATCACCATCTCTCGGAGTTCACTCAGACTCACGTCCATCGAGTCCGTGATGCCATCCAGCCATCTCATCCTCGGTCGTCCCCTTCTCCTCCTGCCCCCAATCCCTCCCAGCATCAGAGTCTTTTCCAGTGAGTCAACTCTTCGCATGAGGTGGCCAAAGTACTAAAGTTTCAGCTTTAGCATCATTCCTTCCAAAGAAATCCCAGGGTTGATCTCCTTCAGAATGGACTGGTTGGATCTCCTTGCAGTCCAAGGGACTCTCAAGAGTCTTCTCCAACACCACAGTTCAAAAGCATCAATTTAACCATAGCCTTGACTAGATGGACTTTAGTCGGCAAAGTAATGTCTCTGCTTTTGAAAATGCTATCTAGGTTGGACATAACTTTTCTTCCAAGGAGTAAGCGTCTTTTAATTTCATGGCTGCAGTCACCATCAGCAGTGATTTTGGAGCCCAAAAAAATAAAGTCTGACACTGTTTCCACTGTTTCCCCATCTATTTCCCATGAAGTGATGGGACCAGATGCCATGGTCTTCGTTTTCTGAATATTGAGCTTTAAGCCAACTTTTTCGCTCTCCTCTTTCACTTTCATCAAGAGGCTTTTTAGCTCCTCTTCACTTTCTGCCATAAGGGTGGTGTCATCTGCATATCTGAGGTTATTGATATTTCTCCCGGCAATCTAGGACATGATTAAACGGTTCTCTTTTGAATCCAAATGGCATTTTCAGACTGAAGCAGTACTCTGTTTCTTAAAAGATATTGCTAATATTAACTAGGAGAAATGATCATTGGTCTGAAAGTGTTTGGTTTACATTATTACATTACATAACTTGCCATCTATCCTGTAACATTTTTTTAATAAATCAGATATCTTGGAACGCACATAACAACTATTCTTAATTCCTCCTTCCTCTCACAATTACTTGTGTCCAGGGTTTTTCTGAAATAGGTCACAGTGAGAATTTCTCGTCTGTCTGACCAATGCCCAGGGCTGGTTACAGACAGGGCTGGTTACAGACCAATGCACTTGGGCTTCAGAAGCCTGGCTTAGCCAGGGCTGTTCCCACCAGGCTTACTGCTAGGCTCACTTTGGTTGTGTATCCATGACAACAGCTCAGCCTGGGGGATAGTCCATTACTTATCCAGTTGCTGTATTTCCATAATTCCCAGCGAGTTATGCGAATGACTACCCCATTTGCTTGATTACAACGGCCTCTTCTATGCTTAGATATGATCCTTATTTCTGAGATAAATGGGTTTATACTGTATCATGTCAATGGACCAGTCTTCCAGGGACTTTCATGAGAATGAAATGGCTGCTATTCCGGTGGACAACTTAGCAAGTAGGAATTTTCTTCCTTCCTATTTTCATTCTTCCCTCCCTTTCTCAAGACTCTAAAGAGAAATTGAGCTAATAGCCCTACTTGTTAATAGCTCTGACTAGTAACTGCTTGTTAATGTGTCTAGTTCTCAGTTACACAATTAAACTGTAGTAAACACATGGGCAATGGATATGGAGGAAGCACCCAATTTCCTTCCCATTTTCCTCTCCATATAGTTATGATAAAACATCTTATTTCATGAATATTGCATTTTAATGAATTTTATTATGCAGAATCCCTTTTTGAGAGGTTTTTTTAAAAATCATTCTTTTAATTACCAAGATCAGCTTGAAGCGAAGGACTTGAAAAGCTTTGCCAAAGAGGGGAAAAAAACAGTATTCTAGAAAAAGCCATAGTAAAGTGTTTTGACTTAATTTTTCTTCTGTTAAACTCATGGCAGTATAATGCTAGCATTACTTGAAAGATGGTAATCTTTCAAGTCACAACTTTAAGAATCACTAAAAATCGGCTAATTAACAGCATTGTGCAATCCACTGAGAACACTTAAAGTCCCAAGTGAAGGGGGAAAAAAGATTCAAGTGATTCTGATAAGCTCCCAAAGATAAGCCCTTATCTGAAAAATGTGATGGAATCAGTGTAGAGTGAAATGTCATAATTATCCAGGGCCATTACTTCATCTAAACCATTTTTCCAGTATTGAATGTGAATAAAACTAATTCAGTTTGAAGAGGTCACTTTCTGATCTCTCTAATAAGATATCTTACAAGTTTGCAGGTGACTATCATTCCTGGAATAAAAATTAGGAGGGTCTGAACTTCCAAATACTAAATTCGGGATCAGAAAACATTTTCTTAACACTTGTCATATAGTTAAGATGGTCAGGCAAGGAGACTCTTCTTTCACTAACATTCATTTCTTTATGTCAGAACATATTTATATTGGGACCAGCTCATTAACTGGGAAACTTTTGTCAATCACGCCTAATAGAGAACATTTCCCTGAAGATGTATTATTCACTTTGTCCTTGAAGCAAGAAAACAAATGAGAATCCAGAGATGCCTAATTGATTGTTTCATTATTAAGTTTAAGGGGAAATACTTTGAGTCATATTCTCATAATGTTTATGTAATTTTCTGACTTCATGACAATTTCCCTGAAAGGCAAATGCTCAAGATAATAGATCATCAACCCTCTCTTGTTTTGTATCACTGTGACAAATATCTACCAGTCTCCTGCACAGTGCCAAGTTGTGGATTTGAAAGTTATTTTGAGTATTGCTTGAAGTAATCAATATGTGCTGGATTTAAGTGATTATTGTAACAATAACTGTCCTTTTATTTTGTATGAACAATTAGCATTAAGAGGCTTCATCAGACTCTGCCACTTACTAGTCGTGTGACCCTAGAAAATCACTTAATCTCCCTGGATTTGGTCATTCTCATCTAGACAATAATGTGGGTGACCGTGATGGTAATGGAGGAGGTACATGCCTCAAAAAAGAGACCCCTCCCCCAAAAGAAGATCCAGAACCATGAATGGTGGGGCAGTAGAGCAGAGTTGTGAAGAAATATGGGAATGTGGGGTGGGGGGTTGGTAAATAAACATCTGAGTCAGGAGGAAATGCAGAGGCTTTGGGAATGGACTGAAAAATGAGGACTCTGACTGCCAGTGCCTTTGAATGTGGCTTCAATCCCTGTGTGTTTCAAGTACCGAGCTCCATCCAAATGCATAGCAGCTCCCCGAACAAAACTCTAAAGCAGCAATGAGGCGGGATCCAAACTGTTGTGAAAAGTCCAAGAAAAGCCAGAGACTAGGGGCTTCCCCGGGGGCTCAGAGGTTAAAGCGTCTACCTGGAATGCAGGAGACCCGGGTTCGATCCCTGGGTTGGGAAGATCCCCTGGAGAAGGAAATGGCAACCCACTCCAGTACTCTTGCCTGGAGAATCCCATGGAGGGAGGAGCCTGGTAGGCTACTAGTCCACAGGGTCGCAAAGAGTCGGACACGACTGAGCGACTTCACTGACTGAAGAAGCGATTAGACAGCAGAGACACTGCTGCTCTTGATGCCGCCCTTTGGCCTTTGCCTACAGGCTGGAAAAGAGGGAGAATCTGGAAGGAGAATGGGAAACAGCTGTAGCATCCTGACCAGCTCAAGAGGTAGACCTCGGTTCTCTGATTCATGGCACACAAAACAACACAGGGAGGGGCGGTGGAGGGGGCAGTGGGTGAAGGCAGCCCTGGGGACACTGTGCCATCTGAAAAAGCGCCCTGCTGAGTCCCTGGGAGTCATGGTTACTGTCTGAATGGGTGACGGGGCTGAACTAAAGTGTGATTTGGGCCATCCTAGTCTGCCCCATCCTAGTCATCTGCAATGAGCATCCAACCCCAAACCTCTCTGTAATGAGTGGAGACCCTCCTCACAGGGTACCCAGGGCTCTCATTTCTAAGCCTCACTGATGAAAGAAGTAGTTTGTTTCTTTGGTTTTGATACTCTGTTCTGGAGAAACCCATATCTAAGGAATATATAAGATATCTTGATATTTCTATGGTCATACTCTATCACAGTTTCTTCTATCTTTTGTCCCAAGTTCCACCTCACAATCCAATCTGCCCATCTCTGCTCCTTCAGATTGCTTCCTGTAGCTTACCCCCATTGTATATGGTGTCTGGTCTCTGGGGACCAGTGTCTGGATCTGTTTTCTGAGTGGAACATTCAAGCTCTGTGTCTTAACTAACCGCTTGCACCTGGTCAACCTTGCTTTTGTTGAATTAAACCACCAATTTAATAACCCCATCTATTTCATCGAGCAAATGTTTAATGCTTTCCTAGAAGCCATCCCTAACACTGAGGATAGAATTTAGAAGTTAGATGGGAGAAATGCCCAGACCTACACCACACACTTCTTAGTTTTACTTTTCATTTTATCTCATTAATTTTTCTGGTCCGCGATTTCCAACTACAGGTCAAGATTCTTTAAATCAAACATTTCTTCCTTCTGCAATCCCTCTCCAGAAAAGCAATTGATCCACCCTTTGCACCACATCCACTCCTAGAGTTAGCAGTCCTAGGATGCTCATGGAGGAACCTGATACAGACCACACTGAGGCTGGTGGCCGCAGATGGAAAGAGAAGTGGGGAGACCAGGAAGCAGGAACCAGGAATCTCTTATGTGAGATTCGGGAGACAGGAGAGTCTGGGCACAGAGTGTCTGGGCAGGGCTTTAGTTATCCAGGTGAGAATGATCCAGGAAACAGGAAAATTAAATGCAAACATCAAAGTCGGTGTGTCTAGTACAGCTAGACAGTCATCTCCATTTTGCAAACATTTGTTGAATGACGGTCTATTTGGTGCCAAGCACTATGAACACAGAGATGAAGACAAGGATAGTATTTCCAAGTTCAATATCCAGATTACTGAGAATCAGCCAGAGTGTACAGAGCAGAAATGAGGGGTCAGACTGACTGACTATGCTGCCTCTTTACCTTCTCCTCAACTCTGCTGCTAAGTCACTTCAATCGTGTTCAACTCTGTGTGACCCCATAGACGGCACCCCACTAGGCTCCCCTGTCCCTGGGATTCTCCAGGCAAGAGTACTGGAGTGGGTTGCCATTTCCTTCTCCAATGCATGAAAGTGAAAAGTGAAAGTGAAGTCGCTCAGTTGTGTCTGACCCTCAGCGACCCCATGGACTGCAGCTTTCCAGGCTCCTCCGTCCAAGGGTTTTCCAGGCAAGAGTACTGGAGTGGGGTGCCATTGCCTTGTCATCTGATCCCATATTCAGGGCAAACAGGGGAAAAAAGTATAGAGTAGATGTTTTGATGGTCACCAAAGCTTGCATGCTTGTAACTCAACTAGTTTGTAAATTAATCATATTTTGACAGGCAATTTCTTGTTGCTTTCCTGGCATCTATATCCTTCCCAGCTTCCCCACAGCTTCCCCTTTGTTGGTCCTCATGATCACATGGAAACCAGTTCTCCCATCAGTTGCTGCATATGAGAAAAACACACCTAACTGAAGCTATTCAAAGCCTTCACCCACTTGGTCCAGTGAGTGGTTCAGGAGTGGGCATGTGATCTAGGCCTGTCTCCTTAAGATGAACCTGGAGGACTTCACTGAGAATACTGACATGAAAGGCTCATGTAAGTGAGGAGGCATGGCAGTTCAAAGTTGCTGGCAGCCATGGTGGGAACACAGAAAGAAAGCCACGTGAAAATGCAACTGACTTCAGAAGAGTCAGGGAAGATGAAGTAGCACAAAAGTCTCCAGGATATACTTCACTGGGTCTATCTAGGGTTTTAGCCAATTTATGAACCCAGGGTGAATCTGTTTGGAAAATACTTCAGTAACGATGGAAAATACATCCACGGTAGTACGGAATTATTGGCTTTTTATTAGTAAGAAATTTTTATTTTTTTTATTTTTTAATTGGAGTATAATTACAATGCTGTGTTCATTCCCGCTGTACAACAACATGAATCATGAATGTGTATACATGTATCAGGCGCATCCCACTCACCCAGGCCATCACAGAGCGCCAAGCGGGGCTCCCTGGGCTACACTAGAAGCTCCCCACTCGCTGGCTGTCTCACACATGGCAGTGGGGGTATGTCAGCGCCACTCTCCCAGTTCACTGCACGCTCTCCCTCCCCCAACTCCGTGTCCACAAGTCTGCCTTACGTGCCACCATTTTCCCGTCCTCTGTGTTACCTTTCTTTCCCATGTTTTTCTCATTTCCCTCACATTAAAGACACTGGGGAAACCATAATTCCTCTTTTTTTTTTTTGCAAAGTCACCTCTCTGTTCCTCTTCCCATAGCCATCGTAGTTTATTCTTCCCACAGCTTTTCCTGGATTTGCAGAGAATTTCTCCTAATTCTCCTTAGGCATCTTAACCTCAGTGATCCTCTAATCTCCACCAGACCTAGAACATTCTCCAATGTATACCTGTATGTAACCACACCGCTGATGTTAAAATGACACATTGTTATTCTTTGATATCAATTCATACGACACTTGTTACATAACCAGGAGAATTTTTCCTCAAGAACTGACAGTCTCACTGGCCTAAGGCCATGCTAGGAAGCCTGGATTATAAGTCACAGCTTGTTGATGTTGTTCAGTCACTGAGTCGTGTCTTAGTGCATGACTTTGTCTTTGCAACCTCATGGACTGCAGCACGCCAGGATCCTCCGTCCTCCACTACCCCTTGGAGAGAGAAATCACAGCTACAGAGTTTCAATTATGCAAGGTGAACTAATCCTAGAGACCTACTATACAGCATAGATACTACAGTTAATAGTACCATATTGAATACTTAAAAGTTTGCTAAGAAGGTAAATCTTATATTAAGTGTTCTTATCACACATGCACAAATCAGAAGAATTTATGAAAGGTGGAAGGATATACTTTTGAAGGTGATGAATATGTTTATGGCATAGACTGTAATGATAATTTCATGCATGCATATTTATGCCCAAACTCACCGAGTTGTATACATCAAATACATACAACTTTTTGTCTATCAAACATATCTCAAGATAGTTAAAATAATAAAACACAGCCATTTGACTTCTGCGTCTTGACTTTTATTTTTTGCTGTTTGCTATAAAATGAAAGCTTCTAGCCACTCACTGGAAGAACTCCACGTCAGGCACCTGCTGTGAGTCTCAGGCCAGTGAGACTGCCTCTTCTCTGAGCTAGCTGATCCTGCCCCCACGCTGTCGTAAGAGTCAAGGAGATCCACTCGGTGTCTAAAGATGAGGGAGACATCATATCTGGCCACACAGAGTGAGTGAAGGCAAGTCAACTGAAGACAAATTCCAAGGTCTTCATAATTCTTGGTGGAACTGGTGCCTCACCTTTTCCCCTGAGGAAGCCTGAAACGGTAGCTCCTTCTATCACCACATACACGGTCCTCTTCTGTCACACACACAGACTGACTTGCTACTTCTGAGTTGTTTTTAAGTGCTGGACCATTGTCGGTAATCACTGATTTTTTTTTTTTTTTTCTATCTTGGAAAAAGAAGCTGCAAGGCACTGCCTTGCAGAGAGAAAAAAGGGAATTTGGGAGAGAGAAAAATCACATACATATGAAGGATTCCAAATAGATTCGTTTCCAGAAGTTTGTATTTTAATCCAATCAAGACACTTGAGCACCCTGCATAGTGTCTGTACCTTTAAAGGAATTTAGCTCAATTTTACACCAAACACCATTCTGAAGCTTAACTTAATGTGGAAATGCCTTCAGATTTGGTCACTAGGAGCGGAAAAGAACTGCAGAAAGGGGCAAAGTGTGACTCTTTCTGGTTGCTGTGTCTTCTTTATTCTCAGTGCCTACACTCGTCCACGCGGCCTGGGTTTTGAACAGGCTTCAATTCTGAATAAGCTTAGTCACATCTTTCATCTTTGAAATCTCAGATTATATTAATATTCATGGCTCTCCCAGTGTAAATCTCTACCCCCAAAATTGGAGAATTAGCTCTGAAGTTAGGAACTGGAATTCATAGCAGATATGTGAAACTCTGTTCCCTTCACCACTGTCCCCACTGAAATAGCTGATTGTTATCTGGAACAGCCCAAGTTCCTTTCAAAGCCAACCTTGATTAAACTCAGTCATTTATGAACTTATGTCTTGCTGCAGACAATCAGGAAAACTCATCCTCCCCTCTTGATTTAATTCAGATGACTAAACGCCACTGACATCTCCTAACCTGCTTTCCTAAGAAAGATCTTTCATGCCCTGGAGTTGAAGCTGCTCAGATGTGAAAGTAACATATTATCTTATATCCTAAATAATGCTGAGTTCTATACTTTTTGCCCTCGAGAGTCAATATGTTTTGAATGAATTAATAACTCTGAACATGTGCATGAATAACTCTGAACAACATTCTGAATGTGTCTGGCAGGTTAACTCACTTTTAACTAGAGCTTCATGCTAAAAAGAGGAACATTCAACGTCAGTCCTAGTTTGTCTGCTTCCTCTTGTCCACACCGGGAACCCAAGCCCACAGTCATACCTATTGCCACTTTAGCATAAAGGAGAAGGGATGAGAATGCGTGGAGGTGGGCAGTGGAAGAGCACTGTCGCTCCCGGGAGAGAAGTGCTCAAGAGAGCTTTGCTAATGGATAACATATCTCTGGCATCACCTGAACATCTAGGAAAAAAGTACCAGCAACTTGCAAGACTTTCATTTTTCCAATCATTCTTCTGGATATATCCAAAGTCACTGCAGAATCTTTCATCCCACATTTCTTCAGGAAGCACTTATTTGGAAGACATTCTACACAGAGCTCAGGCCAGAGAAAAGGATGCCACTGGAGGCTGGGGGAAAGGCGGCTGTTGCAAGGATTTTCTGTCCTTGTTAAAGGGAAAGAATAGAACCAGGTGCAAAATAATTGTCCTATACATCGCATCATGCTTTACTGCTGAATAAAAATTTATACAGTGAATTTTTATACAGTGAATATGAATTATTGTGTTTATCTTGAGGTGAATGGACAGACACTGTCACTCTACTTTAGAGATGAGGACAGTACGGCTGGGAATTTAACGGAATTACTTGTGGTACACTGCATTATTAGCTACATCTCTCACCATTTCATGTAGCAATCCACTTTGATACATGACTTTATGTTGCTCTAACAGAGTAGAGAATGGGGCTTCCCTTGTGGGTGGTTAAGACTCTGTGCTTCCAATGCAGGGAACACAGGGTCGATCCCTGGTTGGGGAACTAAGATCCCACATGCCAAGCAGAGCAAGTAAAGTAGGCAAAAGATTTTTTTTTTTTTTTAAGGAGTGGAGATTATTTACACCCCTTGAGTCTGACTTTGTCTTTATTACTTGCCAACCGAACAAGAGGGAAGCAATGGTATGCCAATTCTATGTCTCAGCCTTAAAAGGTCTTGACTCCAAACCACTGACATTCCATTATGTCAGATCACCTACTGCATGTACCATGTGAGGCTAGAAGGTTTTTCATTTATGAGGCTAAGAAACTATCATGTAAGAAACAAATCGCCAGTCTAGGTTTGATACAGGATATAGGATGCTTGGGGCTGGTGCACTGGGATGACCCAGAGAGATGATATGGGGAGGGTGGTGGGAGCGGGGTTCAGGATTGGGAACTCATGTACACCCGTGGCAGATTCATGTCAATGTATGGCAAAACCGATACAGTATTGTAAAGTAAAAAATAATAATAATAATAATAATAAATAAAGAGCACACACAAAAAAGAAACTATCTTTGAGTAAGCTATGCCTTGCCAAGCTAGTCTGATTTATCTCTCATTATTTCCTAACATATTCTCTGCTACAGACAAGTCAGAGTCCTTCCCACCTGCCATTCATGCATCTTATTTTTAGAGAAATCTACCCTCAGCCTAATGGCAACTTCTCCCTCTCTGTTCAACCAAATCTTCTACTTCTTAAAAGATGTTACTGAAATGTGGCTGATTTACAATGATGTGTTCATCTCTGCTATACAACAAAGTGTTTCACACACACACCTCCATATATACATATATTATATATACATATATAATATTATATATACATATACTATATATATTGTTTTCCATATTCTTTACCATTATGGTTTATCACAGGATACTGAGTATAGTTTTCTGTGCCACACAGTTGGACCTTGTTGTCAAATCTTCTACTTGTTTAACACCCCACTTCTACTACTGCATCCATTTATGAGGTCACCTCTTCTCTGCTCACCTGTACTTTGTATTTACATGTGGCCTCAGTCCCCTGCAATTACATCTTTAATCCTTGCTATTGATGACTGTATGTTCTGCCTCCATAGCTCAGTATAAGAACTTCCCATAGGACCAAGACCTCTGCTTCCCTAATGCACCTATGAATAAGCAGGTGAGTGAATAAATAAAAAACAAACTCATAGCATCTAAGCTATACTGTAAGGAGGTTAAATTCATGTAGCCTCTTTTTTACTGCTTGTACACTTGCTTCACATCCCTAGACTGCTAAGAAGAAAATACAAAGATTCTGTGAAATTACCTTGAGCTCATATCACCTGAAATATTACGGAAAAGAAGGAATAAGTATAAAGTATGAGAGAAGAATGCTTCCCGTCTCCACCAGGTGTCTCCTCAGGTTCAGCCATTTTCAATAGCAGCCTTGTAAGAGATGAGGATGTAGCTAAGCCAAAGCAGGTACCATGTAGAGGAAATCCACCTACTGGAAGGACTGCAGGGCTTGTTACAAACCAGAGCGAAGACGGCAAAGATACACCTTCAAAAGCTTCTTCCCTCTGTGTGCACAACGTGGGCAGAACTATCTCAAAGAACATACCTTTTGAAAGCATAGCTCATGATCATTACTTATAAAGGATTACCAGCTCTTCTTTGAAAATGTAATTTCCACCTCAGGAAAAACTTCATTTCCATGCATATTACACTCCTTGCCATTGGTACATAGGCGGCTTATTAGTAGATTTTTGGTATCCTTAAAGATTTTTCCTACTGGAACTTGAAAGAAAACCAAATCAGCAAAAATAATTGCGAGTTTGCTCTGCTGTTCTTTCCACCTTTCTAATCGCTGCATCAGAGCCGTAGGCATTGATGCAGCTTGCCCCAAACTGTCAACTTGAAGAAGCATGTCATAACTGCAAGTAATTACCTTGTGGGTCCAATAAACTGGAGGTTTTCTCAAGATGCTCCCTGGGCTAGATCATGAGGGCTAGACAGTCCATGGAGAAGAAGAAGATGAATCTACCAGCTTGGGTCCAAAAAGACACAGGCTTTCAGCTATAAGCAGACCTTGGAAGTATCATGGGTTTGGCTCTAAGCCACAGAAATAAAGTAAATATGGCAATAAATCGATTCGCACAACTGTTTCGGTTTCTCAGTGTACATAAAATACACTGTACTGTCATCTGTTAAGTGTACAACAGCATTATGTCCAGAAAACAATGTCAGTTCAGTTCAGTCACTCTTTCATGTCTGACTCTGTGATCCCATGAACCGCAGCACGCCAGGCCTCCCTTCCATCACCAACTCCCGGAGTCCACCCAAGCCCATGTCCACCAAGTCAGCGATGCCATCCAACCATCTCATCCTCTGTCATCCCCTTCTTCTCCTGCCCTCAATCTTTCCCAGCATCACGTTCTTTTCCAACGAGTCAGCTCTTTGCACCAGGTGGCCAAAATATTGGAATTTCAGCTTTAACATCAATCCTATCAATGAACACTCAGGACTGATCTCCTTTAGGATGGACAGATTGGATCTTCTTGCAGTCCAAGGGACTCTCAAGAGTCTTCTCCAATACCACAGTTCAAAAGAAAGCAATGTGCATACCTTAATTTTAAAATATTTTATTGTTCAACTATGCTAACCATCATCTGAGCTTTCTGTGAGTCATCATAGTAACATCAAAGATCACTGATAACAGGTCATCATGACCAACATAATAATAAAGTTGGAAATATAATGTGACACAGTGACACTAAATGAGCAAAGTCCCCACAAGTCTTCAATTTGTAAAAAAAAAAAAAAAAAAATCTGTGAAGCACATAAAATGAGACCTACCTGTATACATATAACTTATACAATAACCAGGCCCTCCTGGCAAGGAATTTTTCTTTTTTTATACAGTAGTTCCCCTTTTTCCCTGATTTTCTTTTCCCCACCACCAACTGTAGTCCAAAGATATCAAGTGGAAAGTTCCAGAAGTTAAAAAAAAATCCATGAGTTTTAAATGGCATGCCATTCTGAGTAAAGTGAAGAAATCTCAGGCCATCTCACTTTGTCCCACCCCGGACGTGACTCGTCCCTTTGTCCAGCTCAGTACTTGCTTAGCACCCATCCTGGTTATCAGATCTCACAGTGCTGCATCCAAGGAACCCTTACTGTACATCACAAAGGCCCCAAAGTGCAAGAAGAGTGATGCTGGCAATGCAGATATGCCAAAGAGAAGGCGTAAATTTCCTGACTTGATAAAGAAAAAATACTGTTACCAAGCTCTATGGTAAGAACAAATCTTCTATCCATGAGATTGTGAAGAGGCAATAAGTCATGATAGTTTTGCTGCTGCATCTCAAACTGAAAAAGTTATGGCCACAGTGTTTGCAAGTGCTTAATGGAGATGGAAAATGCATTAACTCTGTACCATAAGATATTTTAAGAAAGAGACCACATTCACCTAACGTTTATTACAGTACATTGTTATAGCTGCTCTCTCATTCTTACTGTTGCTAATCTCTTACTGTGCTTGGTTTATACATTAAACTTTATCACAGGGATGCATAGTATACATACCTGTATAGAGGAAACATAGTACATATAGGGTTCAGTACTGTCCACAGTTTCAGAAATTCAGTGGGGTCTTGGAACGGCTCCGCTCATTGATGAGTGGCAACTTACTACTCTACAGAATGTGTAGTATGTCACTCCTTCTTTCTATTTCTTATTTTTTTCTAAATACACAATGTAATTTATTTTTTAAATATAAATTTATTTATTTTAATTGGAGGTTAATTACTTTACAATATTGTATTGGTTTTGCCATACATCAACATGAATCTGCCACAGGTATACACATATTCCCCACCCAGTTTGCTTTCAATATTTATTTTTACACAGATTCCTTAGATGTGTGTGTGTGTGTGTGTCTAGGGTGTTGTGTATGCCCACATATATGTATAAGCACCATCTAGGAAAGAGATCAGCTACTGCTTTTTCCCAGTCACCACATCTGGGGATGGTCTTACCTGATGAGAGCAAAGGAGAAAGCATATGCCGTCACCAAATCCCCGTTTCCCCAGAAATCCTGAGGATCTAGTGATTTACACTGATACTCTACCTATGACCTAACATCAGTCAGATCAGATAGGAGACGCTGTTTGGTGGAATCATGGTGTTATGGGTTAAGCTTTGTTCCAACCAGTAAAATGTGTAGAAATTCTAAGCCTAGTATCTCAGAATATGATCTTTCTTTCTTTTTTTTTTTTTGAATAGGGCTTTTACAAATAACATTAAATTAGGTCATTAGTGGGGTCTGAACCCAATATGACTGGTGTCCTTATAAAAATGATCAGTGTGGACAGAGACAGACACAGAGAGAAGACCAAGTCAACAGAAGGCAGAGGTCAGGGTAATGTGTCAGGCAAGGAACTCCAAAGATTCCCAGAAAATCACCGGAAGCTGGAAGGAGGCATGGAGCAGATTCCCGTCACAGCCCCCAGAAGACAGCAGCCCGACTGATGTTACCTTGACCTCAGACTTCTGATCTCCAGGACTGGGGGAGAAAAATGCTATGTTGTTTAAGCACGGAGGCTGCAGTATTTTGTTACAACAACCCTAGAAAACCAAAAGAGGAGCAGGGAACAGGGATTCTGTGCTTCTGACCTCCTGATTGATGAAAGAAGTTTGAACTTTTTTAAGAAGTTTTGTTTAACTTCTAGTGGAGTAGAACAGTAGAAAGAGATGAGGTGGAAAAGGCATTCCTGGGTAAGACCTGTGCTGCTCTATAAATAGGGATTAATTAATTAGGTATTCTGACTCCACCACAATCATGGTAATCCCCATCCTGCTATAGAGCTTTCAGTAATGTATTAGTTAATGTGTTGAATCAGCTTCCTGTCAGACACACAGTTCTGAACATAAATGCTTGATATTTCCTAATTTTATAGGATAATATTTAATCCATTCTGATCCTGGTGTATTTATCATTATCTGGTCTATTCATTCTCTATTAAGCCTATCTAGTCATTAAATCCCAAGGACATGCTTTGTTTTAGAGTTATCACTGTTAAGATTACACAAAACTCAAGGTAAAATAAAAACCTCCATTTTTATTTTTCCTGCCTTTTATTGTACAACATTCAGAATTGAGGGCATTATTACATAGCTGACAAGAATTAGAATCAAATAGATACCACTGCCAAGTCTATTTCACACATACATTTCCCCCAGCTCTGAGGAAAACCTGCAGTGAGATCTTGGGTTATAATGAGCCTGGACACCAGCATTCCTATCTTTTATTACCAATTTCTAGTTCTATTGCCAAGATCTCTCTTGGATGTTTCCACAGTCTGGCAAGACATGGAGTGAAATACTGTTACAAGCATGCAGTAATAACACTGACCATTCATGGATCTGGTCTTACAACTATATAATCTAGCCAGAAAGGTTTAAATGTTCAGGAGGGTGTGAGTAAACAGCTCAATATGATCAAGAACATTTAGAAGGAAATACTTACTATCAATTAACCTGCTCTGCTTTCTATGTGAGAGCTCTCTGCAGTGAACACAGCTCCACTCAGGTTTCCATTCAGCCCAGTTTAACTCAGCATCTATTATATGACTACCATGCACCGCATTGGGGTTTATACAATGTTTCTCATGTTTTCTCTATTTTCTTTGACTACTTTTAAGACAAATAGTACTGCCAAATTGCCTGCCTGGTCAGATCTCTTTCTTATTAAAAATGGCTCCCAAAGTAATAGAGGAAACCAATTTTCCTTGGATGAATGATTTGGTGTCATTTTTTTCCTGGGACCTGGGGCCCAATATTTTGGAAATGGTAACCTCATTAAATATATGTGAGTCTTAGGTTCCAGGAAGCTGCACCATGGCCAAGTGATAGACACCCTTGATTATGATACTCCCCAGAGAAGAGAATTTGATATGACTACACAAGAAGGCTAAATGATTAAGTCAAGGCTGTATATTGTCACCCTGCTTATTTAACTTATATGCAGAGTACATCATGCCAAATGCCAGGCTGGATGAAGCACAAGCTGGAATCAAGATTATCAGGAGAAATATCAATAACCTCAGATTCGCAGATGACACCACCCTTATGGCAGAAAGCGAAGAATTAGAATCTCTTGATGAAAGTGAAAGAGGACAGTGAAAAAGCTGGCTTAAAACTCAACATTCAGAAAACTAACATCATGGCATCCAGTCCCATCACTTCATGCAGGGGTGGGGAAGCAATGGAAACAGTGGAAGACTTTATTATGGGGGGGCTCCCAAATCACTGCAGATGGTGGCTGCTGCCATGAAATTAAAAGACGCTTACTCCTTGGAAGAAAAGTCATGACCAACCTAGATAGCATATTAAAAAGCAGAGACATTACTTTACCAACAAAGGTCCATCTAGTCAAAGCTATGGTTTTTCCAATAGTCATGTATGGATGTGAGAGCTGGACGATAAAGAAAGCTGAGCACCAAAGAATTAATGCTTTTGAACTGTGGTGTTGGAGAAGCCTCTTGAGAGTCCCTTGGACTGCAAGGAGATCAAACTAGTCATTCCTAAAGGAAATCAGTCCTGAATATTCATTGGAAGGACTGGGGCTGAAGCTAAAACTCCAATACTTTGGCCACCTGATGCAAAGAACTGACTCCTTGGAAAAAGATCCTGATGCTGGGAAAGATTGAAGGCAGGAGGAGAAGGGGATGGTAGAGGATGAAATAGTTGGATGGCATCACTGACTCGAAGGACATGAGTTTGAGCAAGCTCCGGGAGTTGGTGATGGACAGGGAAGCCTGGTATGCTGCAGTCCATGAGGTCACAAAGAGTTGGACGCGATTGAGTGACTGGAATGAACTGAACTGAACTGAACACAAGAATGCATGCTTTCGGGTGTGGTCAGTCGCTCAGTCGTGTCCAACTCTTTGCGACCCCATGGACTATAGCCCACCAGCCTCCTCTGTTCATGAGATTTTCCAGGCAAGAATACTGGAGCAGGTTCCATTTCCTCCCCTAGGGGATCTTCCCAGTCCAGGGATTGAACCCGAGACTCCTTTGTCTCCTGCATCGGCAGGCGGATTCTTAACCACTGAGCCACAAGAAGGCATACCACTGCAATGTGAGCTGTGATCAAATTCGAGTATGAACCTCTGAGGGAGACACAGGGAGAGAATCGTGGTCACCTTTAACTCCCAGGAACTGGTCCGAAAAGAGAAGTTATCAAGATTTACTGAATGAATAGCAGTGGGAGTGCATCACCACCCCTGCATCATCACACCTGGATACTGAGGTTTTTCCACCTTCAGCATCTATTCTCTGTACTATTCTTCCTCACTCAGAGGCAGAGTGAAATTTTTATTTAAACAAATCTCAAGTCCTGAACTGCTAAGATTTTATTCTATTGGGTTTGTCATGTGCCAGTGTGGAGAAACATGGAGGGTGGGATTATATTTGAGAGTGCTATATGTGGACAGTAAGACAGCCTTACCAAAAACTATCCAACAGAGACGAGCAGCTCCGATCGTCCCCCTACCCCTGCCTCACACATCTCCCTCAGTGATGTGAGAAGTAATAATGTTTGCAGACCATTGCAGTCCAGCCCATGGCAGATGGGGTAGGGGTGGTGGGGGCAGGGGAGGGGGGCGTGATGGACAAGCCCTTAGAAGTATAGCACATGATGGGCAGAAAGAAGTCATCCCCAGGATAGCAGACTGGGCACATGGAGGAAAACGCTTAGCTACCAGCATTGCCTGGATCATTAGAAACAGCAGTAGCTGCAGATACAGAAGTAGTTGATGTTGTGTGCGTTAGGAGTAACTGCAGAGAAAGACCTCTGTGAAAAGAGTCCAGAAGCCTCCATACAAGGAAATGATTATTTCAGCGCAGGCAAGTTTAGGGCACAGAGGAGAACCAGCAGAGAGCCCAAGGAGGTGAGGATGATTTTAAACAAAGGAAGCTCAAAAACAACAGGGTCCCGCCGTATAGCACAGGGAACTATATTCAGTATTCTGGCATAAGCCATAATGGAAAGGAATCTTAAAAAGAATGTCAATGTATGTGTAACTGAATCACATTGCTGTACAGAAGAAATTAACACAACATTGTAAATCAACTATACTTCATCTTTAAAAATTATAAACATACATAAATAAAACAAAGGAGTGTCCAAATAACCCCAGAGCATAAATTCCACTTCTCTCTAAGTGAGGCAGGATTGGATACTAACACTGGAAACACAGGCATACCATTTGCAGCTGTAAATATATGTTTATCCTTTAGTTTACTTTATAATTAATAGTTCACTCCACAGGATGAAGAGGTCATTCTTAAATAATTCTTGCCTACTTATGATGATATCTGCAATAAAAGATCCTCCTTAGTCAGTAGAAGATTTTCTCTTTTCTTGGTTGTCTCCAGTTGACAATGGCAGTCAGAATTCCAATTTGCAGGTAAGCAAAACAACTTTGTTTTTTTTTTTTAAAAAAAAAAACACCGCTTGAAGAATGCTGACTTACTAAAGGAGTGATTCTCACTGTTTGGCTTCACAAGTTCTGAAGCTGGCTGGGCCTTGATTGCTATTGGGATGGCTAGCAATGTAAAATACTGAGAAAAACAGCACCTGCCTATAAAAACAAATTCTGGTTTTGAAGCTCTCGGTAACAGAACTAGCATAGTCAGTGGTGAAAGCTAGTTGTTTTCTTTGAAGTTGTGATAAATACTAAATGTACACTATTTAGTCATGTTTCCCTTGGGGAAAAATGACTGCCATGGGCTCCCTGCTGACAAAGCTTATCATTAATTCACTTGCTTTCTTTAACAATAAAAATATATTTTTCCTAGATGGAAGTGAATTTGTGACATTATAACTCAATCACCAACGAGGAGAATTTGCCTTCTGCATCAGTTGAAAAACATTTAAAATGTTCTCCGTTCTCACAATGTAAAATCTGTGTGCTTTTATATTCCTATTTTTAACCCTGCAAATGTAGTTCCTTTCATCCATGAAGCCCAGTCTGTTCTAGACACTTCTTTTAATCAAATAAATCTACCCTTATCCTTATAAAGTTGGCATAGGTAACATAACTTAATAACTCTAAAATAATTAAATTTGTACAAGTGAATAAATCAGAGAAATACTCAAGAACCAACTGGAAATCCAACTAACCCCCATATTTTCTGGAAATTCTTCCATTTATTTCTTTTTTTTTATTGGTAAGGGCTCACAACCCAGAATGAGTGCAGATGGCCTTAGGATATATTAGAAAAGAATATATTCTTTGATGGTAAATAGCCAGGACACTCATGGGGAAACATTTTTTAAAATGTGGTCCTTTCATAATGATCATTTAATTTTGAGGACAAAAATCAGTTGTTACATAATTAAATATCAGTTGATTCTCAGAAGATTATTTGGAGGCTCTGTGTAAGTAACTCTATCATACTAATTTTTTCAAACAACACTAGTATCCAATGTATACTGAGGTTGGAAAACCATGGGTCTTTGTGCTGCAGTTATCTATTTCCCATGAAGTGATAGGGCCGGATGCCATTATCTTCGTTTTCTGAATGTTGAGCTTTAAGCCAACTTTTTCACTCTCCACTTTCACTTTCATCAAGAGGCTAAATTTTTAGTTCCTCTTCACTTTCTGCCATAAGGGTGGTGTCATCTGCATATCTGAGGTTATTGATGTTTCTCCTGGCAATCTTGATTCCAGCCTGTGTTTCTTCCAGTCCAGAGTTTCTCATGATGTACTCTGCATATAAGTTAAATAAGCAAGGTGACAATATACAGCCTTGACGTACTCCTTTTCCTATTTGGAACCAGTCTGTTGTTCCATGTCCAGATCTAACTGTTGCTTCCTGGCCTGCATACAGATTTCTCAAGAGGCTGGTCAGGTGGTCTGGTATTCCCATCTCTCAGAATTTTCCACAGTTTATTGTGATCCACACAGTCAAAGACTTTGGCATAGTCAATAAAGCAGAAATAGATGTTTTTCTGGAACTCTCTTGCTTTTTCCATGATCCAGTGGATGTTGGCAATTTGATCTCTGGCTCCTCTGCCTTTTCTAAAACCAGCTTGAACATCAGGAAGTTCTCGGTTCATGTATTGCTGAAGCCTGGCTTGGAGAATTTAGAGCACTACTCTACTAGCATGTGAGATGAGAGCAATTGTGCGGTAGTTTGAGGTTTCTTTGGCATTGCCTTTCTTTGGGATTGGAATGAAAACTGACCTTTTCCAGTCCTGTGGCCACTGCTGAGTTTTCCAAATTTGCTGGCATATTGAGCGCAGCACTTTCACTGCATCATCTTTCAGGATTACTAAAGTCAAATTTGGCCAACAAATGAATTTGTCCATATTAATAAAACCACTTTTGATTTTCAGGATATTTGGAATTTCATAATCATTGATAACAGCATGTGGATCTACACTGAGTCAGGTCTTCGTCAAACCAAATTTAGCAACATAAGCCATTCATAAACCATTCAATAGGAAGCGGCCTGTGTGATCCTGACAGTATTGATACGGCTTAGACCACCCTCTCATCTCAGCCTAAATCTGGCTCCCTTACCTCTGAAGGCAAGAGCTAATAAGATTTCCAAAATTTTAATTATTTATTGTATGAGCTTATACACACACATATATGCATGTGTGTGTGTGTGTGAGAGAGAGTACAAAAAATGCCAAACCTTTGGGACTTAAACCTTAAAGAATCAACCAGCCTCATTCCATAAGAGAAAAAAAGTCATCATAGATTCCCAGGTGTGACTCTTCAAGGCTATCAAACACAAACTTTACAATCACTGGTACCACCCTGCCATTTGGTATCTGTAAACCACAGCTGTGGTTCGACTGCTTATATAGTCAAGCAGGCTGTCTCATCACATCTAAAACAGACCATGCCGAGTCAGTTATTAGAAATAGCCTCTAGGCTTTCTGTCCTGGGGGGAGAGTTGCTCACTGTTATTAATCAGTTTAGGAGGAAACTCATGGATTTCTTCCTGGGGAAAGATGTGCATGGTCAATGAGCACAGGATCAACCTAAAGATTGAAGCTTTTAGTCCAGAGGCACCTAGGAAAAAATATAGCCTCACAGAATGAGATAGAAGGTCCAAACTGGTCATACAGATTGGATGCCACTCAGCCAGTGGCAGACATACCTCCTAAGAAGGCTCTACAGGGATCTGGTAGGATAGTTAGATGAGCTGTAAGAATTATGTAAAGCTGGAAGAACCAACATCATGGAGTCTTGCCCAAGACTTGCTTCAGGGATTCACTGAGAAATAATCAGCTCACCCGATGCCCCAGGTTTCATCCCACCTCCATCCGCACAGAGGCAACAAGCCCAAGAACCAGACTTCTCTTTCGAGCATTGTCCCAAACAGCCAGATACAGGGCTTTTTATACTAAGAGAACTACTAAGGAAGAATTTCATTTGAGAAACACAGTTCAGTTTCAGAAATTCTCAGATGATCTTTCACTTGTTGCTGGTCACCTGCCCCTGATTCACCATAACATTTGGTACAAATATCATGATTGTTCTGACGTCCTGTGCCCCATCTCTGCCTCAGGAAATGAACCCAGCTGACCAAACAAGATGAATCGACAATATATGAGTTCCCTCAGCTTCCCTCCCAACATCTACAGGTGAATCTGTATCCATACCCACTTTCCCATTTCCTTTCTTTGTCAGTTGGGGAAAAGCACAACCTAAAAGTTGAGAATCGTGTTCTATTCAGTGCACTTGCTAAGGACTTCAGCCCGGGAGGCAGCCTCTCAGAGAGCTCTGTGGGATTGCTCCAAAAAGGTAAGGGAGGAGTCAGGATATATGGGAGGTTTGGGGACAAAACCCAGGTAGTCGGAGTATCACAAAACGACCGTTTGTTAAAGAAAAACCAGACATGTCAAGGTAATGAATTTAGCACTTTTCTATGTATGGGAAGATTCGAGCATCTGGGCCCACTGAAAGCACTCCTTTGATGTGTACCTTAACTATCGAGGGCCAGCATCCTGCTTGTCTCCATCCTGAATCCTCCCAGGGTGCAGAGAACAGGGCAGGTGGCCGCAGTGACTGATGGTAAAGGCCACCACATCTGTTGTTTACTGATGTGACAGGCAACATTATTCACCCAAAATTCCAAGATTCTATCACTTCTCTCCGAGTTCAGGCACTTTTCTCCTTCTATTCCCCACCCCCCGCCACCTATGTCTCTACTTTAGAAACATGCTCAAACCTTTCCCCCCTCAAAAACACCACAAAAAGGGGATATGACCTGAAGTGTGCTGTGTCTTCACTTTCCACGCTTTTACAGCTTAGCTTCTTGAAAAGGGTGAGTGGGAGGTGAGGAAATAAAACACTTAGCACGGCTTCCTCTCCGGCTTATAGACTGAAAGCGTTCTTTTCAGCGTCAATCATCCTGGCAGCTAAATCCGATGGACAACTTTCAGCCACTTCCCACCTCACCTCGCTGCAATGTGGTTTGTTGTTGTTGTTTGTTTGTTTTTAATTCTTCCTGAACTGGTCTTGGCCTTTGAGGACACCACGGTCTCTTTTCCTCAGGTCTCTAGGTAGAACCCTCCACCTCAGTTTTCCTAATGAGCTCTTCTCCCATCTGCCAAAGCAATGACTGTGATCCCGTGGTTCTGTCAGTGATTTCAACCACATCCTTAATGCCATCCAAATCCTCCTCTTCTCTCCAGTCCTGCTGACCTGCACTTAATGCAGAACCTCATCATTTCCATTCTGGGTTTCAGCAGCAGCCTCCCAACTGCTTCTCCCATCGTTCTGCCGGTGGGGCTTCACTCCCCAGCTCTTTGATGGCAAATACAGAACACATCATCCGCATTTCTCCACCAGTGGCCTTGACAGCCACAGTCACTTTTAACAACAGAGAAAAATCTTATTTTTCTTGGAAGCTGGATCTTCCCCAGACTTCCAGTAAGTCCTCAATACACCTTACATTTCATAGACATTGAATGGAGAAGTCAGATACCTATATATATATATTTGTGTATATATATATAATATATATATATATATATATAAGGAAGTGATGCAATGATAAGAAGACTTTTTTGGGGAAGTTTTCCCTGGAATAACAGCCATACCTGGGTACATAATTATGGCCTTCTTCCAGCTTAGCCTGAATATAGCCTCAGATTTCTCCTCAACACAGTGCCAATGAATGGTCAGTTGGAAACCATTTGTCATCTGGCTTTGAATACTCTCCACTATGCTACAGTGTGGTTCTTCTAAAAGAAACAAATGTAAGGCTGTCATCACTCTGTTGAAAAAGTTCTAATTGGTCTCCTTTGCCTGCAGGATATAGTCTACATTTTCACTCTGACAGTTCTCCCAGGGTCTGGTCTTGCTTATTCTCTCAACCTCCCCTCTCACAGTCATTCACTCATCACTTACTATTGCCAAGCGTTCCTTTGTTTGTGTAAGATGTTTAATAATTGAATCTGGTGACTACAGTTAACAATACTGTATTGTATACTTGGAAGTTGCTAAGAGATTAGCTCATAAACACACAGATTAGCTTAAACACAAAGATTAGCTCTTTGTTCTTACCACAAAAACAGCAAGGAAAACAGGGCAATTATGTGCATTGATAGATCTGTTAACTAACCTTCTGGTAGTAATAATTTTACAATATATACATGTATCAAATCACCATATTATACACCTAAAACTTACAAAATGTTATATGACAATTATATCTCAATAAAGCTAGGCATAAGGATGTAAGGGTAGATGAAATCAACAAAGAAAAGACCACTTTAAAAGAGACAAAAAGACTGAAAAAAAATCTAGCAGAAAACTAGATTTCTCTGGAAGGCCAGAGAAAGAATGGGAGAGGAAAATACTCATCAGTAAAGCTAGTAAAATACCACAGAGATAAATGAAAGAGTACAACAAAAAAAGAAGTGTGTGCTTGTTCTGTGTCTGTCTGCACTTAAAATGCTGGCAGAAGGTGGTGAGTCAGGGAGAAAGTTCATGTGAGGACAGGAAGGTGATTAGTAATTTCAAATACTACAGATTGGAGGGACATGAATGAGAATCCAGTAGAAGATACTCAATGTAGTGACTATATTGACATAACTTAAAGTAGGTGTTTTAGCTAAAGACTGAGGATGAAAATCAGACTGTAAAGGACTAGGGATTGATTAGGTAGCAAGGAAGTAAAATAAAATGGAGGAAGTGGAGGAGAGAGGGTCTCCCCTCTCCTCACCGGTCAGTGAGTTTCTTGAAGGCTGAGGCTGTCATCAAATACATGACTTGTATGTAGAGTTCGTGGATAAATGTGATTTATAAAATATCCAGCTCTATAAAGCCCACAAGCCAACACTGATCGTTGCTGTGAAGCTGAAAACATGATTGCCTCTGATTGACCTTTATCAAAGTTTGCCCTGGGGACCAGATGGACATCTCTTGCTCCAGTGGATGGTCAGTTTTCATATGGAAGCAATCAGACTTCAGAGTCAATGGCCTTTGACTTGAAAGCAATTTAATACATTTGAATGATCCAAGAACAGACCTCTTTTGGAGAATTGTGTGAATGAGAGAACATTTAAACTAATTTTCTTCGACATATTTCTGTTTTTTCTCTGTGCTGTGCTAGAAACAATATGAAGTTTGTTTCATTTTTGAACCCTATCCCTCTGAAAGCTATCTATGCTGTCTTCACAATTTCAATTACACCCTGTTTTAATTTGTTCTTCCTTCCTGTGCTACTTCACTCAGAACCTCTTTACTTTTTACCTCAACTGATTTAAGAGCCTTTTTGAGGCTAACAGAGTCTAGGTTTTGTTTTGATCCCAATATAGATTATTTTCTTGGTAAAAAAGCAAATAAAGCCAATAATTTCAAATTTTTTAATTGTTCTTTATTACCACCTAAAGAAAATTTCACCTGACTTTCAAGACTCATTAATCATGTGTTCATTTTTAGTTTTATCTCCGATCACTTCTCTCTGTACTATTCTGCAACCAAACCAGTGGGTCCCCATTCACACCACAGACTTCTGCTCTTTGACTTATTCACATAGTTTCCCTCCTTTTCCTTTCTTTTGGGTATGCCTCAACTCTTTTTCTTTACGGTATGGGCAAGGCAGTCCACTCCATGGAGTCATTCTTGCTCAACTAGTTTCCTTTTTTTCATATATGAATGTTCACTGTCCTCCATGCCTTTATGGTAAGATGGCTCATATTCTGTTACAGCTATTTGCATATATCTCAATCTAGTGGAAACACTAGGTCTTCACACAATTCTTAGCCTATTTTCATCCACATTGTAATTATCCAATAAATAATGAATGAATGAATAAGTGAGTATAAAGAGGCAAGAGTAAATTAAAGTTAAAAACCAATCTTTGGAAATTTGCTAAGTAGTCATTTTCGTTTTTATTAAGGTAGAGTTGATTTATAATTCATATAAGTTTCAGGTGTATGACACAGTGACTCACAATTTTTAAAGGTTATACTCCATTTATAGTTACTATAAAATTTTGGCTATAATCCCTATGCTGTATAGTATCTCTGTGTAACTTATTTTAGACATAGTATTTTACTGCTTGGGTGCTCCCCTGGTAGCTCAGCTGATGTAGAATCTGCCTGCAACGCAGAAGACCTGGGTTTGATTCCTGGGTTGGGAAGATCCCCTGGAGGAGGGAACTGGCTACCCACTCCAGGATTCTGGCCTGGAGAATTCCACGGACTAAACAGTCCATGGGGTCACAAAAAGTCTGACACAACTGAGCAACTTTCACATGGATGGATTTTACTTCTTAATCCCCGGCTCCTGTCTTGTCCCTCTCCTCTTCTTTCTCCCCACTGGTAAACACTACATTGTTTTCCAGATCCGGCAGTCTATTTCTTTCTTTGTTATAGCCTCTAGTTTATTTTTTAGATTCTACATATAAGTGATATTACACAGTATTTGTCTCTGACATTTTTTTGCTAAGCAGTGAAATTCTTTAAAATATATGGACTTATAAAGTTGGTAAAAATAGGCAAACAAAATAACATAGCATGTCTTAAATTTTACATTTAGTGTTAGATCTATCTGGATAACCAAAGTCTCTTTCTCATATTTGACAGAATTGAGATAGCAAGCAACTGTACCAACTAACAAGGATAAAGGTTGGAAAGTATGAGCTCAACCTACACTTTACTACACAGATTCATGTTTTTAATGTTTGTTTCACTATTCAGGCCAAAGGACTGGCAATCTTAGGTTGGCAGTGTTTCAACAAGCACTTTAATGCACATCATTTAAAAGCAGTTTCAACAAATATCTGCATTTCTTCTTAGTATATATTTTCCATAAAGTACCTAAATATAATCACCCACTAAGTCCTTAAAAATATATTAAAAGTGGGACTTGGAGTAGAATGTAGAATGGAGCCAACTTGGATTAAGACCAGGTCAATCAATTAGTTGAAATATGTTAACGAGGCCAGGGTTATATATTCCACCTCCACATTGACCAGTTGGCTGGACTCCATTCACATTCCAAAGACTAAACCCCAGTCCTTAGTCAAAGGAGAGGGTGAAGCTGCATCAGTACAAATGTATCCTCATTCTTAGAAAATAAACCAAAGCACTTTTAAAAGAGGTTCAGAATAGCCATGCAATTATCAAAACACAGTTCATTAAATTCGGGGCAGGTTTGAAGGTGAAAGATCGGAGAAATCTTGGAGAGGGAAAAAAAAAAAGAAGACTTTTCTACATGGGAACAGGGAGCAAGATAGCTATGTCCCAAAAGGAAGCTTGGGAGTTGAGTTGGGTTGGGATGGTTCAAAGGGGTTTAATAGAAAGAGAAAAAATATTTTGAGGGAGATCTATAAAAGGCTGGAGTATGGAAAACTATAGGAGAATTTTATAAATCCTGCTCTGGCCCCTTTCTCAATTTAATGTATCATTACATGCTTCTCATACTAACTTACTGCATTTTTTTTTGAGGGAGGAACAGGAACATTATCAAAGGGTTTACTCTCCAGATAGTTATGCTACTGAAAAACAATTGAGTGCAAAACACCATTGCTTGCAGGATGCTCTGAAGCATACATTTCCTTTTTTTTCCCCACTTTTTTAATTTACCAAGAAGTTTCTCCCCAAGGCAAATGATGTGGGTTGCAGTTAAAAGTACACAGTTAGAGGTTGGGCACTAGACAAGCAGTCAGAAAATGTTACTGGAATTTGAACTTTTCCCAAGCAAGTAACCATGCTTGTCTATAAAACCGTTTCAAGTGAGGGAAAAAAGGACATTGATTGAGGCAAAGAAATCCACTGTGAAATGTTCAAGTCTCCTCGGTGTGCGGCACATTTCAAAGTAACTAATGCTTCCAAATTACTTTATCCTGGGTATGTATCCACTTCCTGTCTCTCCCTGCACCATATATGTTTATAATGACATATTGATTTCTAGTCCAGCTTGAAATGCAATAGAAGGCGCCCCTCCACTCAAGAGGGGGGGCGTTTCTCCTGAGTCAGCTCACCCTGCACACATTCTCAATGCACCTTCTGTCCACGGGGTGATTGTTCCTTGGACCATGTGGAGGAAAGAGATTGAGGAAGAGGGGCTGGGGGAGGGACCAGAAAAGAAGCGGGACCTTTCTCATTTCAGAGGTGAATTGAGTTCCAGGCCTGGGTTAGTAGTTGTCTATCAAATTCTGTCCAAATTCTTTCCCAAGTCAAACACTTTAAATCTAACAACCTTGACAACTCAGGATATACATTTTAAACTGCAGAGCTCAGCTCAGCATTCTATCTCTGCATTGCCAGCTGCTGCCAGAATTATTATCCTGTCATGTTTCATGGAGTGGCTCATGAATAAGATACTGACCAAGCAAACAGAAGACCTCAGAGAGTTTCCATTCTAATTTTAGAAAACCCTCAATTCTGAAGAATTAGGGGTGAATAAATTACATAGTAAAATATGGTAGCAACAAATGACATGAAATTACACAGAAAATACTAGGCATATAGAGGCCAAATTAAAATGCATACAAAAGCCAAAACTATGGCTATTTGAAAGCCAAATACAGTTTTATTACTTTCAGCTGCATACAGTAACTTTGCTAACTGCATATAGTAACTTTGCTTTCAGTTAGAAGGAGCAGTAGTTCTGTTATAATAAAGAGATGAGATGAATTTGTTCTAATAACCAGTTTTCACAGAAATAAAATGGCATGTCTATAAAATGCATTTTGATATGAAATAAGGAGCTTTGGCTCCATCCCTTCATTCCTTCTGGAGTTATTTCTCCACCGATCTCCAGTAGCATATTGGGCACCTACCAACCTGGGGAGTTCATCTTTCAGCGTCCCATCTTTTTGCCTTTTCATACTGTTCATGGGGTTCTCAAGGCAAGAATACTGAAGTGGTTTGCCATTCCCTTCTCCAGTGGACCACATTCTGTCAGACCTCTCCACCACGACCCAGCCATCTTGGGTGGCCCCACATGGCATGGCTTAGTTTCACTGAGTTAGACAAGGCTGTGGTCCGTGTGATCAGATTGGCTAGTTGTCTGTGATTGTAGTTTCAGTCTGTCTGCCCAAGCTGAGCGCCGAAGAATTGATGCTTTTGAACTGGGTGTTGGAGAAGACTCTTGAGAGTCCCTTGGACTTCAAGGAGATCCAACCAGTCCATCCTAAAGGAAATCAGTCCTGGGTGTTCATTGGAAGGACTGATGTTGAAGCTGAAACTCCAATACTTTGGCCACCTGATACGAAGAGCTGACTCATTGGAAAAGACCCTGACGCTGGGAAAGATTGAGAGCAGGAGGAGAAGGGGACGACAGAGGATGAGATGTTTGGATGGCATCACCAACTCAATGGACATGGGTTTGGGTGGACTCCGGGAGTTGGTGACGGACAGGGAGGCCTGGCGTGCTATGGTTCATGGGGTTGCAAAGAGTCGGACACTACTGAGCGACTGAAATGAACTGAACTGAAGATAAGGAACAAAGATTCATGTGGTCATTATTAAATGTTGAGACCTGTATTTGATGATTTTTATACATACATATATATATATATATATATAACCTCCTTTAACTTAATTCCAAACAGTATTTAATATCTCCTTTTTACAGATGAGAAAACTGAGGTTTGGGAAGGGTAAGTAACATGGCCAAGTTTCTACAATTAGTGAGTGACAAGACTCAAGTTTGAATTCAGTTTTGAGCTGCTGATTCCCAAGGAGCTGATTAAATATACCAAAGAATGTATTTGTTTCTATTATTAAAATACATTATATAAGATGTGACCAAAAACTGAAGACTGGCTTAGCAGATAAGTGAAATTATAAAGTTTGTTTTATATGTACAGACAATGTACATAAAAGTTTTATATAAGTTTGTATAGCCTTAAATTTATTCCACTGCTGCTACTGCTGCTGCTGCTGCTAAGTCGCTTCAGTCGTGTCCGACTCTGTGTGACCCCATAGACGGCAGCCCACCAGGCTCCCCCGTCCCTGGGATTCTCCAGGCAAGAACACTGGAGTGGGTTGCCATTTCCTTCTCCAATGCATGAAAGTGAAAAGGGAAAGGGAAGTCGCTTAGTCGTGTCTGACTCTTCGCGACCCCATGGACCGCAGCCCACCAGGCTCCTCTGTCCATGGGATTTTCCAGGCAAGAGTACTGGAGTGGGGTGCCATTGCCTTCTCCGTAAATTTATTCCACTATTGACACCAATCCTTAAATTTTTTAAAAATATTTTTAGAATACCTCTTTAGAATTTCCTTTAGAGCCATGATGAAATTAATTTATGACATATTTACTGAGCACCTTCTAGGTCTCAGTCACAAAGTTGGGGGAAAATAAAAATATATGAAAAAAGGAATAATATAATTCTTGCTCCCTAGTAATTTGAAACTAATTGGGTCAAGGGAATACCTAGTTTCATCTACTGCATCCTGGCTGAAACAATGGATCTTACTACCTCTTGGTAAACCCGGGTCAAAAGTAGCTTGTATTCCCACCTTAGTTACCAAGTTTAGATTTCATTTTTTGAGGATAACTTAATTTAGAAATGAGAAAAATCATTCAGAACAATCATATCTGAGAATTTTCAAAACACCTTCTCACAACCTCTGCTAAAAATTTAAAAATCAGAGTTAAAAATGTGTGGCTATCCAGTAACGTATTTTGAATGAATGACCAGAGTTGCTGGTGGTGTCTGGGAAGGGTTCCAGGCCTTTGCCAGAAGATCAGAGTTCACAGGAGATGCAGCCCTTACCTGAAATATAAACTCTCCCAGTCACTGGAGGCTAAGCTAGTGCAAGTTTACTCTTGATAATTATTAAGCAAATTATATTTCCTCAGGACCAGCCTCACTTTTCTTATGAGCCCAGGGATAATAAATTTTCTTTAGTCCAGGGACCTTTCAAATCAGCCTTTTCTTTCTCCATAGCACCTTTTAAGCCAACTGTCTGCTAACTTCCTCTGACTTTAGTTAATCCAATTCAGTAAATTCATGTTTGTTTATGAGCCAAAAATCTAGAAACATTTAGCAATTATCCAGTTGTTTGTTGAGGCAGAAATCCATTGCAAAGAATTCAATAATTCAGGCACACAGGTGGAGTTTGGAGCCCAAACCATTCAATTGGGCTCTCTGAAACTATGTATAAGCACAATCTTATCTCTTTGTTTGGTGCTGTGAATCAGTGGCAAGATGAAGAGTTCCAAGGTATAGTGTAGATAAAAAGAAGGACACAAAAATGATTCTGCATCTTCGTTTTTCCTCTCAAGGCTTTCAAATTTCTGATTATTAATCTGTTGTGAGAAGTTTCTGTGCTTCTTGCCAGTCATCTTGCAAGCAGCTATTTGGGGAGGGAGATTCACTCTTTCGAAATCTAACCTTTCAATAGATAAATATTCTACAGGCTGAGAAATCAACAAAACCAAAAAAAAAAACAAAACAAAACAAAACAAAAAAACAAACATGTTGTTTCCCACTAGTCCAGAAAACAAGTATCAATAGCATTCTATAGGTAGGAGCCCATTCAGGCGGCCACACTTTGTGACTTCCAACCACCCATTCACACAACGCCCAGGGCAAGGGGAGAAAGTAACATTTTATTGCTGATTCCTATGGTGCATTGTTGTCAAGATTTGCAGATAGAGCTCCAGTAAGCCAAGCTCATTCCTGGGCTTAGAGTTGAAGAAAGAGGAGCCCGAGGTGAGGCAGGAGGAAAAGCTGGAAAAATAATGTAGTAATCACTTCTACTTTTGGCTATTAACTTAAGACAAGAACTAAACCAAATATAAACGAAATCCTACTGCTGTCTTTCCTTGTCTTCTATACCTATCTCTCTTTCATTATAAGCTCTGAGCTGCCTGCTCCCTGCCACCACAACTTCCCCTCTCCTTTACTCAAATCTTTCACCCTCACAGCCTCCTTAATGGATTTAAAGCGAGAGATGTGTGCACTAAGCAGGCGACTTATGGGCTCACCTTTGCTCTCTCTTGGAGAAGGGAATGGCAACCCACTCCAGTATTCTAGCCTGGAGAAGCCCATGGACAGAAGAGCCTGGCGGGCTACAGTCCACGGGGTCGCAAGAGTCAGGCATGACTTAGTGACTCAGTTCTTCTTCTTTCGCTCTCTTGGCAGCCTGCTGGCAGACGGCAGGGATGCTATCCTCCGCGGCCTGACTAGTGGGGCGCAAGAGCCTTCCTAGAGGGGAGGGCAGTCAGTGAAAGATGTTAAGTGTGTTTTGCTGTTCTCCAAACTAAAGCACATCCTTCTTTTTGTATAGCCATGGATTTTTGTGATCTGACCATTTCTATAACCTCACTGTGGCAATTCTAGCTTCCCTGGTGGCTCAGCTGGTAAAGAATCCACCTGCAATGTGGGAGAACTGGGTTCAATCCCTGGGTTGGGAAGATCCCCTGGAGAAGGGAATTGGCTACCCACTCCAGTATTCTGGCCTGGAGAATTCTACGGACTGTATAGTCCATGGGGTCACCAAGAGTCTGACACAACTGAGTGACTTTCATAGTAATTCTAATATTTTTTAAATTAATTATGATTCCAAACTGGTTAATTACCCCTGCTGAATGTACTTCATTCTCTCTCTCTCTCTCTCTCTCTCTCTCTGTCACACACACACACACAAACACACACACACACATATACAACAGAATAAGGCACTAATCAGTCTCTTCATACTTGTTAATGAATCTGAATATCATTCAAGTAGCATCTGCTACTCAGTTGGTGAATCAAAAAAGTGAATCAAAAAAGTCGGGCATTTTTGAGGGTAAGGTCTTGGAATTTTGACTTGTTGGACTGTGTGATGTTCGCATTATCTTTCAGTGTCCACAGAGTCATATAACCAAAGGATCATTTGAACAATCACGGGTTTTCCTTGACAATACTTTTCAGCTTCTGGTTGAAGTATCCAAAGGGATTTGAAACATTGCCTCCAATTGCACCTTGAATGACTCCAAACATCAGAATCACCTTCCATCTACTGACATGAAATCTCTCTTCTCAAAGTCCATCCTTTGTCCCACATGGACCTTGGTCACCCTGTAATTTAACTGCTCTATTGGGAAAATTTTTGGCAAATGTCACAAATTTTTTAAACAGTTACCACTTATTTATCTCATTCAGAAGGAAGAGATAGGAAAAAACTGCCCACTTGCTGAGATGTGTATAAGAGACAGCCTACCAACCTGGGGAGTTCATCTTTCAGCGTCCCATCTTTTTGCCTTTTCATACTGTTCATGGGGTTCTCAAGGCAAGAATACTGAAGTGGTTTGCCATTCCCTTCTCCAGTGGACCACATTCTGTCAGACCTCTCCACCACGACCCAGCCATCTTGGGTGGCCCCACATGGCATGGCTTAGTTTCACTGAGTTAGACAAGGCTGTGGTCCGTGTGATCAGATTGGCTAGTTGTCTGTGATTGTAGTTTCAGTCTGTCTGCCCAAGCTGAGCGCCGAAGAATTGATGCTTTTGAACTGGGTGTTGGAGAAGACTCTTGAGAGTCCCTTGGACTTCAAGGAGATCCAACCAGTCCATCCTAAAGGAAATCAGTCCTGGGTGTTCATTGGAAGGACTGATGTTGAAGCTGAAACTCCAATACTTTGGCCACCTGATACGAAGAGCTGACTCATTGGAAAAGACCCTGACGCTGGGAAAGATTGAGAGCAGGAGGAGAAGGGGACGACAGAGGATGAGATGTTTGGATGGCATCACCAACTCAATGGACATGGGTTTGGGTGGACTCCGGGAGTTGGTGACGGACAGGGAGGCCTGGCGTGCTATGGTTCATGGGGTTGCAAAGAGTCGGACACTACTGAGCGACTGAAATGAACTGAACTGAAGATAAGGAACAAAGATTCATGTGGTCATTATTAAATGTTGAGACCTGTATTTGATGATTTTTATACATACATATATATATATATATATATAACCTCCTTTAACTTAATTCCAAACAGTATTTAATATCTCCTTTTTACAGATGAGAAAACTGAGGTTTGGGAAGGGTAAGTAACATGGCCAAGTTTCTACAATTAGTGAGTGACAAGACTCAAGTTTGAATTCAGTTTTGAGCTGCTGATTCCCAAGGAGCTGATTAAATATACCAAAGAATGTATTTGTTTCTATTATTAAAATACATTATATAAGATGTGACCAAAAACTGAAGACTGGCTTAGCAGATAAGTGAAATTATAAAGTTTGTTTTATATGTACAGACAATGTACATAAAAGTTTTATATAAGTTTGTATAGCCTTAAATTTATTCCACTGCTGCTACTGCTGCTGCTGCTGCTAAGTCGCTTCAGTCGTGTCCGACTCTGTGTGACCCCATAGACGGCAGCCCACCAGGCTCCCCCGTCCCTGGGATTCTCCAGGCAAGAACACTGGAGTGGGTTGCCATTTCCTTCTCCAATGCATGAAAGTGAAAAGGGAAAGGGAAGTCGCTTAGTCGTGTCTGACTCTTCGCGACCCCATGGACCGCAGCCCACCAGGCTCCTCTGTCCATGGGATTTTCCAGGCAAGAGTACTGGAGTGGGGTGCCATTGCCTTCTCCGTAAATTTATTCCACTATTGACACCAATCCTTAAATTTTTTAAAAATATTTTTAGAATACCTCTTTAGAATTTCCTTTAGAGCCATGATGAAATTAATTTATGACATATTTACTGAGCACCTTCTAGGTCTCAGTCACAAAGTTGGGGGAAAATAAAAATATATGAAAAAAGGAATAATATAATTCTTGCTCCCTAGTAATTTGAAACTAATTGGGTCAAGGGAATACCTAGTTTCATCTACTGCATCCTGGCTGAAACAATGGATCTTACTACCTCTTGGTAAACCCGGGTCAAAAGTAGCTTGTATTCCCACCTTAGTTACCAAGTTTAGATTTCATTTTTTGAGGATAACTTAATTTAGAAATGAGAAAAATCATTCAGAACAATCATATCTGAGAATTTTCAAAACACCTTCTCACAACCTCTGCTAAAAATTTAAAAATCAGAGTTAAAAATGTGTGGCTATCCAGTAACGTATTTTGAATGAATGACCAGAGTTGCTGGTGGTGTCTGGGAAGGGTTCCAGGCCTTTGCCAGAAGATCAGAGTTCACAGGAGATGCAGCCCTTACCTGAAATATAAACTCTCCCAGTCACTGGAGGCTAAGCTAGTGCAAGTTTACTCTTGATAATTATTAAGCAAATTATATTTCCTCAGGACCAGCCTCACTTTTCTTATGAGCCCAGGGATAATAAATTTTCTTTAGTCCAGGGACCTTTCAAATCAGCCTTTTCTTTCTCCATAGCACCTTTTAAGCCAACTGTCTGCTAACTTCCTCTGACTTTAGTTAATCCAATTCAGTAAATTCATGTTTGTTTATGAGCCAAAAATCTAGAAACATTTAGCAATTATCCAGTTGTTTGTTGAGGCAGAAATCCATTGCAAAGAATTCAATAATTCAGGCACACAGGTGGAGTTTGGAGCCCAAACCATTCAATTGGGCTCTCTGAAACTATGTATAAGCACAATCTTATCTCTTTGTTTGGTGCTGTGAATCAGTGGCAAGATGAAGAGTTCCAAGGTATAGTGTAGATAAAAAGAAGGACACAAAAATGATTCTGCATCTTCGTTTTTCCTCTCAAGGCTTTCAAATTTCTGATTATTAATCTGTTGTGAGAAGTTTCTGTGCTTCTTGCCAGTCATCTTGCAAGCAGCTATTTGGGGAGGGAGATTCACTCTTTCGAAATCTAACCTTTCAATAGATAAATATTCTACAGGCTGAGAAATCAACAAAACCAAAAAAAAAAACAAAACAAAACAAAACAAAAAAACAAACATGTTGTTTCCCACTAGTCCAGAAAACAAGTATCAATAGCATTCTATAGGTAGGAGCCCATTCAGGCGGCCACACTTTGTGACTTCCAACCACCCATTCACACAACGCCCAGGGCAAGGGGAGAAAGTAACATTTTATTGCTGATTCCTATGGTGCATTGTTGTCAAGATTTGCAGATAGAGCTCCAGTAAGCCAAGCTCATTCCTGGGCTTAGAGTTGAAGAAAGAGGAGCCCGAGGTGAGGCAGGAGGAAAAGCTGGAAAAATAATGTAGTAATCACTTCTACTTTTGGCTATTAACTTAAGACAAGAACTAAACCAAATATAAACGAAATCCTACTGCTGTCTTTCCTTGTCTTCTATACCTATCTCTCTTTCATTATAAGCTCTGAGCTGCCTGCTCCCTGCCACCACAACTTCCCCTCTCCTTTACTCAAATCTTTCACCCTCACAGCCTCCTTAATGGATTTAAAGCGAGAGATGTGTGCACTAAGCAGGCGACTTATGGGCTCACCTTTGCTCTCTCTTGGAGAAGGGAATGGCAACCCACTCCAGTATTCTAGCCTGGAGAAGCCCATGGACAGAAGAGCCTGGCGGGCTACAGTCCACGGGGTCGCAAGAGTCAGGCATGACTTAGTGACTCAGTTCTTCTTCTTTCGCTCTCTTGGCAGCCTGCTGGCAGACGGCAGGGATGCTATCCTCCGCGGCCTGACTAGTGGGGCGCAAGAGCCTTCCTAGAGGGGAGGGCAGTCAGTGAAAGATGTTAAGTGTGTTTTGCTGTTCTCCAAACTAAAGCACATCCTTCTTTTTGTATAGCCATGGATTTTTGTGATCTGACCATTTCTATAACCTCACTGTGGCAATTCTAGCTTCCCTGGTGGCTCAGCTGGTAAAGAATCCACCTGCAATGTGGGAGAACTGGGTTCAATCCCTGGGTTGGGAAGATCCCCTGGAGAAGGGAATTGGCTACCCACTCCAGTATTCTGGCCTGGAGAATTCTACGGACTGTATAGTCCATGGGGTCACCAAGAGTCTGACACAACTGAGTGACTTTCATAGTAATTCTAATATTTTTTAAATTAATTATGATTCCAAACTGGTTAATTACCCCTGCTGAATGTACTTCATTCTCTCTCTCTCTCTCTCTCTCTCTCTCTGTCACACACACACACACAAACACACACACACACATATACAACAGAATAAGGCACTAATCAGTCTCTTCATACTTGTTAATGAATCTGAATATCATTCAAGTAGCATCTGCTACTCAGTTGGTGAATCAAAAAAGTGAATCAAAAAAGTCGGGCATTTTTGAGGGTAAGGTCTTGGAATTTTGACTTGTTGGACTGTGTGATGTTCGCATTATCTTTCAGTGTCCACAGAGTCATATAACCAAAGGATCATTTGAACAATCACGGGTTTTCCTTGACAATACTTTTCAGCTTCTGGTTGAAGTATCCAAAGGGATTTGAAACATTGCCTCCAATTGCACCTTGAATGACTCCAAACATCAGAATCACCTTCCATCTACTGACATGAAATCTCTCTTCTCAAAGTCCATCCTTTGTCCCACATGGACCTTGGTCACCCTGTAATTTAACTGCTCTATTGGGAAAATTTTTGGCAAATGTCACAAATTTTTTAAACAGTTACCACTTATTTATCTCATTCAGAAGGAAGAGATAGGAAAAAACTGCCCACTTGCTGAGATGTGTATAAGAGACAGCCTACCAACCTGGGGAGTTCATCTTTCAGCGTCCCATCTTTTTGCCTTTTCATACTGTTCATGGGGTTCTCAAGGCAAGAATACTGAAGTGGTTTGCCATTCCCTTCTCCAGTGGACCACATTCTGTCAGACCTCTCCACCACGACCCAGCCATCTTGGGTGGCCCCACATGGCATGGCTTAGTTTCACTGAGTTAGACAAGGCTGTGGTCCGTGTGATCAGATTGGCTAGTTGTCTGTGATTGTAGTTTCAGTCTGTCTGCCCAAGCTGAGCGCCGAAGAATTGATGCTTTTGAACTGGGTGTTGGAGAAGACTCTTGAGAGTCCCTTGGACTTCAAGGAGATCCAACCAGTCCATCCTAAAGGAAATCAGTCCTGGGTGTTCATTGGAAGGACTGATGTTGAAGCTGAAACTCCAATACTTTGGCCACCTGATACGAAGAGCTGACTCATTGGAAAAGACCCTGACGCTGGGAAAGATTGAGAGCAGGAGGAGAAGGGGACGACAGAGGATGAGATGTTTGGATGGCATCACCAACTCAATGGACATGGGTTTGGGTGGACTCCGGGAGTTGGTGACGGACAGGGAGGCCTGGCGTGCTATGGTTCATGGGGTTGCAAAGAGTCGGACACTACTGAGCGACTGAAATGAACTGAACTGAAGATAAGGAACAAAGATTCATGTGGTCATTATTAAATGTTGAGACCTGTATTTGATGATTTTTATACATACATATATATATATATATATATAACCTCCTTTAACTTAATTCCAAACAGTATTTAATATCTCCTTTTTACAGATGAGAAAACTGAGGTTTGGGAAGGGTAAGTAACATGGCCAAGTTTCTACAATTAGTGAGTGACAAGACTCAAGTTTGAATTCAGTTTTGAGCTGCTGATTCCCAAGGAGCTGATTAAATATACCAAAGAATGTATTTGTTTCTATTATTAAAATACATTATATAAGATGTGACCAAAAACTGAAGACTGGCTTAGCAGATAAGTGAAATTATAAAGTTTGTTTTATATGTACAGACAATGTACATAAAAGTTTTATATAAGTTTGTATAGCCTTAAATTTATTCCACTGCTGCTACTGCTGCTGCTGCTGCTAAGTCGCTTCAGTCGTGTCCGACTCTGTGTGACCCCATAGACGGCAGCCCACCAGGCTCCCCCGTCCCTGGGATTCTCCAGGCAAGAACACTGGAGTGGGTTGCCATTTCCTTCTCCAATGCATGAAAGTGAAAAGGGAAAGGGAAGTCGCTTAGTCGTGTCTGACTCTTCGCGACCCCATGGACCGCAGCCCACCAGGCTCCTCTGTCCATGGGATTTTCCAGGCAAGAGTACTGGAGTGGGGTGCCATTGCCTTCTCCGTAAATTTATTCCACTATTGACACCAATCCTTAAATTTTTTAAAAATATTTTTAGAATACCTCTTTAGAATTTCCTTTAGAGCCATGATGAAATTAATTTATGACATATTTACTGAGCACCTTCTAGGTCTCAGTCACAAAGTTGGGGGAAAATAAAAATATATGAAAAAAGGAATAATATAATTCTTGCTCCCTAGTAATTTGAAACTAATTGGGTCAAGGGAATACCTAGTTTCATCTACTGCATCCTGGCTGAAACAATGGATCTTACTACCTCTTGGTAAACCCGGGTCAAAAGTAGCTTGTATTCCCACCTTAGTTACCAAGTTTAGATTTCATTTTTTGAGGATAACTTAATTTAGAAATGAGAAAAATCATTCAGAACAATCATATCTGAGAATTTTCAAAACACCTTCTCACAACCTCTGCTAAAAATTTAAAAATCAGAGTTAAAAATGTGTGGCTATCCAGTAACGTATTTTGAATGAATGACCAGAGTTGCTGGTGGTGTCTGGGAAGGGTTCCAGGCCTTTGCCAGAAGATCAGAGTTCACAGGAGATGCAGCCCTTACCTGAAATATAAACTCTCCCAGTCACTGGAGGCTAAGCTAGTGCAAGTTTACTCTTGATAATTATTAAGCAAATTATATTTCCTCAGGACCAGCCTCACTTTTCTTATGAGCCCAGGGATAATAAATTTTCTTTAGTCCAGGGACCTTTCAAATCAGCCTTTTCTTTCTCCATAGCACCTTTTAAGCCAACTGTCTGCTAACTTCCTCTGACTTTAGTTAATCCAATTCAGTAAATTCATGTTTGTTTATGAGCCAAAAATCTAGAAACATTTAGCAATTATCCAGTTGTTTGTTGAGGCAGAAATCCATTGCAAAGAATTCAATAATTCAGGCACACAGGTGGAGTTTGGAGCCCAAACCATTCAATTGGGCTCTCTGAAACTATGTATAAGCACAATCTTATCTCTTTGTTTGGTGCTGTGAATCAGTGGCAAGATGAAGAGTTCCAAGGTATAGTGTAGATAAAAAGAAGGACACAAAAATGATTCTGCATCTTCGTTTTTCCTCTCAAGGCTTTCAAATTTCTGATTATTAATCTGTTGTGAGAAGTTTCTGTGCTTCTTGCCAGTCATCTTGCAAGCAGCTATTTGGGGAGGGAGATTCACTCTTTCGAAATCTAACCTTTCAATAGATAAATATTCTACAGGCTGAGAAATCAACAAAACCAAAAAAAAAAACAAAACAAAACAAAACAAAAAAACAAACATGTTGTTTCCCACTAGTCCAGAAAACAAGTATCAATAGCATTCTATAGGTAGGAGCCCATTCAGGCGGCCACACTTTGTGACTTCCAACCACCCATTCACACAACGCCCAGGGCAAGGGGAGAAAGTAACATTTTATTGCTGATTCCTATGGTGCATTGTTGTCAAGATTTGCAGATAGAGCTCCAGTAAGCCAAGCTCATTCCTGGGCTTAGAGTTGAAGAAAGAGGAGCCCGAGGTGAGGCAGGAGGAAAAGCTGGAAAAATAATGTAGTAATCACTTCTACTTTTGGCTATTAACTTAAGACAAGAACTAAACCAAATATAAACGAAATCCTACTGCTGTCTTTCCTTGTCTTCTATACCTATCTCTCTTTCATTATAAGCTCTGAGCTGCCTGCTCCCTGCCACCACAACTTCCCCTCTCCTTTACTCAAATCTTTCACCCTCACAGCCTCCTTAATGGATTTAAAGCGAGAGATGTGTGCACTAAGCAGGCGACTTATGGGCTCACCTTTGCTCTCTCTTGGAGAAGGGAATGGCAACCCACTCCAGTATTCTAGCCTGGAGAAGCCCATGGACAGAAGAGCCTGGCGGGCTACAGTCCACGGGGTCGCAAGAGTCAGGCATGACTTAGTGACTCAGTTCTTCTTCTTTCGCTCTCTTGGCAGCCTGCTGGCAGACGGCAGGGATGCTATCCTCCGCGGCCTGACTAGTGGGGCGCAAGAGCCTTCCTAGAGGGGAGGGCAGTCAGTGAAAGATGTTAAGTGTGTTTTGCTGTTCTCCAAACTAAAGCACATCCTTCTTTTTGTATAGCCATGGATTTTTGTGATCTGACCATTTCTATAACCTCACTGTGGCAATTCTAGCTTCCCTGGTGGCTCAGCTGGTAAAGAATCCACCTGCAATGTGGGAGAACTGGGTTCAATCCCTGGGTTGGGAAGATCCCCTGGAGAAGGGAATTGGCTACCCACTCCAGTATTCTGGCCTGGAGAATTCTACGGACTGTATAGTCCATGGGGTCACCAAGAGTCTGACACAACTGAGTGACTTTCATAGTAATTCTAATATTTTTTAAATTAATTATGATTCCAAACTGGTTAATTACCCCTGCTGAATGTACTTCATTCTCTCTCTCTCTCTCTCTCTCTCTCTCTGTCACACACACACACACAAACACACACACACACATATACAACAGAATAAGGCACTAATCAGTCTCTTCATACTTGTTAATGAATCTGAATATCATTCAAGTAGCATCTGCTACTCAGTTGGTGAATCAAAAAAGTGAATCAAAAAAGTCGGGCATTTTTGAGGGTAAGGTCTTGGAATTTTGACTTGTTGGACTGTGTGATGTTCGCATTATCTTTCAGTGTCCACAGAGTCATATAACCAAAGGATCATTTGAACAATCACGGGTTTTCCTTGACAATACTTTTCAGCTTCTGGTTGAAGTATCCAAAGGGATTTGAAACATTGCCTCCAATTGCACCTTGAATGACTCCAAACATCAGAATCACCTTCCATCTACTGACATGAAATCTCTCTTCTCAAAGTCCATCCTTTGTCCCACATGGACCTTGGTCACCCTGTAATTTAACTGCTCTATTGGGAAAATTTTTGGCAAATGTCACAAATTTTTTAAACAGTTACCACTTATTTATCTCATTCAGAAGGAAGAGATAGGAAAAAACTGCCCACTTGCTGCTTGATGTGTCGTTTTGAGCTTTTATGTTGTGAAGTAAGCTTCTGTTAAGGACACAGACCAAGCCCACATGCATGGGTAGAGTGCAGAGTTTCCCCAGAAGGAAGCATATTCAGATGGTCAACTTCCCTGAAGTGAATCAGAGCCTGGGGGGTAAGAAAAGATTTATGACTCAACCTAGGGAGTTTTCTCAGATCCTGACCCCACCGAGACTAGTCTGTCAGAAACAGAGAAACACTCAAACATACTTGTGGGTGGTGGGGAGCCCTGTGACAAGGCCATCCTCAAGCTGGGCAAGCAGGCTGCCCTGTGATCAGCTGGAGAGGACCCCTTTAGAGACTCAAAGGGGTGGCCTTTTGGGTTCTGAGAACAGCTCCATCTTGTCATCAGCTGAAATGTTTTCTGCATTAGAATCTTCCCTCATCCTCAACTGTCCTTTACGGACTTGGTAAGTGTGCAATCTAGACTGAGAGCTGAATTCCCAAGGCCTGTGTATTAAAGGCAGAAACCTTTAAAGCCAAGGTTCTCAAGACAAGGCGAGCCATTCGTGTCCCTCCAGAGGACACTCAGAAATGTGTGAAGACACTCTTATTGTTATAATTTGAGGTGCTAGTAGAGTGTAATGGGTAGAGGCCAGTGATGATGGTAGACATCCTACAACACACAAGGACAGCCCCCCTCAAAACAAAGAATCATCTGGTCCCAAATGTCAATGGTGTTGAGGCTAAGAAACCCTCCTCTAAGGTTATATCTGCTGCCTGCAGCCTGTAGGAGCTGCAGACTGTTGCTCTTGTTTAGTCACTAAGCCACATCCAACTCCTTGGCGACCCCAGGGACTGTAGACTACCAGGCTCCTCTCTCCATGGGGGTCTTTTCAGGCAAGAATACTGGAGTAGGCTGCCATTTCCTTCTCCAGTGGATCTTCCTGACCAAGGGATCAAACCCGAGTCGCCTGCATTGGCAGGTGGATTCTTTACCACTGAGCCACCAGGGAAGCCTGTGCAGACAGTGGGCCTTGGGTAAAGCCCAGACTGGCCACCTGGAGCCAAGTAACATAAATGGCCAGAAGCGAGGCTGGGACCACAGCAGAAGCAATGACCTTCCCTGTGTAAGCTTCCCTGTGTAACCTCCCCTGTGTAAGCTTCCCTGTAGACACAGTGGAATAGAGGAAAACAGGAAAGGGAGCTCCAGGCCCTGTTATCATTCTCATGATCCTGAGAAGTAGCAAGTTCCACCAGTGTACCCCTCCAGAAAGAAAAATGATCCCCAGCTTCCATAGAGTCCCACAGTACTCTGAAGCAGGCAGCCTTGACTTGGACGTTACCGCCTGTATCTTGATCAGCTGCAGCCTTTAAGACAAAAGTCAGCACTTTACTGTCCAGAGCCCAGCTGTTACTATCTCCCTGCACAAATGTAATACATGACCCTCTGCAATGCTTCAGTGTATGGCATTACAGTCTCTAACCAGGAAGTGTTTCCATCTTCCCTTCTTCAGCCTTATCTAGAGATTTGTTGAGTGTTTGTCAGGATTTTTAATCCTTTTCATCTGAAAGATCTGATTCCTAGGCTGATTTTTAACTTCCATTTTGCTGAGCCTTTGATTCCAAGCCAGTATATGTGTCTATATATTTCCTGTTATCTCAGCACCGTAGGTATTTGCCAGGATGAAAACAGTGACAATCGCTTTCTTCGGCACTCTGAGACTGATTCTGAAGTGCTCCGGCACCATTTAGCATGCTGCATCATTTCTCCAACCTGCATCACAGCTACTGATATATTTGTTAACAGGGTTAGTCTCTCAGTTGTGTCCGACTCTTTGCGACCCCATGGCCTGTAGCCCACCAGGCTGCTCTGAACATGGAATTCTCCAGGCAAGAATACTGGAGTGGGTAGCCACTCTCTTCCCCCAGGGGATCTTCCCGACCCAGGGATCAAAGCCAGGTCTCCTGCACTGTAGGCATATTCTTTACCACATAAGCCACCAGAAAAGTCCAAACAGGGCTATGCCAATGACAAACTAAAATGTAATGAATACTATTACGGCACTTCGCTAGTGGCTCAGTGGTGAAGAACCCACCTCCAGTGCAGGAGAAACAGGTTCAGTCCCTTGGTCAGGAAGATCCCCTGGAGAAGGAAGGAAATCGACACTAGTATTACTGCCTGGAAAAGCCCATGGGTGAGGAGTCTGGTGGGCTATAGTCTGACGTCGCAAAAGGGTCAGACACGACTTGGTGACTATACAATAACAGCAACAAATATTATTACAATGTTTAGAATACATTTTTGCAACAGTACTAAAGCGTCATAAGCAATTTGCTTTGTTTCTAAAATAGATGCCTTTGCTATAACCATGTAATTATTCAATATATATGTATCCTGTCTTTTGTAATTCTTCAGTTTTCTTAATAAGAACTCAATTTAAAAATTTAACCCATGTTGTTTATGTCAACAATTATGTTTACATAACTCTGCCATCCAATTTTTGAAATCTTCTAGGGTCATAGAACACTATTCATCATTAACCAGAATGGACTGACTGTCCCCTACACACCTGAAATTTAGAGGGAGATTCAGATACAAAAGGCATATAAAATCCACCATTATTTGAATTTAGGGAAATTATAATGTAGTTTAAAACAAATCCAGATTCTTTATTTCCCAACAGCAAGTACTGCAACTTTTTGAGATAAGATCCACTTTTGATTCATGTTTTTAAACTGTGACTTCTAAAAGATCTCCTTGAAAGGCATGAAGAATGAAGATGCTGAATCTGTATCTCCCTGTCAAGCTTTACAAGTATTCCTGAGAACCCTTTAAGAGTCGGTAACCCATAAATCTCCCTCCTTTCTTCTAGTATGGTCTGTTGATTTGGTGAGCTCAGGCTCTATGATGCAATTTGAAATAAAAGAAACAAAGAGAATACGGAAGAGTGGTTTACTAGGAATGTATTCTATTCCATGCTAATATCAATATAAATGCAAAATAAAAAGCCTTGAAAAGATTGTGTTATTCTTCAGAATTTCATTAATCCTGTCACAAGTAACAGAGGGCTGGCCCATCTTCCCACCCACCTCCACTCCCCTCTTCAGTGATTGTTCATTTTAAATAGTTTTAATGGCTCTGGGAGTATTCATGAATGCCAGTTGCTTCACTCTCCTAATCATGTTGTTGGCTTAAAATTCACATTTAATTAACCTCTTCACCCAAGGCATAAATCAATAATAAAACTCCAAATGCTTACCATACCAATAGTGATTTTCATTTTGAGGGAAACTGTTGAAAATTAGACATTAGCATGCCTGCAGAAAAGCAGAGAACCAGTGGTGTGGAGCAAAAAGGAGCTAACACATAAAATGTGATAATGAAAACCCTGGATTTGAGAGAGAATATCCACTTATTCAGATTTCAGAGATGAATGTGTTTAAGAGGGGTTCACACAATAATGTTTTATCTAGAAAAATTAAAGGCAATCTAACACATATAAGATATAGGAGTCAGGCAGCACTGAGATTCTTAGGATAGGAAATGATCAAAGAAGAGGTGTCATTTAGGGAAAGGAAGAAAGGTTTGATATGCTTGGTTCAAATTTTAGCACCAACATTTTAGCCATATGACTTTCATGACATATTTTAACATTGCTACTTGTCAATATCCCTATCTGTGAAATGGAAATATTGACATCTACATCATGGAATTATCCTAAGGATTAACTAAGATTAAATAGATGAAGAAATTTCACGTGTGTATGTTGTGTGTGCAATTATGAGCAATAAAGCAGAAAGAGCCTGATCTTCTAAATGCCATTGATTATTGACTGCAAAGGAGCACTGGAAACCAAACCAAGATAATCAGTGTTCTACTCAGCCGTAAAAAGGAATGAAACAATGCCATTTGCATCAACATGAACTGACCTACAGATTATCATCCTGAGGTAAGACAGAATAAGAAAGATAAATATCATATGATATCACTTGTATGTGGAATCTAAAATATGACACAAATGAACACACGTATGAAACAGAAACTGGAGAAGGAAATGACAATCCACTCTGGTGCTCTTGCCTGGGAAACTCCACGGACAGAGGAACCTGGTGGGCTACAGTCCATGAAGTTGCAAAGAGTCAGACAGAACTGAGTGACTAAACCACCACCTCCATGAAACAGAAACAGCCTCACAGACCAAGAACAGACCTGTGGCTGCCAAGGGGAAGTGAGAGGAATGGACTGGGAGTTTGGGGTTAGTAGACGCAAAGTGCGGAGAAGGCACTGGCACCCCACTCCAGCACTCTTGCCTGGAAAATCCCATGGATGGAGGAGCCTGGTGGGCTGCAGTCCATGGGGTCGCTAAGAGTCGGACACGACTGAGCGACTTCACTTGCACTCTTCACTTTCATGCATTGGAGAAGGAGATGGCAACCCACTTCACTGTTCTTGCCTGGAGAATCCCAGAGACGGGGGAGCCTGGTGGGCTGCCGTCTATGGGGTCGCACAGAGTAGGACATGACTGAAGCGACTTAGCAGCAGCAGATGCAAAGTGTTACATACAGAATGGACAGACAGCAAGGTCCTACTATACAGCACAGGGAACTATATTCAACATATTGTGATAAAACATAATGGAAAAGAATATAAAAAAGAATGTATACATATGTACAACTAAATCACTTTGCTGTAGAGCAGAAATTATCACACTATAAATCAACTGTACTTCAATTTTTAAAACTCAGTGTTCTTTCCTGTTCTTTCCAAAAAGAGGGTTAGTTTTAACCCCTCTCCACTAAAGATGCTTTTAAATGTAAGCCAACAATCTATGCTTCCTGACATGAAGATAAGTGATTATAAATCAAATATACACAAGCACACACACAGAGACACAGAGGTTGGGAGACTGATTCATGGTATTTAAGTCAAGAGTTACTGTCGGTTTCCAGAAAACTAGTTGTATCCATGTTCCACTTGTGTTTGACGGATGACCTCTCCTGATCATTGTCATTGTCACAATTTTATTGAGGTGTAAACTACATATCATAAAATGTACCCATTTTAAATATATAATCCAATAATCTTTGGTAAATTTTTAGAGCTATGCAACCATCAACGTTACTCAGTTTAGGCTATTTCTATCACTCCGATAAAGGTTTCTTGTGATGACTGAAGGTCAATCTTCATTCCTGTGTAAGTGCCAAACAACCCCTGATCTGTTTTCTGTCTCAATAGCTTGACTTTTTTGTTACAAAGATTATACAAATAGAATCTTAAAATCTCTAGTCTTTTGAGTCTGGCTTCTTTGAATCACTATAATGTTCTTCAGGTTCTTTCATGTAGAGACATGTATCAATAGTTCGCTATTTTAATTGCTAAATAATATTCTACTGTAGTCCATAGGGTTGCACAGAGTTGGACAAGACTGAAGCAAGAGAGCATGCATGCACCTATGAATATATCAAATTTTGTTTATTCTTTCACCTGGTAATAAACATTTGGATAGTCTGCAGTTCAGAGTACTACAAGTAATACTGCTGAAAAAGTTTACACAGATATCTTTGCTTGGACAAGTTTTCACTTATTTTATTTATGTATGTGTGCATTTTTGGCTGCATTGAATCTTTGTTGCGGTACACAGGTTTTCTCTAGTTGCAGCAAGTGATGGCTTTTCTCATTGTGTAACACCAGCTCTAGAGTGCAAGGGTTTCAATAATTTTGGTGTAGAGGCTAAGCTGCCCTGCGGCATGCGGGGTCTTCCGAGACCAGGGATTCAACCTGTGTCTCCTGTACTGGCAGGCAGATTCTTTACTGCCAGACCACTAGGGAAGTCCAGGTTTTCAGTTAATTTCTCTTGGGTAGGACTTGGAGGAGAATTGTTAGGTTGTGCTGTGAATTTATGTTTCAATGTTTAAGAAACAAACTGTTTCCAAAGTGAGTCTATTATTTGACATCTCTGTCAACAATGTTTGGCCACAACCTAGACAGTGCTTGATGTCAAACTTTATTACAGCCATTCTGTTGGGAACACACGCAGGGGTACTTCACCATGGTTTTAATTAGCATTTCCCTAGTGAGGAATGATAGAGAAGGAAATGGCAACCCACTCCAGTGTTCTTGCCTGGAGAATCCCAGAGACAGTGGGCCCCCATCTATGGGGTCGCACAGAATCGGACACAACTGAAGCAACTTAGCAGCAGCAGCAGTGAGGAATGATGCTGAGTTTCTTTTTCTTACGCTTATTAGTCATGCATGTATCTCTTTGGAGAAGTGTCTATTTAAAAATTTTGCCCATATTTTTAATTGGGCTGTTGGTCTCATACTGGATTGCAGTAAGAGTACACCACAGATTCTAAACAGAAGTCCTTTATTAGATACATAATTTGCAAATGTTTTCTTAGAATTTAAGGTTTGTTTTTCCATTATCATAATGGCCTCTTTTGAAAGGCAAGAGATTTTTATTTTGATGAAGTCCAGCCTATCAACTATTTACTTTGGATCGTGCTTGTAATGTCACATTCAAAAAATCCTTGTCTAATCCAAAGTGTCAGATATTTTCTCCTTTGTTTTTGCCTAAAAATCTCATAGTTTATCTTTCACATGTAGGTGTATGATCCATTTTAATTGATTTTTGTTTGTGGTGAATCTAAGTTCATTTCATGTTTGTGTGTGTGTGTGTATGTGTATACATGTATATACATATACATGTACATGAAGCTACAATTTCTATCCAAAAAATTGCTGGAATTTTGATAGGGATTGTGTTGAGTCTATAGGTCAATTTGAAGGGAATTACTGCTGCTGCTGCTGCTAAGTCGCTTCAGTCGTGTCCGACTCTGTGCTGACCCGAGACGGCAGCCCACCAGGCTCCCCCGTCCCTGGGATTCTTCAGGTAAGAACACTAGAGTAGGTTGCCATTTCCTTCTCCAATGCATGAAAGTGAAAGTGAAGTTGCTCAGTCATGTATCGTGACCCCATGGACTGCAGCCTACCAGGCTCCTCCGCCTATCCTAAGAATATAGAGTCATCTGATACATACAATGACGGTTACTTCATGTTCATTTTGTCAGTGTTAGTTTGAACTGGGTTTTTGTCAGTTAAAACTAAAAGATTTCTTTATACACCACTGTCTCGCTTTCTCTTTTCAAGTTCTTCTGATCATAATTTCTAGACAAAATTATCGATGATCACATAAATGATCTCAAATTCGTAATGACTTGAAGTGAAGGAAAATCAGGATGTGGAGAGCATGAAACAGAACCCAGCTACTTACTATTTCAGCGAAAGAGATGGAAACCAGACCACGTGAGACACTAAAACTTTGATTTCTGCATCACTTCAAGGTGGTTGGAAAAAAATCACTATATGAGCCGATTATTGTACACCATGATTTTCCTCTTCTAGGAACATTTAGCTTATCAATGCCCCCACTTAAAGGTAACAACATATTTATAAAAGTGGGTTCTAAACAAAGCAGTAGAGAATTACACAGTGATAGTTATAACTTCTTTAATCTGGGTACACATTTCTATGAAGGTCTTTTCTTGAAGACCACACTTAAAAAAATAATCTCCTTGATAAGTCACCCTGCACAGAACTTTCTAAAATTATCAAGAGCCCTGAGACATTTTTGCACAAACTGCTATTAAACCAGAACTCCCATGCCTCACTTCCCTTTCCATTTGCATCTGAACAATTAATTTAATTGAGCCTAATGCTGGCATTGATATTAACCAGTATAATTTCCACTTCTTATTTTTATTGCAATAGGATATTCTTGAATACTGATTCCACTGTTCAACTTCTTGCTATTTCCCTTAAATTTACATAATTTTCACATGAAATAACCATGATTTTTTTTTGTATCTTCTCTCCATTTAATAATGGAGTGTGTTGGTATGG
>SJYT01058063.1:0-95527 GCA_006410635.1 Cephalophus harveyi | reverse complement strand
GGTGGGAGGGGAAGAGTATTCCACACGACAAGCACATCTCCAAACACCAGTTGTGTGTCCTACAACTCAACTCAGTTCTGACACAATCTTCCCAGTGATGACATCAAATTCCACAGGTAAAGGACTCGGTCCCACAGAAGTCTACTGCAAGCCCAGGTTGTTACCTGTGCTTCTGATCTACTGGTCGTAAATCAGAGGTTTTCAAGACTTCCTCCTTGGGTTCAATGAGAGTCGCTCACGGAACTCCAGAAGCCTGTTTACTGACTAGTGCATGGGTACCCAGTCGCTCAGTCATGTCTGACTCTTTGTGACCCCATGGACTACTGTAGCCCAGCAGGTGCCTCTGTCCATGAAATTCTCCAGGCAGGAATACTAGAATGGGTTGCCATTCCCTACTCCAGGGGATCTTCCCAGGGAACAAACCTGAGTCTCTGGCATCTCCTGCCTTGGCAAGCAGATTCTTTACCACTGAGCTACCTAGGAAGCCCTTTACTCCCTGGATTACTGGTTTATTACAAAGGATCTAAATCAACAGCCAGATGAAAAAGACACATTGGGAGAGGTTCCAAAGGAACTTCTGTCATTGCGGAGCTTGGGTCCTTGCGTGGCAGCATGTAGAAGCACTCTGCTTCCCTAAACTGGAAGTGCTCTGGACCTCTTCCTTTTGGGTTTTTATGGAGGCTACATTACATTAGCATGGTTAATTAAATCATTAGTCACTGGTGACTGATTCATCCTCTAGCCCATCGCCTCTCTCTGGAGATCAGGGGGAAGAGAAATGTTCCATCCCTCTAGTCAAGGTTGGTTTCCCTGGCAACCAGTCCCCATCCTTAGGTGCTTTCCAAAAGTCAGCCCATCAACATAAACCCAGTTATGGTGGAAAGGAGCTTCTTATGAGTGACAAGTAACACATTTCACATTTATGACTCTGAAGTTTTTTAAGGAACTGAGGACAAAGGACCAAATATTATTTTTTTTTAAGCTGCTCCAATTGCTCTTGTCACTCAGGAAATTCCAAGTGTTCTGGGAGCTATGAGTCAGAAATTGTGGACAAAGACCACAATTTATATGAGAAATATATATAAATATATATTCTTATGAATCACAATATCACACTGACAACCAACATAAAATTATTAGGTGTTCCAAAAAGTAGGAAAATATGATTCAGTAGAAAAATCAATCAATATAAACTGATTTAGAAATGACAGGTAATAAATTTAGTAGATGCAGATATTAAAAGCTATCATAAATATGCTGAACATGTTCAAGAATAGAACATGTGAATATGATTGGGAGAGACATAAATGACACAAAACAGAAAGGCCCAAATTAAACTTCTGGAGATGGGAAACACAATATTCGAAGTGAAAAACGCACTGAGTAGGATTAATAGCAGATCATATACTTGATGTATTTTATGACAGATTCAATAATACAGAAGAAAAGATGGGTAAACCTGAAGACAGAGCAATAGAAACTGTACAAAATGGAACAGAGAGGGAAAAGAAAATAGTGCTAAATAATGAAAAGGCATCAGTGACTGTGGGACAATGCCAAAACATTTAACATATGTGTAATATGATTTCTGGGGGGGGGGGGGAAGGGATAAAGATATGTACAGAAATAAATGTTAAAAATATTCCAAATTTGATTTTTTAAAAAAACCCATAAATTCACAGATCCAAAAAACTCCATAAATTTCATGAGGAATAAACATACAGAAAACAACATCAGAGCATATCATAATGAAATTGTCAAAACCAGTAATAAAACGAGAAATGTTAAAAACAGAGGAGAAAATATATACTATGTATAAAGTTTAAGATGGGCTCCCCCAGTGGCTCGTCAGGAGAGAATCTGCCAGCATTGCAGGTGCCACAGGAGCTACAGGTTTGATCCCTGGGTCGGGAAGATCCCCAGGAGAAGGGCATGGCAACCCACTCCAGTATTCTTACCTGGAGAATCTATGGACAGAGGAGCCTGGTGGCTACAGTCCATAGGGCCACAAGGAGTTGGACATAACTCAAGCGACTTAGCACACATGCACATAAAGTTTAAGAAGTAAAAATAATGACGTACTGCCCATAAGAAATTATTTAAGCCAAGGGAAATGGAGGAGATTTAAAAATATTTTTTAAGGAAAAATAAATCTGTCAACCTAGAGCTTTATATCTAGTGAATATGTTTTTTGAAAATGAAAATGAAACATTTTGAGTTGATTTACAATGTTGTATTAGTTTCATGCATACAGCAAAGTGATAAATATATATATGAAAGTTTACATATATATATATTTTTCACATTCTTTCCTGTTATGTTATTATAAGATATTGAATATAGTTTCCTGTACTATATCCTTGGTGTTTATCCATTTAATATGTAATAGTGTGTATATGTTAACCCCAAGTGCCTAATTTATCCTTTCCTTTGTTAACCAACTATACTTAAATAAATAGAAAAGAAAAAAAATTAATTAAAAAATCACATATAGTATCACCCCATCAGAAGATACTAAAAAAAGAAAAAAAATGTCATTATTAACAGAGTTCCTCTACATGAAATGTTACGGAAGTTTTTCAGATGGAATCATATACACAAAGCAATGCAGAATGCCAATAACAGAAATGAGCTGCATAAACATACATCTTTCTCATTTTAAAGTATTTTTAAAAGAAAACTATCTGCTTTGGGCAGGTATAAATGAAATGTACTGTTTGTTGTAAGTTTACAAAACGTAAAATGCAGGACAATAGCACAAAATACAGAAGAGGGAAAGGATATCCGATTTAAAGAGTCTCACACTATTTATAAAGTGCTACAGCATTATTTCAAATAGGAAAAGGAGTACGTCAAGGCTGTATATTGTCACCCTGCTTATTTAACTTATATGCAGAATACATCATGAGAAACGCTGGATTGGAAGAAACACAAGCTAGAATCAAGATTGCTGGGAGAAATATCAATAACCTCAGATACGCAGATGACACCACCCTTATGGCAGAAAGTGAAGAGGAACTAAAAAGCCTCTTGATGAAAGTGAAAGAGGAGAGCGAAAAAGTTGGCTTAAAGCTCAACATTCAGAAAACGAAGATCATGGCATCCAGGTCCCATCACTTTATGGCAAATAGATGGGGAAACAGTGGAAACAGTGTCAGACTTTATTTTTTGGGGCTCCAAAATCACTGCAGATGGTGACTGTAGCCATGAAATTAAAAGACGCTTACTCCTTGGAAGAAAAGTTATGACCAACCTAGATAGCATATTCAAAAGCAGAGACATTACTTTGCCGACTAAGGTCCGTCTCGTCAAGGCTATGGTTTTTCCTGTGGTCATGTATGGATGTGAGAGTTGGACTGTGAAGAAAGCTGAGTGCCAAACAATTGATGCTTTTGAACTGTGGTGTTGGAGAAGACTTTTGAGAGTCCCTTGGATGGCAAGGAGATCAAAACCTTCTATCCTAAAGGAGATCAGTCCTGAATATTCACTGGAAGGCTAATGCTGAAGCTAAAGCTCCAATACTTTGGTGACCTGATGTGAAGAGCCAACTCATTGGAAAAGACCCTGATGCTGAGAAAGATTTAAGGCAGGAGGAGAAGGGGATGAAAGAGAATGAGATGGTTGGATGGCATCACCAACTCTATGGACATGAGTTTGAGTAAACTCCAGGAGTTTACTCCGGGAGTTTTGAGTAAACCTCTGGATGAAGGACAGGGAAGCCTGGCTTGTGGCAGTCCATGGGGTTGCAAAGAGTCGGACACAACTGAGTGACTGAACTGAACTCTTAAAATTGGTGATTTTTTTATGATATGTAAATTCTACCTTCATAAAACTAATTTTTTTTAAAGTTATGAAAACCAAGCATTCCTTACATTCCAGGCCTTGTGCTAGATATCAGAGTAAAAAGTCCATCATCCCTTCTTTTGTAGTCTAGTTGAAGAGATATAGAACAATTTTAGTTATTGCAATATAGTGTGATATATGATGTAACTGGTGAATATACAGGGTAATAAAGGAACAGAATATTAAAGATTCAGGAAAAATTATCAAATGAAGGGCTAAAGATAATGCAGAGAACATATTCATATTGCAGCAACCTATGAAATTCACATGTTCCACCAAAAGTTATTATATAAAGTAAATGAAATCAATATATCAGTATTTTGAAATTCAGTGAACAAGATGGACATATTTAAATTTAAGCTCTTAAAAGAATGCTCTAGTTTCTGTGCACCCCTTGTACTCTTACATTCTTACTGGGCCTTCACATTTGTAAAATATAACAGCTGTATTAAGCCACATAAAACTTAATTTACCACACAGTGAATTTTTACGTATAATATATATTGTCATAACTACCAGCTAGATAAAAATTGAGACCAGTTTTATCCCTTTTCTTTTTGGAAGGCCCTTGATAGTTGGTTGATTATTTATTGGTATTTTCAAATTTGAGGTAGAGGGCAATGCTGTCACTCCACGGTAAAACTATAGGAGAAGATCAAAATTGTCATTGCTATTTATAGTAACTGTTCAGGGTGATCAATTCTGACTGTCAGCTTCATTATGAAGCTAGCTAATTTAGGTAACATTTGTAAAGCACTCCCGGGGGAAGCATGTCTTTCTAAGAGAGGAAAATATCAATATTCTGCCCTTGGGAAAGGTATTGGGATTTTACATTTATTTCATGCAGGTAGGATATTTTAAGTGGGAGCCCTGAATAGCTTGGGTCCTTAATAGTGAGTCTTCTCTGTGCTTTTGTGCAAGAAAAAAAATCTTTATGAATTGACCTTAGGATGTACTTTAATCTATTCAATAATCTATGGTAATCCATTTGAAATAAAATTAACGCTAATGAAATCGATAATTAGGAGCCATTCTCATTTTTAATTAGACATACATGTATTCTAATTAACCACTTTCAGACCCTGTCTTGAAGTTGAAGGTCTTTCCTTCCCTGACAGACAGTGAGGATGACTCAGGAAGAGAACAATGACATCCTCCCTGAATTAGACTCCAAGTCTCATTGTCCTCTATTACTGTTTCTTGTCTGTGTGGTAGTTGGAGAGAAAAGTCCAGCGCAAAAAAAATGAGATCCATTTTTGGAAAGAGGGATGCAGAGGTCTGAGCCCATCCTCACTCTCATTTGGCATCACACACTTATCAGTGCTAATATTCCACCTTCAGACTTCACACAGGAATTTTCTCCTACTAGACCTTACCACAAATAGTCTCTGTTCTTAATCCCAAACTGGCAGTGGATGAGAGCTGGGTATGTCCAAAGGTCAGAGGGAATGAAGAAGTAGGACTCAGGAAAGGTAGACGAGGCCATGAATGCTCTTAGCTTAGCTTCAGGTTTTTCCCTTTCCTAGTCCCCCTGAAGGCAAAGTGGTTTGAGATTCTTTGTCTTTCTTAATCTTGCCCTATTAATGGGACATAGATGGTGTGTTTGCTGACATACTGTTTCATTGAGGCAGCATTTTAAAAGATGCTTTCTAGAATCTATCTTAACTAAATGGAGTGAGTAACGAGAATTACAAGTTCTTTTCAGCTTTAAGAGAACAGTGCTTCTGAACCGCCTGGCCTTATGCCTTTCCCCAGATCACCTTGTGTGGGTAATCGTCCATTCTATCTCCAGACAATGCAAGCCTTGCTCTGGAGGCTGGCCTGTCTCAGCATCTGGATGGCAGGCAGGTGACATTGAGGAGGTCACGTCCACCAGGGAGCACAGCTTGTTTAACTAGTTCTTATTCTAAAAACTGGCTCAGCTGGTAAAGAATCCACCTGCAATACTGGAGACCTGGGTTTGATCCCTCAGTTGGGAAGATCCCTTGGAGAAGGGAAGGGGTAGTTCAGCTCAGTTCAGTTCAGTCACTCAGTAGTGTCCGACTCTTCGAAACCCCATGGACTGTAGCACGTCAGGCTTCCCTGTCCATCATCAACTCACAGAGCTTACTCAAACTCATATAAAGGATGAGTCAGTGATGCCATCCAACCATCTCATCCTCTGTCGTCCCCTTCTCCTCCCACCTTCAATCTTTCCCAGCATCAGGGTCTTTTCTAGTGAGTCAGTTCTTTGCATCAGGTAGGCAAAGTATTGAAGTTTCACCTTCAGCATCAGTCCTTCCAATGAATATTCAGGACTGATCTTTAGGATGGACTGGTTGGATCTCCTTGCAGTCCAAGGGACTCTCAAGAGTTTTCTCCAACACCACAGTTCAAAAGCATCAGTTCTTCAGTGCTCAGCTTTCTTTATAGTCCAACTCTCACATCCATATATGACTACTGGAAAAACCATAGATTTAACTAGATGGACCTTCCTTGGCAAAGTAATGTCTCTGCTTTTTAATATGCTGTCTAGGTTGATCATAGTGTTCCTTCCAAGGAGCAAGTCTTTTAACTTCATGGTGCCAGTCACCATCTGAAGTGATTTTGGAGCCCCCCCAAATAAGGTCTCTCACTGTTTCCATTGTTTCCCCATCTATTTGCCATGAAGTGATGGGACCAGATGCCATGATCTTCGTTTTCTGAATATTGAGTTTCAAGCCAAATTTTTCACTCTCCTCCTTCACTTTCATCAAGAGGCTCTTTTGTACTTCTCTTTCTGCCATAAGGGTGGTGTCATCTGCATATCTGAGGTTATTGATATTCCTCCCAGCAATCTTGATTCCAGCTTGTGCTTCATCCAGCCTGGCATTTCTCATGATGTACTCTGCATATAAGTTAAATAAGCAGGGTGATAAGATACAGCCTTGACGGACTCCTTTCCTGATTTGGAACCACTCTGCTGTTCCATGTCTAGTTCTAACTGTTGCTTCTTGTCCTGCATACAGATTTCTCAGGAGGCAGGTCTTGTGGTCTGGTATTCCCACCTCTTGGAAAGTTTTCCACAGATTGTTGTGACCCACACAGTCAAAGGCTTTGGCGTAGCCAATAAAGCAGATGTTTTTTCTGGAACTCTCTTGCTTTTTTGATGATCCAATGGATGTTGGCAATTTGATCTCTGGTTCCTTGGCCTTTTCTAAATCCAGCTTGAACATCTGGAAGTTCACAGCTCACGTGCTGTTGAAGCCTGGCTTGGAGAATTTTGAGCTTCACTTTGCTAGAAAACTAAGCAGTAGCCACAGGACTGGAAACGGTCAGTTTTCATTCCAATTCCAAATAAAGGCAATGACAATGTTCAAAACTTGAACTTGCTGGCATATTGAATACAGCACTTTCACAGCATCATCTTTTCATATTAGAAGTAGCTCAACTGGAATTCCATCACTTCCACTATCTTTGGTCATACTGATGTTTCATAAGGCTCTCTTGACTTTGCATTAAAGGATGTCTGGCTCTAGGTGAGTGATCACACGATCGTGGTTATCTGGGTCATGAAGAACTTTTTTGTATAGTTCTTCTGTGTATTCTTACCACCTCTCCTTAATATCTTCTGCTTCTGTTTGGTCCATACTCTTTCTGGCCTTTATTTTGCCCATTTTTTGCATGAAATATTCCCTTGGTATCTCTAATTTTCTTGAAGAGGTCTCTAGTCTTTCCCATTCTATTGTTTTCCTCTATTTCTTTGCATTGATCACTGAGGAAGCCTTTCTTATCTTATCCTTGCTATTTGCTACTCTGCATTCAAATGGGCATATCTTTTCTTTTCTCCTTTGCCTTTAGCTTCTCTTCTTGTCTCAGCTATTTGTAAGGCCTCCTCAGACAACCATTTTGCCTTTTTGCATTACTTTTTCTTGAGGATGGTCTTGATCACTGCCTCCTGTACAGTGTCCTGAACCACTGTCCATAGTTTTTCAGGTACTCTATCTATCAGATCTAATCCCTTGAATCTATTTGCCATTTCCACTGTATAATCATAAGGGATTTGATTTAGGTCATACTTGAATGCTTGAGTGGTTTTCCCTACTTTCTTGATATTTCAGTCTGAATTTGGCAATAAGGAGTTCATGATCTGAGCCACAGTCAGTTCCTGGTCTTATTTTTCCTAACTGTATAGAGCTTCTCCATCTTTGGCTGCATAGAATATAATCAATCTGATTTGGTATTGACCATCTGGTGATGTCCAGGTATAGAGTCTTGTGTTGTTGGGAGAGGGTGTTTGCTATGACCAGTGCATTTTGGCAAAACTCTGTTAGCCTTTGCCCTGCTCCGTTTTGTACTCCAAGGCTAAATTTGCCTGTTACTCCAGGCATCTCTTGAAAGGCTAGCCACTTCAGTATTCTGGTCTGGAGAATTCCATGGACTGTACAGTTCATGGGGTCACAAAGAGTCAGACATGACTGAGCAACTTTCACTTTCACTTTATTCTGAAAACATCTTTGGGCAACCTACCCTGGTCTCCTTAGTGTCCAAACCCAAAGGCTCCCCTGTCACTAGGACTCCAGCAAGTTGGCTCCCAGAATCCCATCTTTCCAGTGTCTCTGCCGGACCAACTGGAAGATGATGGTCTCAGGATCCAGTCCCAAGGACAAAGTCTCCACTGACAAACAACCTAGTCTCTAGCCATCCCCACAGCATGAGGCAGGCTTCTGATGCACATCACTAGACTGACGTCAATTTCCTTCTCTCATTTTCAAACAAAATAAAAGGTCAAGGCTTTCTGCCTAGTCCACTCATTTAAGGATCTAACAGATCCCTTCCTGGAGAAGGAAATGGCAACCCACTTCAGTATCCTTGCCTGGAGAATCCCATGGACAGAGAAGCCTAGTCACAAAGAGTCGGACACGACTGAGCAACTAACACACACATACAACAGATCCCTAAGCATCATCCTTTCAAGACAGGATTTCAAAGCGCCCTGGAGCTTCAGCATGGAAGGAGACTGTATAACCATGTCTGGAGGCTTTTATTTTTTTCATGAAGTATTCATGTGGAATACTTGGAATAAACATTTTATTGGTGATAATTTTAGATTTGTAGGAAAGTCGCAAAGATAGTACAGAGAGTCCCTGTACAGCCTCCCCCCATACATCCCTGTGGTACAGTTGTCAGAACTGCAGACTAAATACTAACACGGGAAATAGTGAAGGACAGGGAAGCCTGGCATGCTGCAGTCCAGGGGGTCTCAAAGAGTTGGGCACAACTTAATGACTGAAGAACACCACTAATGCACTAACTAAGCCCCAGGTTTTCCCTTGTGGCTCAGCTGGTGAAGAATCTGCCTGCCATGTGCAAGACCTGGGTTCGATCCCTGGGATGGGAAGATCCCCTGGAGAAGGGAAAGGCTACCCACTCCAGTATTCTGGCCTGAGAATTCCATGGACTGTATAGTCCATGGTACAGTCCATGGGGTAGCAAAGAGTCAGACACAACTGAGCGACTTTCACTTTCAGGTTTTACTTTAATTTTGCCTTTTTTCCATTAATGACTTTTTTTTTTTTCTGTTCTAAGATCTAATACTGAAAACTTTTTAAATCGGTCCTCTTCCCAGTTCACATGAGGTCTGTCTAGAATTCATCTTCGGATGTCAGTATTTTCTGCCCAGTCACTCTTCGGGTCGCCTCATATCTGAATAGAAACAGCAATTACACCCTATGCTCCATGTTCCTTGTTTTGTTCCTCTAAGCAGCTAATACACCTCCTAACACTTACTGATCTGAGTTAAACCAAAAGAGCATAGAAGGGTGATGGAATTTTGAAAAGTCCTTTATTCGGTTTTACCAAGGACATAATGGATGTTAAGCCAGTGCTTTTTCCTTCTTTCTTCCTTTCTTTATTTCTTCTGAGTGAAAACATTTAGGTCATATTTATCTGAACTAAAAAGCAGCTGAATTTCCCCTAGAATCAACTGAATGTTTCCACAGAATACACACTGAAACAGGAAAAAAGCCTTGATGATCAATGCCCTTGACAGGCCAAAGAGTCTCTCCTTTCTGCACCTGAAGGGTCACTCTTAGGCTGTAGCCTTTAAGCAAAGTCCTTCAGACATCAAAGAATATCAGTCAGGGGCCAATGTTCTTGGTCTGGGAAGTTACAATACATCATAATAGATTCAGTTTGCAAAGCCCTTCTTGCTAAGACTAGCTTGCCAAGTATGCAGCTCAGGTAATGTCTCTTTAAAGCTTATATAAGCAGCGACATTTCATTGCTCTTTTTTTTTAAACCTCTGAACCTTTAGTTTTCCTCCTCTCTCACCAATGTCAGTTCATAGCAGCTTGGTTTATTGATGCATGTAAAAGGAGGAAGGCAATTATTTCTGAGAGTAGCCAAACCTGTGTTCACAGGGCGGGGAGGAAACTGTGATGAGGATTTTTGTATACTTAATTCACTTATTCATTGAGCACAGGAACGGGCGAGAGGCAGGAAGAAATTAAATTATAGAGGGTGTTTAAGAAATTAAATTATTTTGTTTTTTTCCTTTTTTATGTCCACTGCCTGGGAGAATTATTACAGGTCTAGTCTGTTGCACAGCTACATGGACAGAACACCCAGTTGAAACTATCACTTAGAATTTGATGGTGAACTATTTTATTCTGGTTTGAGTTTAGGTTTTTGTATGGCTTCCCAGGAAACCTTCATAATTTCAGATCCCACTAAGAGGAATATAAAATGAAGTATGAGTTGGGTTGGAGTTTAATGGACACTCCTATGAAAGCATGTTTTTTTCTTAGTCAATTAACAGTGAACAAAGACTCACGGACAAAGGTTTAACCTTGTCAATATGTACAGTGGCTTTCAAATAGGAAGGGGATTCAATTCTTGAAACAAGGAAATGGTTTGTTTTTCCACTAATTGCTCTCAACTCTCCTCTGCTGACCTCTCACCCCGTTTCTTGAAGAATAAAAGGTTTTCTTCGAGAAAATAGAGGCTGATTTCATAATCTCCAATTATGTTTGGTTATAACTATACTTCTCTTTTAAAAAACCATTATTGTCATAACTGATTCAAAGTACCTCTCCCCACCCCTCTAGCAGGCGGATGAACTGATGGGACCAGTGACTCGCTGAGGGGGGTCTGAACTCTCTTGTACCCTCCCACTTGCCAGTGCCTGCCCCCATCACCCACCAGAGCCCCCATGTTTTCCACCGGAGACAAGGCCCTGTCTCTTATACACATCTCCTCCCCCCGCCACTCCTGGCTACTCCTTCCCCAATGTGGGGTAGTGCCAAGTCAACCAGGTGATGAACAGACATCAAAGCATCAACAAAACATCAGCCTCCCACTTCGGCAGAGCCTCGGGCTATAAAGACATCCCCTTATGAACTCCCTCCCTTGGCTTCTCTCCATAAGAGGTATATTCAATTAAAAGTACTTATATATATATATACTTAGCTTTCAGTTCACATGTTCATTAGAACTTTGAAAGACGGCAAGCACTTCACAAACACTTCCATAAGATAAAGAGAAAAGTAAAATAAAAATATCATATCATGAAGTTAAAAGTTTCAGTTTTGTTGTTTATTAATCTGCCATATCTCCTTCATTTGGAAGTACCTGAATAGTTTTTGAGGAGGAAAATGGATACGTATTTTTTAAATTGTCTATGAAATAAACTAAAGAGTTGTTGCTAATACCTAAATGAGACATTAGCCTAAAGCCATTAGCTATGTTGTGTTTTTTTTGTCTTTATTAACTGTAGGAAGGTAGGGAGTTTAAACTCACATAAATATATGAATGTAAATCAATGACGATGATGATAACCCTTTCTTTATAGAATACGATTGATTTCATCTTACTCTCTCTCCCACATACCCTGAAAAGACAGAAGTACAATCATCCACGGGGCCTCTCTCGGGACAACCTGGATATTCTACCCTCTTTTCTCCAGAGGAACTTTCATCTCAGAGGGAAGTCAGAGAACTCCTCTGTCCGCTTACTTCTCGTGCTGTCTTTCCCCATTTCCCCCTTCACCAAAAAGCTCTATTTCCCTCTTGCTGTGCCCAGACCTCTAGTTCTGTCATATTTTCATTTTCCATAATGGTAGCCCTTTAAAATATATTTATTTATTTCCCTGGGACCATAGTCTTCATGATCTAGCTTTAATGGTGAGGACATACAATAGAAGAAAGAAAAGCATGACTTGCTAACTGATAAAGTATTTCCAAAATATTATTCTCCCTACAGGAATATTTGGACATACACTTATGGTTACTGTGATGGTCAAGATTTAATTTTTTTTTAACCCTGTGCTATTAGCATCAATGTCAATGATGATGCCTTTACTAAGTTAAGGCAAGGGTCTGATATTCATAGCCTGTAAGCTTAAGATTCATACCAATGATGGGTGTATTTTGCTGCTTTATCTGGGAGTCATCCTGCTATATAAATCAACATTTTCTAATCTTTATTCCACTTAAAATGTGATAAAGATGCCCATTCAGCATGCACACAGGATCACAGGGTACACTCTCAGAACTACTATAAAACACTGTATTGCTAAACAGCTGGGAAGGTAGTTGGTACCCTGGGCATAAACTTGCATGATGCTTGAGGAGAGTTTACCTGGCAGTATTGGAGTAACCCCATGAAATGCCGCCTATGGGAAAGAAAAACATAGGTTGCTGGATAAAGTATGCTGTTACAAAATTAGCGTTATGTTTCTAATAGAATTATCTCCTATTGGTTATCAAAATCTTCTAAGTTTACCACATGTAAACAAGAACTGAATATATTACTATAGGTCTCAAAAATTCTCAGCTCTAATTTGCTTCCTACGAACTTCAATAAATGGCATTTTGCTGCTGATAGGCAGGCTTTAGAAGGGAATTGAAACTGCATTTATATTTCTAACTACATATAGTTTTTCTCCATAAAGAAAAGCCCCATCCTCTTTGATCAAGCTCTCCGCTCTGGGAGGGCAACACATGGAGAATTAATAAAAGAAGATAGAGGTTCTCTGAGTAATTTGAGCAAATCACATCTGGGGACACAGCCATAAGAGAATACCCCTATATCTGTAGATTCTTTGTTTTTAAAACCCAGATTTTAATGATCAGTGTAGTCTCAGAGCAGTTTGGTGATATCCTTTAAAAATACGTTTTTCTAAGACAACAATATTTCTTATAGTCTAATCTCAGAGATTAAAAACTCATCTTTTTAAAGTAAGGCAAAGAGAAACTTTCCTCACAACAGCAGAGATGTATAAAAGTGACCTCAACTCTCTGGACCTTAGTCTCCTTAAAGTTAAAATGGAGCAAAGAGAGCAGTGAGGCTTCAGTCTTTAGTGTCTCACAAAGTAAGAGAGGCAGATTTTGAACTCCATAATTTCTGACCTATTTCTTTCAACAGGCCATGAGAGGACAGGACTTAATTGAACACAACGGTCTGATATGCATGTGCTTTGAAGATTTCTCTCCTATTCCGGCTCCTCCCTTGAAGATGAAAGGGTTTTGCTAAAAACTGAAGTAGTCCCATGAGAGCAGCTCCATACAAATGCCTGGGGGCAGAAATAACAGTTACGACTTTGCATGAGCTCCTCCAGGTTGGGAGGTCAACTTAAATGAACTCAAATTCGTTTGAGTTTCCTAATATTAAATAACAGAACTTCTCACTCCATTCAAAGACTCCAGAGAGAACAAATGTGTGGACACCAAGGAAGAAAAGGGGTGGGGATGAACCAGGAGATTGGTATTGAAATATATATTCACTATTGATACTATATATCAATATAAAATAGACAACAAACGAGAACCTACTGTATAGCACGTGGAACTCTATTCAGTGCTTTGTGGGGACCTAAATGGGAAGGGAATCCAAAAATGAGGGAATACTGTATATATGAGTGAATGAAGTCGCTCAGTCGTGTTCGACTCTTTGCAACCCCGTGGACTTAGCCCACCAGGCTCCTCCATCCATGAGATTCTCCAGGCAAGAATACTGGAGTGGGTTGCCATTTCCTTCTCCAGGGGATCTTCCCAACTCAGGGATCGAATCCAGGTCTTCCCCATTACAGGCAGATGCTTTACCCTCTGAGCCACCAGGGAAGACTGTATATGTATATGTATATATATATATTGCTGATTCACTTTGTTGTACAGCAGAAACTGACACAGCAGTGTAAAGAAACTATACTCCAATAAAAATTAACTAAAAAGAAAATAGAGAGACTCCATTCTGTCTCTATGGACTTCCCTATTCTGTACATTTCGTATACATGGAATCATATAATATGCTATCTTTTCTGACGTCTTACACCTAATCGTTTCCAAAGTTCATCCATGTTAGAGCATGTACTAGTCCTTTGTTGCTTTTTATGACTCAGTCACATTCTTTTGCATGGACATACCACAGTTTATCTGTCTGGCCATTTACAGACATTTGTGCTGTTTCTAAATGTTGTATTTTGGCTATTAAAAATGATACTGCTGTGAACATGTATATCAAAATATAAGAGGCTCTAGAGAGAGGTCTTATTTTCTGAGAGAAACCTTCCCTTGACAGGGAACCTATAAACAGTGGCCCAGTGTGATGAGCCTGAACGTAAGGAAGACCCTGGGGTGTGTGAGATGCACCGACAGCTCACGAGGTGTGTTTTGGGGAAACCTGGGTGCCGACTGGCCTGACTGCTTCCTGTAGACTTGCTGGAGAAGTCTTTTTGCTTTGGGGGTTTTTTGAGCCTCACTTTTCTAGCCAGTAAAATGAAGAGGTGTGCGTGCTGAGTTGCTCAGTCGTGTCCAGCTCTTTTCAACCCCATGGACTGCAGCCCGCCAGTCCCCTGTGTCCATGAAGCTTCTCCAGGCAAAGTACTGCAATGGGTGGACATGCCCTCCTCTGGGGGATCTTCCCAACCCAGGGATCAAACCCAGGTCTCCCGTGTTGCAGGCGGATTTTTTACCATCTGGGCCACCAGGGAAGCCTAAAGTGAAGAGGCAGGTGATCACTAACATCTTCTTTCTATTGTTATGATCCCTCAAGGCTTCATCTTTAGAAACCCAGCTGTTGCTTTAACACTTTCTTTGACTAACACATAAAATTTCGGGAAATCAAGTGAGAAACTCAGGCAGGCTGGATTCTCAAGCAGGAAAAAGGATGAAAACTCCATCCTTTAAAAGTCTCAGTTGAAGTAAAACTTTTCTGGCTAAGTCATTAGAGCACAAAACAATCAGATACACACACGCATGCAAAACAAGCAAATACAAATACTTTGGGGCAAGGTGAGTTTGAAGAATTTAAAGGGTTGATTTTTAGGGTATTTTCAAATTGATCCAATTTTATTATGTGTTAGAATATACAACAATTTGGATTAGAGCGGCAAAGTGAAAATCTCTAAAGTTTAAATAATTCACAGCAACAAACTGAAATTTAGATTAGTAATAGAAGTTTCAAAAGCATTTTATACTTCTTACAAAAGTTTATTCTTTTAAATAGTTTGGAGCTTTTGGTACCATTTAATAAACATATATATAAATGTTTTAAAGCAAATGCAAAACATAAGGTAGTATGAAATTAGAGCTAGAATTATTCCATTTGCCAGCAATTCTGCATCAGTTTAATATGATTTAACAAATTTGCCAAAGAAAAGTATTAACTCAAAACAAACAAAAAATTTGATTACGGGAAATCTCAGGATAGAAAGAGTAATCAAATAATAGAATATGTACCTTAAACATTGTTTTTATCTTTCTAACATAATATAGTATTGCTTTCAAAATCAGTTGGGAAATGCTTCCCTTTTTCCTCCTTTTCTTGCTCTCATTTCATAGTTAATTCAAGCGCCTGCTTCACTGGACATAATATTTCAATTTCTCTGACAGGTCTGCCAAATATGGTTGCTGCTCTGAGATTTTGCCTTTTGCCAACCAGGTGGTGATGACTTTAACAGTATCAGTTCAGTTCAGTCAGTCGCTCAGTCATGTCTGACTCTTTGTGACCCCATGGACTGCAGCATGCCAGGCTTCCCTGTACATCACCAACTCCTGGAGCTTACTCAAACTCATGTCCTTCAAGTCAGTGATGCCATCCAACCATCTCATCCTCTGTCATCCCCTTCTCCTCCCACCTTCAATCTTTCCCAGGATTTGGGTCTTTTCCACTGAGTCAGTTACTTGCATCAGGTGGCCAAAGTACTGGAGTTTCAGCTTCAGCATCAGTCCTTCCAATGAACATTCAGGACTGATTTCCTTTAGGATGGACTGGTTTGAGCTCCTTGCTGCCCAAGGGACTCTCCAGAGTCATCTCCAACACCACAGTTCAAAACATCAGTTCTTCAGTGCTCAGCTTATCTGTGCATTTAAAAAGATCATATCTCTCGCAAGGCTCCTGATCCACACAACACTTCAAGAGAGAAGAGGGGGTTTGACTAATAATGTCTTGACTAGACAGAGTAGAGACCCATGTGGATAAAGACGGCAGGGAAAGACAGCACAATGGAATATCATGAAGCAAAGCCACCACAGAGTCAAAAATGCTGATATATTTCCAAGGTCAAAGTTATACTTCTAGGGAATTTCCTAGTGGTCCAGTTGTTAGGACTTGGTACTTGCACTGCAGGGGTCAAGTTCAATCCCTGGTCTGGGAACTAAGATACCAGAGCCATGTGATATGGCCAAAAAAAAAAAAGGAAAAAATATTTTAAAAAATTATAAATATATTGCCTCTAAAATCCCCATAATCATTCGGGAACATAAAGGGAGATTCATACTATATCATTTTTAATTTGTTATCTGAGCTTTCTTGAAGGTGTCTAAAAAGCCCTTTGCCCTTCTTGAATTCTTGACTTTAAGGAAGCAGGCTGATTCCTTCCTGAGACCACAGACATAGCCTCATTTAACCCTTAAAGTAAATAACCCTGGCACCAGGACTTGCAGAAAATTTACACCTTACAAAGGACAGTTTTCTGGGCTGAGCTACTTAAGTGCCAAGGTATGGGCAACAACAATGAGTAAATTTGCTCAACTTTTGACACTGCAAATTATTAAGAATTTAGAGTATTGATAAGCACCTATTGTCATGCAAAGATTTTAATAGACATATATGTGGGTGTATTAGTTCAGTTCAGTTCAGTCGCTCAGTCGTGTCTGACTCTTTGCAACCCCATGGACCGTAGCACGCCAGGCCTCCCTGTCCATCACCAGCTCCCGGAGTTCACCCAAACTCATGTCCATTAAGTCAGTGATGTCATCCAACAATTTCATCCTCTGTTGTCCCCTTCTCCTTCTGCCTTCAATCTTTCCCAGCATCAGGGTCTTTTCAAATGAGTCAGCTCTTCGCATCAGGTGGCCAAAATATTGGAGTTTCAGCTTCAGCATCAGTCCTTCCAATGAACATTCAGGACTGATTTCGTTTAGGATGGACTGGTTGGATCTCCTTGAGTGTACGCATATTCATTTTTAAATTTTGCACTTGTTTGTTTTTGGGTTTCTTATGAATTAAAAGACTACTTTAAAAAAAGGAAAAAAAAAAAAAAACACTGGTTTTCATTCCTGAATGAGGTTTTCTTTCTACTTGTTTATCAGGGACGAGAAAGTCACGATCTTCTTTTTCCATGTTATCAACATGTATTGAGAAGTCTGTGTTGGGAGCTAGGAAAGTAGGTGTGGGTGGAAAGGGACAGAAGGAGGGCTCAGTACCCTCTATAATAAACTAAGCTACTACAGGCAGGTTTCTTCTGGCCCAAACTCACAAAAGAAATAATACTTCAACCCCAGGCATTATAGTCACAGAACAACAAAAACCCGTTACATAGCAACAAATCCAACCATGTCATTTCTCCATGTAAATAAGTGTTTTATTTTAGATAGTGTTGTATTTTCAGAAAAGATTCAATAATAGTCTACAGAGTTCCCCTATACCCTGCACTTAACCTTACCCTATTGCTAACATCTTACTACAGTCCATTTTCACAAAAAGTGAACCAATACTCATTTCTTCACTAACTTCCTTTTTTTTCTTTTAATTGCATTAATGTTTCTCTAACCTCCTTCTTCTGTTCCAAGATCCCACCTAATATATCACATTATCTTTATTTATGTTGCTTCATGATCTTCTTGATTATGACAGTTTCTCCTTTTTCATGACCCTGATAGTTTCAAGGCATATTGGCTAAGGTGTCTTGTAGTATGTCTCTCAATTTGGGTTTCTCTCAAGAGGTTTTGGAAGACAACAAGGTAAAGTGCCCTCACATCACATCATATCAAGGGTACCAATATGACTTGATGTTGGTACCAACATGACTCATCCATGATAATCTTAACCTTGATCATAACTAGTAGTGTCTGGAAGGTTTCTCCACTCGAAAGTTACGTTTATATTCCACTTTTCATTGTGTAATCTTTGGAAGCCAGTTACAAAGTGTATCCTGCATTTAAGGGATGAGGAGTTAGGTCCCACCTCCTTGAGGGTGGAGAATTCATACAAATCATTTAGAATTCTTCTATATGCATGATTTGTCTTTTATTCCCAATTTATTTATTCAATTATTCATTTATATCATACAAATTTATGGACAGTATAACCTTTGGGTTATGCTTTGAGTTACAGTCCTATACCATATTATATATTTTGTGGCTCTAATTGCTCTAGTTTTGGTCATGGGGAGTGTTTCCAGTTGACTTCTGTGGCATATCATCTTTTTAAGTCTTTCTGACTTTCTGGCACTATTTCCTACCTCAGTCCTGGTACCGAAGTTTTTCTAAGCAGCACTGGCTCCTTTCATTGGAGATTGGTATTAGAAACCACGATATGAGACTAGAAAAAATTCAATTTTATCAATTACATAACTGAAGCTCAGAGAATTTAAGGGATTTTCTCAATGTCCAAAGGTGACTAGCTGCAAAACTAACACTGGAACACCAGTATCTTCATATCTGAGTCACTAATCTTGCCACTGACACAACTCTGCCTGTTCTCTCATATGTCAGGACATGAGGATATAAATGAAAGAATATGACCTGGCTTCCTGTAGTCTAGACATACTAAGTGTCCTGCAGTTACACACAACTTTATTTATGTGGGCTTTTGAAGCCTTCCATGAAAAAGAAAATGAAAGCAAGGGAAATAGTTATCTTAATAATGACAAAGGGGTAAACGAAGGGTCATTTCCCCAAGAAGAGTAAGGTTTAGATTACACACAGAGTATCAGTTGTATCTTTTATGCTCAGCAAATCCACTATGTGATATATTTGTGCACACAGCTTATCACTTCAAGACCTCCACTAGTTTGTCACACCCCTTTCAGACACATGCCCTTAAAGCCACGCAAATCCAGAGTGTGTATACTTGTGCACATATCTATGAAGGGCAAAAATGGCCCTTTAGGCTGGACATTTGAAATCCGCTATAAAATTTTTAAAGAGTAGTGTATATTGTTCCTTTGGGGGGAAATATGTAGCATATTTTTTTCCTATGGTCTTTGTGAGGTTCACAATTTAGTACATAGAGCATTATCAAAAACTTTGACCATGTTCTTTGGTACCAGAGCATGAGCATGGTACACATCTCCTGTTATCTTTTTATACACTATATAGCATATAGCCCAATTTATATTTTCAAAGTCTGTAGATCATTTTAATATTGTGCCTTAGGCATATTTCTTTTTTATCTATACATGATGTGTTCTCAGTAGATTCCATGCATTCAATAAGTAGTAATGCTGATAACAACTGCTAGTTATTTACTAAGACTGTTCCACCATTATTGGAGATGCAAAGATCAATAAGGCCCAGATCCTATTGATAAAATGGTATCCTAACATAAATTTTACTGCTGACCTCTAACAGCTCCTAGTACAATACAGTGTACACAATGGGCATTAAGAAAATAATCATTATTTATCAAATTAATAGTCAATCCATAAACTAACGGGCTTTAGGAGTTTTCACTGATTGTTTCAAATAAAGTATTTACACTGAAATGGGTCAACAATGCAACTTCTGTGTTAGAAAAGCTTTTTAATAATCATGAAATATTTGTAAACTAACAACTTGTAACTAACTTAGTTACTAACGACTTATAACTAGCAAGTCGTTAGTTATTAACAAGTTGTTAGTTACCTAACGACTTGTAACCAGTAAGTCGTCATTTACTAACAACTAACAAACCTTAACTCTGTAAACTAACAGCTTTGCCCATGACTCCATGAAGACTTCCTCCCTGTTTAGCTCATAAGGGAAGAAGTAGTAAGAATAGCTCTGACTACCATTTTCTTGAATGTTTACACTTGTGGATCATCTTGATCATTCTCAATAGTGAAGAAGGCCTAAACAACTTGAGTATTATTTTTCTCCTAAAATGAAGTTGCTGTTGTTCAGTTACTCAGTCATGTCTGACTCCTTGCGACCCCATGGACTGCAGCATGCCAGGGTTCCCTGTCCTTCACCATTTCCCAGAGTTTGCTCAAACTCATGTCCATTGAGTTGGTGATGCCATCCAAAGATCTCATCCTCTGCTGACCCCTTTTCCTCCTGTACTGAATCTTTCCCAGCATCAGGGTCTTTTCCACTGAGCTGGCTCTTCACATCAGGTGGCCTAAGTATTGGAGCTTCACCTTCAGCATCAGTCCTTCCAATGAATATTCAGGACTGACTTCCTTTAGGATGGACTGGTTGGATCTCCTTGCAGTCCAAGGGACTCTCAAGAGTCTTCTCCAACACCACAGTTCAAAGGCATCAATTCTTCAGTGTTCAGTTTTCTTTATAGCCCAACTTTCATATCCATACATGACTACTGGAAAAATCACAGCTTTGACTAGATGGACCTTTGTTGGCAAAGTGATATCTCTGCTTTTTAAAACTCTGCTTAGTTTTGCCATAGATTTTCTTCCAAGCAGCAAAGGTCTTTTAATTTCATGGCTTCAGTCACCATCCACAGTGATTCTGGAGTCCAAGAAAATAAAATCTGCCACTATTCCAAATACAATTTAAATATACAACTTTAAAAGTAATTTTATTAATTATTCTAATTTATTACATGAAAAAGTATTTAACACACCTTTGAAATTCATATACATTGTTCATATTCTAAAATGTCAGGACTTTCTACATTTTATTATTTTTAATTTTATTTTTAAGTTGATACTTTTATGTCATTGCAATTAACACAAATGTATGATGTTTATACCAACTATTGGTCTTGCAGCAATCAATTGCTTGTATCAAATGCTGAATGCAGCAAAAGTCTCTCGCTTAGCAGTTAGAATAACCATATTTTCACTTACATTTATATTAACACTTGCATGTATATAACTCATGTATATTAACTCATATCTATGTATATAATTTACTGGAACACTATCTGAAAGAAAACAGATATAGCTAAGACTTATAATAGTAAGTCATTACATTTTTGTCATTTTAGGTTAGTACTAAAGTTAATCAATATTAAAGGCAATATCTTCACAGAGCTTTTTAGATGCCAAAATAGACATATTTCATCTTTTTTCCTGATTCATGTAAATTGCATCAATGTATACCCTATCTGAAGCAATTTATCCCCTATTTCAAACGGACAAGGATTGCTATTACTTTCACAACCGTTTTTAGTCTCTCCACAACCTTTAAAATGAGTAGCTGTGTTTAGAAAGTAGACTCTTTGTGACCCCGTGGACTGCAACCTACTAGGCTTCTCTGTCCATGGGATTCTCCAGGCAAGAATACAGGAGTGGATTGCCATTTCCTTCTCCAGGGGATCTTCCCGACCCAGGGATTGAACCCAGGTCTCCCTCATTGGAGGCAGATGCTTTAACCTCTGAGCCACCAGGGAAGCCTAGGTATATATTAGCACATGAAAGGAACTCTTCCAGCTAGTCTGCATAAACCTTCAACCATGTACCTGAAAAGCCTGGGTGGACTTGATGTACATGTAGGCTGGTGTTCAAGTAGTGAACACTGCATCTTACCATAAGTCTCTCAAACTCCCTGCTTTCTACCCTTAGAGGAAGAGAAAGTTTCTCAGAATTAATTTCTCAGTGGGGAAAAATAAATAAATAAATAAACCCATACACTAAAAGTGGGCCTTACTTAATTTATTCTTGAATTTTGGCAAGCTTTAGCACTTTTCTTAATTCTTCCCCAAACTTTTAAACATCCAAGTAAGCATCTTTGATTTTAGTTTAATTTCCTTATGAAAGTTCAAATTGGTTCTGTTTTCCTATTCTTTTTAAGAACTTCTTTGGTAGAACAACCGCATAAAAGGGGAGAGAGAGCGAGCGAGCGAGAGAGAGAGAGAGCGAGAGAGAGAGAGAGAGAGTGTGTGTGTGTGTGTGTGTGTGTGTGTGTGTGTGTCTCGCATACTCTTTGAGACTCTATGGACTGGAGCCTGCCATGCTCCATTGTCCATGGAATTTTCCAGGTAGCAATACTGGAGCAGGTTGCCATTTACTCCTCAAGGGGATCTTCCTGACACAGGGATCAAACCTATGTCTCTTGTGTCTCCTGCATTGGCAGGTGGGTTCTTTACAACTACATCACCTGGGAAACCACATATAAGAAGAGAATAAGATGCCCTAAACTTATCAAGGGCTTCCCAGGTGGCACTAGTGGTAAAGAACCCACCTGCCAGTACAGGAGATGTAAGAGACTCGGGTTCAATCCCTGGGTCGAGCAGATCCCCTGGAGGAGAAAGTGGTAACCCATTCCAGTATGCTTGCTTGGAGAATCCCATGGACAGAGGACACTGGTGGGCTACAGTCCATTGGGTTGCAAAGAGTCAGACATAACTCCAGTGATGAGTCTAGGAGATAGAGATCACATGACCCCAAATGTCTAAAATACTCCCATCCGACACTTTCCTAAAGAAGTTTTCTAATTCTGATCTGAAAAATCAACCTAAGTCTTCGGATTTATAAACATTAAAGTATCAGTGGGCTCAAAATGCCAGCACTGATCGTATACACCACAGTTTTCTTCACTGGTTAGGTAATACAGCATCTCATTTTGATTTTGCAAAGAAAATTATGCGCAGCATGTTAGGGAATAAAATAGCACAGCAGAAAGGATTCTGAATATTTCATCTGACGCCATTAATTTTCTCCACTTTAGCATCCTGAAAACCCTGGGACTACCCTGAACAACAGCATCCCATGTTCCCTTCCAGTCCATCACTGCGAGTGCTGCAAGGAGGTACAGGCTTCGTGAAACTTCACAGTGAGGTCGGGTTTTTTTGTATGTGTGCATACTTGTGCACATACATGTGCACACACACACACACAGAGCTATCCTGCACAGACACCCAGCTCCTTCCCTCATTTTTTATGGGTTTGCCACACTTTTATTACCAGTAGCCACTGCGGAAAAAAAAAACAAAACACCTCTCTCATCTCTAGCTATCTACTTTGGTAACCCGTAAGTTTGTTTTCTGTGTCTATAAATCCATTTCTGTTTTGTAAATAAACTCATTTGTATTTTTTTAAGATCCCACATATAAGTGATATCACATGGAATTTGTCATTCTTTGTCTGACTTATTTCACTTAATATGATAATCTCTGGGTCCATCTATGTTGCTGTAAATGGCATTATTTCATTCATTTTTGTGGCTGAGTAATATTCCACTGTATACATGTACCACTTCTTCTTTACCCATTCATCTGTCAGTGGACACTTAGGTTGCTTCCATGTCTTGGCTATTGTAAATAGTGCTGCCATGAACCCTGAGATGCATGTATCTTTTCAAGTTAGAATCTTCTCCAGATATATGCCCAGAAGTGGAACTGCAGGATCATAGTGTAACATTTTTTTTTTTTTTAAGGAACCTCCTCTCTGTTCCTCATAGACACTGCACCAATTTCCTTCCCTCATTTTTCACGTTCACTCAGGTGCTGACCACAGGCTGCCGTAAATGACAGATGATGCTAACTTTCAACAGATGTCTTTCTGACCCCAAAGACAATGGAAATGACAAATAATAACTTTGTAATTACCTTAACTTCAACCAAAGCATAAGCTGAAAAATCACCAGATGACAACTACAGGGAACATGTGGGACCAACTCCCCCATTAAGCATGTTTAAGAGCCCCCAGTGCTGTGAAGCTCAGGAGCCATGCCAAGAGAGCAGGGAAGGCGGCCCAACATGCACCCAACCATAAATCTTCCCGGGCCCGTGATAAACAAACACGATTTTAGCATCTGCACACACAGCTGACGAGAAACGGAGAAACGGAGATTAAACGGGAACTGGGGCACCGCCAGAGCTTGGAGTTTCACAGCGCGTTGGATCAGATCAAAGTCCTCTAATTAAAAATACATTTGAAGTGCTCTCCTTCTCCTTTCTCTTAAGTTTGCCGAGTCTGGTCCTTGAGGAGAAACAATAGGAAAGGCAAAAACGGCAAACAGAATCCTGAACTGATGAGAACTGGCTTTTGCTGATGTTCTTGGTTTGGGAACTGGGTTAGACAGTGATTGTGAAAGGCAGCGAGCCACTGCTAACCTTGACCAACGCATAGCTGTCTGAGCTTCACGCTTTGAGAATAGAGGGACTGATGAGTGTGGAGTGATTTTTTTTTTTTTTTTTAATTTTCAAGAATGTGAAGCTTGTTTGAACTAAGCTTTGAATAAACATCCAAAAGTACACTTATTCAGTGGGACTAAAAATCCTGACCAGGTGTCTACTCTGAGATGGAGGTTAGCCAATCCCCAGGTAGAAACAATTCTCACTTGTAATGGTTAGTTTTATGTGTTATCCTGATTGGGTCACGCTGTGCCCAGTCATTTGTTCTATCACTATCTCGGAATTTCCGTTAGGTTTAAACAGGGAAACTGAGTATTGCAGATGGTCTTTCAATTAGCTGAAGTCCTGAATAGAACAAAACGGGAAATCCACCTGTAAGGAAGAGAAATATCTTTTCTGTCTGATGGCCTTCAGACTAGGACATCAGCATTTTTCTTGCCTTTGCTTAAATTGAAAGATCAGCTCTCCCTGGGTTTTGAGCCCACTGGCTTCCAGACTGGAACTAGACCATCAGTTCTTCTGGTTCTCTGGCTTACTGACTCACCCTGAAGATCCTGGGAGTTGCCAGTTTTCAAATCTTATGACTGATTTTCTCCCTATAATGTCCTCCCACTGATACTGGTCTATCCCCTTGGAGTTCTAACAGAATTAACTCTATGAAGACAATTATGATCACTTTCTCCAGGCTAACCATCTCCATTTGATGCAATCATTCCTCATTAGACATCATTTGAGATTATTCCCCCTCGCTGTCACTCTTCTGTAAATGTCCTACATCCCATTTAGAGTGTGGGATGATACAGTCTTCTTTAGGTACAGAGGTACATTATCACCTCCTGAATTCAAATGCTTTATATCGACGTACACAACATATTTTGGCATCAGTCTTTTCGATGATTATATTTCTGACCCACATTTGCATAAATTCTTCTGCTAAACCATCGTTTTCTTTATGCACTAAGATTCTTTTAAAATACAGAAACTTAAGTGATAGTTTAGCTATAAGCTGCTCTCCTTTGGATCGACATTTCTAGACCAAATCTTTCATCTAAGCTAAAGCACCAATTCAGTCACTTCCTGGCCTGTTCACAGTTACCTTCTAGGTATAAGGGCAGGAATTAATGTTTGTTTTTTCACTGCTATATGTCCAGTGCCTTTGGCACCCAGGAAGCAGCTTCTCTGCAAATATTTTTAAACACATAAATAATTGAATCTAAAGGGCATATGTTCAAATATAGTCTTACCCCCTTACCTCACTTCCTATATACCCTCTCAGGAAAGTGGTATCAAAATCAAAAATCTGAGTGTCACCCTGTATCTCTGTTCTACCTCACTTCACACATCCGATTAGATCTGAAGGAACACTGATTGATTGCTCTCCAAGAGTCTTTCAGATCGATCTTTTTGCTCTTTCTCACCATTGGTGACTTAGTGTAGGTCCTCATCTTCTTCTTATTGATGTTTTTCAACACTCCCCTAAATAGATGGATGACTCCATTCTTGTCCATACTTTTTAAAATCCATCCAGTCTTCATACTTCCATCAGTGCTCTCTTTCTGAAAAACACCTGTCTAAAGCACACTCCAGTGTTCTTGCCTGGAGAATCCCAGGGACGGGGGAGCCTCATGGGCTGCCGTCTATGGGGTCGCACAGAGTCGGACACAACTGAAGTGACTTAGTAGTAAAGCACAATACTACCTGAAGGCCTCTCCCCGTGATGGCCACAGTGAAGTCCAAGGCCTCAGCAAGGCATTCATCATTCCAAGCTCTTTCTTGGTCACTCTTCTTCACTTCCCCACCAGGTGCCCTATTCTTCAGCCTTACGGAGCAAGCACACCCTCCCCTCTGATCTATCCACGTGTTTCTTGCCTTTTGTTTCTTCTTTGTATCTATACAGTTGACTACAATTCACTAAAGCATTCAAGTGGTGGCTGCTGGTCATCCCTAGGCTAGGTAAGATACCCTATCTGCACTCACAGAACACCTGTGCCAACGCTGACTGTGCACAACCATAATAAAGTGGGATAAGGGCCCTCACTCACGCTTGATTCCAAAATTGCATGAATTTGTATTCTCAGTGCTCATCCCAGTCTTCAGGACATAATAAGTTCTCAGTTGAATGAAGCAGCTGGCAAAGTTGAGAAAGGAAAAGGACCAAGAAGGAGGGATATATTCCAGAAAAAAGTGACCCCTGTGAACAAATGCACAGGGTAAGAGAACACTGCTTGTGTCTCAGGGAGGGGGAACCAGGCACACGGAGCTCACGAAGGGAAGTGGGGAGCAGAGGGCTAGAAAAGAAAGGTGTTCTTCATGAGTGTCTAAGGTCAGTGAGTTGCCACTTGGCCATCCTGCTGACCCAGTGTTCTGCTTCTAGTCTTCCAGCAAGCAATAAATTATGCACATGATAACCAACTTTCTTCAGAGGGTCCCACGTCTCACATTTTGCACCGTCTCTCCTTCATCAGCAGTAACACACAAACCTGCTGAGTTCAGCACTTACCTTGTTAGCAAGGTTTTCCCTTTACCGCTACCTCTTTGCAACTCAATCTCTCTAATGCTGACTGCTAAAATGGCTTGAGGTCCAGATGTAGATTCAACGTCTGAGTCAGGAGCTCTAAAATCTGTGCCAGCATTGTGGAAATGTGCTGGCAGCTGTGATAATGATTTATCTCCAGCACATTTACTGGAACATGCCAAAACCCTGAATAAAAATAACTCACATTTGTAGAGTGCTTTCTTTGTAGCAGGTATTGTTCTAAACCTTCTGCATGTATTAACTCACAAAATTCCTATGAGATATATACCCTTATTATCCCCACTTTACAGATAAAGTCATTGAGGCACAGAGAAGCTGAGACCTCTATACAGGGTCACACAGCAGAAAAGAGTTGGAATTATAATTTTTTGTTATTGGAATTTGAACTGCTTTTTTTTTTTTTTTAATTACACTTTTTTAAATGACGCTCCAGAATCTATGAACTTAATGATTTTCCTATGGTTGTTCTTCAAAATAGGCAAGAAATTAAGGACTGAAAAAGAGAATACAGCTTTTAATATTGACTTTGCACAAAGTATATGATTTTGGTTAAGAGAGAACTCCATGAAAATTAATTTATTTTCAGTACCATGCCAAAATTTGTGTAGAAGAACAGGCTTCAAACATTTTTACTTCCACAGCCTCATATATAAATATTAAAAATATACTGTCTCCTTATACATTTTAAAAGGATATCTAGATTTTCAATAATATGTTTACATGTTTGCAAAAATGCTTTCTAGTATTTTCTAAATATAGATTTTCATTTATTTATTTATTTTTAGATTTTTAAATTAAATGTTTCTATTATTTATTAAATATAGGCACTTCACGTCTCTTTCAGTTATGGTCTACTGTACAGAAAATGATCATTAAATCTTTTTTTATTGAAGTATAGTTGATTTACAATATTGTCGTAGATTCAGGCATATAGTAAGTACTAAATCTTGTCTTTTTTAATCGAGACTGATCATTTGTATGTTTAATTAAAGTCTTTAGTGCATTCATACTTAATATAATTATTGACATTGTTGGATTTACAGCTGTCATTTTGCAACTTGTTTTCTGTATGTTTCATGTATTTTTTTCTCTTTACTACCACTTTTGTGTTAAACCAATATTTTTTTCATAAACCATTCAATAACTGTTGAAATTTTATTCTAAATTTTTAAATTTAACTTTCAAAGTGGCTTACACTAGACATCACAACACACATCTTTAAAAATAAAAATTGTATATATTTAAGGTGTACAGTATGATGTCTGTCTCTTATACACATCTCACCGTGGTGTGAGGCAATAGGCGGGTGACACTCGAGGTAGTGCAGGGAAATCACCTTGTACTACCACTTTTGTGTTAAACCAATATTTTTTTCATAAACCATTCAATAACTGTTGAAATTTTATTCTAAATTTTTAAATTTAACTTTCAAAGTGGCTTACACTAGACATCACAACACACATCTTTAAAAATAAAAATTGTATATATTTAAGGTGTACAGTATGATGTATTTGTATATATATATTTATATCTATATAAATAAGACAATGATTACTATAGTCAAGCTAAGTAATATATCCACCTTTGTACAGTTGCAACTTTTGTGTGTACCCTGAAGGCACCTGAGATCTACTCTCTTAGCAAATTTCCAGGATGCGATGTAATATAATAAGTCTCATACATACCAAGGGTTCCATTTCGAGAGTGTGTTTTTAAGTCCAATTCATTCATAAGTCCAACAAAGTTAGCCTATGCTCTCAACTAACACAATTGGCTATGTAGTACTGTACTGTAATAGGTTTATAATACTTTTCACACAAATAATACATTAAAAACAAACAAAAAATAAAGAAAACATTTTTAATCTTACAATACAGTACCTAGAAAAGTATAGTCATAGAACACAACAGCTGGCAAACAGGGGCTGACATCAAGTATACAGGCAAGAAGTGTTACTGACTGGAGGAGTGAGAGGCGGGGGAGAGGTGGAGGATACTGCCCTCTGTACAGTACATACAGTAAAGCACACAAAAGCACAACCGCTTGCAGAGGACACACACGTGTGACAATGTACACCAGATGTGAACTAACATATGTGACTGGACATGCAAACGTGCTTTGGAATCTTTGAAAGTTCTCAACTTGAAGGTTCATATGTAGGAGATTTACTGTACTCTACTGAACATTACTACATGTCAGATCTCTAGACTTATTCACTCTCGGTTCAGTTCAGTTCAGTCACTCAGTCGTGTCTGACTCTTTGCGACCCCATGTATTGCAGCACGCCAGGCCTCCCTGTCCATCACCAACTCCTGGAGTTCACTCAGACTCACATCCATCGAGTCCGTGATGCCATCCAGCCATCTCATCCTCGGTCATCCCCTTCTCCTCCTGCCCCCAGTCCCTCCCAGCATCAGAGTCTTTTCCAGTGAGTCAACTCTTCGCATGAGGTGGCCAAAGTACTGGAGTTTCAGCTTTAGCATCATTCCTTTCAAAGAACACCCAGGACTGATCTCCTTTAGGATGGACTGGTTGGATCTCCTTGCAGTCCAAGGGACACTCAACAGTCTTTTCTAACACCACAGTTCAAAAGTATCAATTCTTCAGTGCTCAGCGTTCTTCACAGTCCAACTCTCACATCCATACATGACCACAGGAAAAACCATAGCCTTGACTAGACGGACCTTTGTTGCCAAAGTAATGTCTTGGGTGACAATATACAGCCTTGATGTACTCCTTTTCCTATTTGGAACCAGTCTGTTGTTCCATGTCCAGTTCTAACTGTTGCTTCCTGATATGCATATAGGTTTCTCAAGAGGCAGGTCAGGTGGTCTGGTATTCCCATCTCTCAGAATTTTCCACAGTTTATTGTGATCCACATAGTCAAAGGCTTTGGCATAGTCAATAAAGCAGAAATAGATGTTTTTCTGGAACTCTCTTGCTTTTTCGAAGATCCAGCGGATGTTGGCAATTTGATCTCTGGTTCCTCTGCCTTTTCTAAAACCAGCTTGAACATCTGGAAGTTCACGGTTCATGTATTGCTGAAGCCTAGCTTGGAGAATTTTGAGCATTACTTTACCAGCGTGTGAAATGAGTGCCTACATAACTGCAAATTTGCATCCTCTGGCCAAATTCTCCCCACTTACCCCACCTTCTCATCTCAATATATCACTATGCACTTCAGATTTTACTGACCTAATTCTTCTCAAGTACAGCTCCGTTCCCCTCTTTGTGCTATTATTGTCTGCATCTACAACTGAACACCATAATAACCTTATAATCATTGCTTTAAACAATCTGATGGGTATTTCTAATAAATCAAGAGAAAACAAAAATACATGGTGAGAGTAGTATTTACCCAAAATTTAAATTACTCTACTCTTTCTTTCTTGTGTATTTGATTTCACATTGAGTGTCATTTCCTTTCAGCATGAAGGACACTCTTATAGGACAGGTACCTATAGACGTCTCCTAGTTATTGTTTATCTATGAATGTCTTTTTTCTGCATATTTCCAAAGAATAGTTTTGCTCCATAAAGTATCGCTGATTGACAGTTTATGAATTTACTATCCACTAAGTGTGAGACAATTATAGCTTGGCGTAGGATACCCAAAAGAATTATCAGTCAGTTCAGTACAGCTGCTCAGTCATGTACAATTATTTATGACCCCATGTACTGCAGCACACCAAGCTTCCCTGTCCATCACCAACTCCTGGAGTTTGCTCAAACTCATGTCCATTGAGTTGGTGATGCCATCCAACCATCGCATCCTCTGTTATCCCCTTCTCCTCCTTCCTTCAATCTTTCCCAGCATCAGGGTCTTTTCCAAGGAGTCAGTTCTTCCAATCAGGTGGCCAAAGTATTGGAGTTTCAGCTTCAGCATCAGTCCTCCAAAAGGAGGAATATTTAGGACTGATTTCCTTCAGGACTGACCGTTTGATCTCTCTGCAGTCCAAGGGACTCTCAAGAGTATTCTCCAACACCACAGTTGAAAAACATCAATTCTTCGGCACTCAGCTTTCTTTACAGTCCAACTCTTACATCCATCCTTGACTACTAGAAAAACCATAGCTTTGACTAGATAGACCTTTGTTGGCAAAGTAATATCTCTGCTTTTTAATATGCTGTCTAGGTTGGTCAGAGCTTTTCTTTCAAGAAGCAAGGATCTTTTAATTTCATGGCTGCAGTCACCATCTGCAGTGATTTTGGAGCCCAAAAAAGAAAGTCTATCACTGTTTCCCCATCTATTTGCCATGAAACAATGGGACCATATCATTTTTGAATGTTGAGTTTTAAGCCAGCTTTTTCACTCTCCTCTTTCATTTCATCAAGAGACTGTTTTGTTTCTCTTCACTTTCTGCCATAAGGGTGGTGTCATCTGCATATCTGAGGTTATTGATATTTCTCCTGGCAGTCTTTCTCCAGCTTGTGCTTCATCCAGTCCAGCATTTTGCATGATGTACTCTGCATATAAGCTAAATAAACAGGGTGACAATAACAGCCTTGACATACTCCTTTCCCAATTTGGAACAAGTCCATAGTTCCATGTTTGATTCTAACTGTTGCTTCTTGACCTGCATACAGATTTCTCAAGAGGCAGGTAAGGTGGCCTGGTATTCCCATCTCTTTAAGAATTTTCCACAGTTTGTTGTGATCCACAGTCAAAGGCTTTGGCGTAGTCGGTAAAGCAGAAGTAGATGTCTTTTCTGGAACTCTCTTGCTTTTTCAATGATCCAGCGGATGTTGGCAATTTGATCTCTGGTTCCTCTGCCTTTTTTAAATCCAGCTTGAACATCTGGAAGTTCACAGTTCATGCACTGTTGAAGCCTTGCTTGGAAAATTTTGAGCATTACTTTGCTAGCATGTGAGATGAATGCAATTGTGCAGTAGTTTGAACATTCTTTGGCATTGCCTTTATTTGGAATCAGAATGAAAACTGACGTTTTCTGGTCCTGTGGCAACTGTTGAGTTTTCCAAATTTGCTGGCATATAGTGTGCAGCACTATTAAAGCATCATCTTTAAGATTTGAAATAGCTCAACTGGAATTCTATCACCTCCACTAGCTTTGTTCATAGTGATACTTCATAAGGCCCACTTGACTTTGCATTCCAGGATGTCTGGTTCTAGGTGAGTGATCATACCATCATGGTTAACTGGGTCATGAAGATCTTTTCTGTATAGTTTTTCTGTGTATTCTTGCCACCTCTTCTTAATATCTTCTGCTTCTATTCAGTCAGTTCAGTTCAGTCGCTCATTCTTGTCCTACTCTTTTTGACCCCATGAGCCGCAGCATGCCAGGCCTCCCTGTCCATTACCAACTCCTGGAGTCTACCCAAACCCATGTCCATTGAGTCAGTGATGTCATCCCCTTGTCCTCCTGCCCTCAATTTTTCCCAGCCATCATGGTCTTTTCAAATGAGTCAGCTCTTCACATCAGGTGGCCAAAATATTGGCGTTTCAGCTTCTGTTAGGTCCATACTATTTCTGGCCTTTATTGTGCCCATTTTTGCATGAAATGTTCCCTAATCTCTAATTTTCTTGAAGAGATCTCTAGTCTTTCCCATTCTATTGTTTTCCTCTATTTCTTTGCATTGATCACTGAGGAAGGCTTTCTTATCTCTCCTTTCTATTCTTTTGAACTTTGCATTCAAATGGGTATATCTTTCCTTTTCTTTTTTGCCTTTTGCTCCTCTTCTTTTCTCAGCTATTTGCAAGGCCTTCTCAGACAACCATTTTGCCTTTTTTAGTTCCTTTTTTTGGGGATGGTCTTGATAACTGCTTCCTGTACAATATCATGAAGCTCCTTCCATAGTTCTTCAGGCACTCTATCAGATCAAATCCCTTGAATCTATTTGTCACTTCTACTGTATAATTGTAAGGGATTTGATTTAGGTCATACCTGAATGGTCTAGTGGTCTTCCCTACTTTCTTCAGTTTAAGTCTGAATTTGGCAATAAGGAGTTTGTGATCTGAGCAACAGTCAGTTCCCGGTCTTGTTTTTGCTGACTGTATAGAGCTTCTCCATCTTCAGCTTCAAAGAATACTATCAATCTGATTTTGATATTGACCATTAGGTGATGTCCAGGTGTAGACTCATCTCTTGTGTTGTTGGAAGAGGGTGTTTGCTATGACTGGTGCATTCTTTTGGCAAAATTCTGTTAGCCTTCGCCCTGCTTCATTTTGTACCCCAAGGCCAAACTTGCCTGTTACTCCAGGTATTACTTGATTTCCTACTTTTGCATTCCAGTCCCCTATGATGAAAAGGATATCTTTTTTTGATATTAGTTCTAGAAGTTCTTGTAGGGCTTCACAGAACTGTTCAACTTCATCTTCTTCAGCATTAGTACTTGGGGCACAGACTTGTGTTACTGTGATACTAAGTGGTTTGCCTTGGAAACAAAGAAATCATTCTGTCATTTTTGAGATTGCACCCAAGTACTGCATTTTGTACTCTTTTGTTGACTGTGAGGGCTACTCTATTTCTTCTAAGGAATTCTTGCCCACAGTAGTAAATATAATGGTCATCTAAATTGAATTCACCCATTCCATTCCATTTTACTTCACTGATCCCTAAAATGTCTGTGTTCACTTTTGCCTTCTCCTATTGACCACTTCCAATTTACCTTGGTTAATGGACCTAATATTCCAGGTTCCTATGCAATATTGCCCTTTATGGCATCGTAGCTTACTTCCATCACCAGTCACATCCACAACTGGGCGTTGTTTTTGCTTTGGTTCTGTCTCTTCATTTTTTCTGGAGTTATTTCTCCACTGATCGCCAGTATCAATATTGGGTGCCTACCTACCTGGGGAGTTCATCTTTCAGTGTCATATCTTTTTGCCTTATCATACTGTTCATGGGGGTCCTAATGGCAAGAATACTGAAGTGGTTTACCATCCTCTTCTCCAGTGGACCACGTTTTATGTGAACGCTCCACCATGACCTGTCTGTCTTGCATGGCCCATATGGCATGGCTCATAGTTTCACTGAGTTTAGACAAGGCTGTGGTCCATGTGATTAGTTTGGTTAGTTTTCTGTGATTGTGATTTTCATTCTGTCTGCCCCTCTGATGGAGAAGGATAAGAGGCTTATGGAAGCTTCCTGATGGGAGAGACTGGCTGTGGGGGAAACTGTAGGGGAAACCAAAGAATTATATCTTTCAGATATTCAGCTGCTATGAAATATCCATGGTCTATTATAGCTGGAAAATGGATTTTCCTTTTTAGAATAGGGATTCTCAGAGTTTTCTAGTGCTAAAATGGGTCTTGACTCTTGAAGAAGAAGATAGAGCTTAACATGCTTCTAGAAGTTTTTTGACAACTTTTTGTACTGAGCATCTGACTAGTGTTCTACAAACAATACACTGAAAAATGTAAATCCAGTTTGAATAAGTAAACTGAGGCACAGAAACAAATGGAGTGGGAGCCCGTGGATAAAGTAATTACACAAGAAAAACAAGGGCAGGAAGACATATTTCCATCCTTTGCACCCCCAGCAGCCTCAAAAGGGAGACCATTTCACTGCAGAAGCAAGAGTTATGACATTTATTGATAGTCAAGGAAATACATTTTATTTATTATTGCATTGCTGTTGTTGACTATTGCTCTCTGTTTGACCACGCAGCTTGATAAGATCTTGAACTTAATCTGTTATCTGCACCTTAATGCAACCACATGCTTGACTGTTATAGTTCACACTGAAAAGAAAAAATATTTGCATTTGAAACACTCCTATTTTATAATTACATTTTGATTGCTGAGGCATTATCTGGGCATCCTGCAAAGCTCAACTAATGCAAACCTAATTCCCCTTTAATACCAATCCCAAGAGGAGTTTAACTTGAAAACAGTAAGATTTATTTTTGAGTCTATAGATTATTTTTAAAATTTTAGTTGTTAGATTTTATGTACTGTATAAGGAAGAAAACAGATATTCAGAAAGTTGTTATTTCTTCTTTGCCAAAGGAGGCAGGAAAGGCACAGAGCTCACAGTTATCAGTTATAGAGTCTGGAAGACGATTGCAGAGCAAACAGGTGCACCACTGCACAATCACACAACACCTCTGGTAAGATATATGAGAATAGGACATATCTCTTCTATAATTATAACTATTAGGGTGATTAACATTTATTGAACTCTTTCTATATACCATTTCTTCTCCACAACAACCCAAAGAGGCAGCTACGATTAAGTATCCTCCTTCTAAAACCTGGCAAATCAAGCCAGAAAGATTAGGTAACATGTTTAAGATGCATCGCTGTGTCTTTTCTATGACTCGACATCTATGCTTTTAACCACTGTTCTCTAGGTGGATAACCACCCAGCAGTGATTCTCTTTTAAGTGTGATCCACTTAAAAGCATCACCCATATGGCCTGCAAACTAGATGGAAAGACCTTCTGAAGCAGAAACTTTGTGGATGGGATGAGCATCAGGTTTTCACCACCCTTTCAGTTGATGCTGAGTTTCTCTAAAACTTAAGAACTATCGCCATGCAGCATGATACTCACTCAATGTGTTTTTGGTTGAAGTGTATTTTAAGAGACACTATAAAGGACTTTTTTTATTACACATTATAGACCCATCTCTCAAATATCCAAGGTCAATCTTCAGAGCACATTATAGCAGACACCTTAAATCTTATTTATAAAATCAGTGTTCCCAGGGCTCCGGCACTTGCATGAGTGCCTGACTCTGCCGCTTTAGGAGAAGAGAATCCTACTTCCCTTCATGCTTTCTGAGGCCCAATGTCCTCATGGGTCTACCCCACCTATCTCGGAGTCATCAGCATCCAGCACAGCCTCTGGCACACTGCAGGCAGTTAATAATCACTAACGAAGCCATTTATTAAACTGCTATAAACTCTGGAGCAGATTTTCAGTGATTATTCTAGGGATATTTCTGAAAGTGGGTTTGTAATACTTGCTGATTAAATATTTGGGTAACAACAAAGAGTCTATCAAAGCCAGATATTATCATACTTCCATAACATATACATTAGCAATATGGTCATTTGTCTTCAAAGACAGATTCTCCAGGGAACCATGCTTCCCAGACCTTCTGTGTACAGTGATTTTTGGTTAATTTTTGAGTTTTTTGTTTTTTATTTTTTCATCTTCATTTTGTTTATTGGAGTATAGTTGCTTTACACTGCTGTGTCAGTTTCTGCTGCACAGCAAAGTGAATTAGCTATATGTATGTATATACACATATTCCCTTTTTGGGGGGTTTCCTTCCCATTTAAGTCACCGCAGAGAACCTAGTACAACTCTACAGAGTCCCCAGTATAGTGCCCTGTGCTGCACAGTAAGTTCTCACTAGTCATCTGTTTTATACACAGCCTCAATAATGTATATGTGTCAGTCCCCACCTCCCAGTTCACCCCTCCAACCCCTGCTCCCCTTGGTATCCACGTTTGTTCTCTATGTCTGTGTCTCTATTTCTGTTTTGCAAATAAGATCATCTATCCCATTTTTCTAGATTCCACATATATGCATTAATATACAATATATTATATTAATATTGTATATTACATTAATATACAATAATATACAATATATACAATGTATATAATTTTGAAACTGAATCATTTAGGAATGGAGTTTCTGCCTTGGTTTCTTGAAATATGTATTCAAGGGAAAACCAGCCACCACATAAGGAGTCTATACTGAAACCTTTGTGCTATAAGGGAATCCAAAGTAGCTAGTCAAATGGAGAGGCTCTATGGATAGATAGGAACGTCCAGTCAACCCCTAACTGTCCTGGGCCTTCCAGATGAGGCACAAGACTTGGGAGGGGAAAGTATCACGGACATCCAGCCTAATGAGCCTTCAGCTGGGACACATCTGCCATCTGACTGCAACCATATGAATGACCTCAGACAAGAAGAGCCTACATGAGCACAGCCACTCACAAAACAGTGAGCAACAATAATGCACTGTTGTTCTAAGTCACTACATCTCGAGGTAGTTTGTTACATAGCAAGCGCTAACTGTAACAATAGGTCAGGTTTTTAAAGTGTTGCATATGCTGAACATATGTCATGGTGCCTAAATGTAATACAATTGGCTAAGGGAGATGGGTAAGATCTATGTATAATTCATTTCCTTTTCTTAGCTTTAATAACACATTACTGTTGCTTAAATTTTTGGGGGCTCCAAAATCACTGCAGATGGTGACTGCAGCCATGAAATTACAAGACACTTACTCCTTGGAAGAAAAGTTATGTCCAACCTAGATAGCATTTTCAAAAGCAGAGACATTACTTTGCTGACTAAGGTCCGTCTAGTAAAGGCTATGGTTTTTCCTGTGGTCATGTATGGATGTGAGAGTTGGACTGTGAAGAAGGCTGAGCGCCGAAGAATTGATGCTTCTGAACTGTGGTGTTGGAGAAGACTGTTGAGAGTCCCTTGGACTGCAAGGAGATCCAACCAGTCCATTCCGAAGGAGATCAGCCCTGGGATTTCTTTGGAAGGAATGATGCTGAAGCTGAAACTCCAGTACTTTGGCCACCTGATGCGAAGAGTTGACTCATTGGAAAAGACTCTGATGCTGGGAGGGATTGGGGGCAGGAGGAGAAGGGGACGACCGAGGATGAGATGGCTGGATGGCATCACGGACTCGATGGATGTGAGTCTGAGTGAACTCCAAGAGATGGTAAGGAACAGGGAGGCCTGGCGATTCATGGGGTCGCAAAGAGTCGATACAACTGAGCAACTGAACTGAACTGAACTGCAATGTGGACTGTACGTGCACTTATTATGAGTATAAAAACTAAATTTGCATAGAAGGCAATGTGGCATATTGCATATTTCAGTGGAGTTAGAAATTTCATTAACAGTACAAGGAATATTTTTATGAGTATCCATGAAAGGAAAAAAAAAAGGATAAAATTTGTATCCTGTTTAAAATTTTATAACTTGAGTTACACTGTACATTAAGTAGATCAGTTCCTAATACAACCTAAGAAAAGTGACTAAATGTTGCCTGGTACTGCTTCCAGAAAGCTGTGAAGACTTGTATCATGTGAATCAGCCTCTTCAGGGAATCAGATACACACACATTCCAACGTTCACACTGGGAACTTCCCCGAGATACTCCGTAAGCCCACCTGATTGATGTTATTTAGCTTAACATTTGTCAAATTCCTGACTCTGAACAATTTTTATTTTACAATTAATTTTTTTCTTCTCCACCTCTATCCTTCTCCAATACATAGTCGACTAAATGCATATCTTTATATATACGACTTACAATTTATCACATAGTATATATTGAACAACAGACTGATTCCATATAGGAAAAGGAGTATGTCAGGGCTGTATATTGTCACCATGCTTATTTAACTTATAGGCAGAGTACATAATGAAAAACACTGGGCTGAATGAAGCACAAGCTGGAATCAAGATGCTTGGAGAAATATCAATAACCTCAGATATGCAGATGACACCACCCTTATGTCAGAAAGTGGAGAAGAACTAAAGAGCCTCTTGATGAAAGTGAAAGAGGAGACTCAAAAAGTTGGCTTAAAGCTCAACACTCAGAAAACAAAGATCATGGCATCTGGTCCCAATCACTTCATGGCAAACAGATGGAGAAACAGTGGAAACAGTGTCAGACTTTATTTTGGGGGGCTCCAAAATCACTGCAGATGGTGATTCCAGCCATGAAATAAAAAGACACTTACTCCTTGGAAGAAAAGTTATGACCAACCTAGACAGCATTTTAAAAAGCAGAGACATTACTTTGCCAACAAAGGTCTATCTAGTCAAAGCTATGGTTTTTCCAGTAGTCATGTATGGATGTGAGAGTTGGACTATAAAGAAAGCTGAGCACCAAAGAACTGATGCTTTTGACCTGTGGTGTTTAAGAAGACTCTTGAGAGTCCCTTTTCCATTCTAAAGGAAATCAGTCCTGAGTATTCATTGGAAGGACTGATGTTGAAGCTGAAACGCCAATACTTTGGCCACCTGATGCAAAGAGCTGACTCATTTGAAAAGACCCTGATGCTGGGAGGGATTTGGGGCAGGAGGAGAAGGGGACAACAGAGGATGAGATAGTTGGATGGTATCACTGACTCAATGGACATGAGTTGCAGTAAACTCCAGGAATTGGTGATGGAAAGGGAGGCCTAGCATGCTGCAGTCCATGGGGTAGCAAAGATTCAGACATGACTGAGTGACTGAACGGAACTGAACCGAACATATGCTAGCTTTATTCTATACACAACTACATCATAATGTACTTATAGGCAAAAGTAAAAGTGAAGTCCCTCAGTCGTGTCCGACTCCTTGTGACCCCATGGACTGCAGCCTACCAGGGTCCTCTGTCCATGGGATTTTCCAGACAAGAGTACTGGAGTGGGTTGCCATTTCCTTCTCCAGGCGATCTTCCCAACCCAGGGACTGGACCCAGGTCTTCTGCATTGCAGGCAGACATGTTACTGTTTGAGCCACCAGGGAAGTCTTATAGGCAAAGATCATTTCTTTTTTTTTTTTTCAAGCATTATAGAGATGTCATTGACATGTAACATTGTGTAAGGCTAAGGGTCACAACGTGTTGATATGATACACTTATATATAGGAAAATGATTACCACCATAGCATTAGCTATGTAACATGATTAGATGTGACATGACACACCTATCATGTCATGTAATTACAGTGTGTGTGTAGTAATAACACTAAGATCTACTCTTTTAGCATTTTAAGTATATAATGATGTATTAATAAATATAATCATCATGTTATACATTAGATTCCCAGAACTCATTCAGTTTATAACTGGAATTGTGTGCCCTTTAATCAATATGTCCCCACTTCCCCCAATACCCAGCCCTTGGTAACCACAACTCTACTCCTTCTAAGACTTCAGTTATTATTTCAGATATCTGTATAACAGATATAATACAGAATATGTCTTTCCGTTTGACTTATTTCACTTAACATAATTTCTTCAAGGTCCATCCGTATTGTTATAAATGACAGAATTTCCTTCCTTTCTCATGGCTGGATAGTAATTCCATGATAGACTGATAGAGATAGATATACATGTACCTATAAAAAGTACATATATTGCATCAAGGTCCTGATTCCAATGGCTTTGACTATACCTGGAAGTGGACTTGCTGGATCATGTGGTGGATATAGTTTTAATACTCTGAGAAGCCTCGACACTCTTCTATAGGGGCTGCACCAACCTGCATCCCACGAACAGTGCCCTGGATGCACAGGTTCCCTTTTCTCCAGTTTTGCTAACACTTGCTATCTTTTACCTTGTTGATAACAGCCATCATGACAGGGAGGAGGTGATATCTCGTGGTTTAGACTTGTATCACTTTACTGATATTTAGTGATTTCCATCACATTTTCACATACCTATTGTCTATTTGTATGTCTTCTTTAGACAAATGTCTAGTTAGTGCCTCTGACCACTTTTCAATCAGATTGATTATTTTTTTGCTACTGAATTGTATTAATTCTTTACATATTTTGAATATTAACTCATCAGATAAATGATTTCAATTTGAAAACATTTCTCTCATTCCATCGGCTGCCTTTTTATTTTATGTATTTTCTTTTTTTTCCACTGTGAGATGCTTTTTAGTTCGATATAGTTCTGGTGATTAATTTTTACTTTTGCTGCCTGTACTTTGGGTGCAGTATCGAAAAAAAGTTGCTGCCAAGTCTGATATTAAGGAGATTTAGCCCCATGTTTTCATCTTGAAATTTTCCATGTTCAGTTCTTATGTTTAAGTCTTTAATCTATTTTGAGTTAATTTTTGTGAGTGGTGTAAAGTAGGTGTCAAATTTCCTTGCTGAGTGCTTATTTAGTTTTCTCAGTGCTATCTATGGAAAGAACTACCCTCTCCTCATTAAGTATGCTAAGTTCCACTGTCAAACATTCACTGACTGTATGTGAGGGTTATGTCTGAGCTCTCAAGTGTGTTCCATCCGTCTGTTCGTTTTTATGCCAGGACCATATTACTTTGATTACTATCGCTTTTCTTATTTTCCATAATGCTATCCTTTTGTTCCCGTTCTGTATTATTTGTGAATCTCTTGTAGGTGTTTGCTTTGTGGTTACTGTGAGGCTTACAAAAAACACTAAACATAACACACTATTTACACTGATGATTCAACTTTGCACACAAAAACTACCCTTTTACTCTTTTTTTGTTTCCGATGTCACAATTTACGTATTTTATTGAAATTGTGTATCCATTAACAAATTATTGTAGTATAGCTGTTTTTAGTATTTTGTCTTTAACCTTTATACTACAGTTAAGTAGTTAACAGACAACCCTATTTCAGCACTATTTGTTACCAAGTCTGAATCTGACCGTATGACTAACTTTACTAGTGTGTTGTATATTTTCATATGTTTTCATGTTACTAATTACCATCCTTTCATTTCAGCTTAAAGAATTCTTTCAGCATTTCTTATAAGGCAGCCTTCAGTTCAGTTCAGTCGCTCAGACGTGTCCGACTCTTTGTGACTGCATGAATCACAGCACGCAGGGCCTCCCTGTCCATCATCAACTCCCGGAGTTCACTCAGACTCACGTCCATTGAGTCAGATGCCATCCAGCCATCTCATCCTCTGTCGTCCCCTTCTCCCCCTGCCCCCAATCCCTCCCAGCATCAGTCTTTTCCAATGAGTCAACTCTTCGCATGAGGTGGCCAAAGTACTGAAGTTTCAGCTTTAGCATCATTCCTTCCAAAGAAATCCCAGGGCTGATCTCCTTCAGAATGGACTGGTTGGATCTCCTTGCAGTCCAAGGGACTCTCAAGTCTTCTCCAACACCACAGTTCAAAAGCATCAATTCTTCAGTGCTCAGTCTTCTTCACAGTCCAACTCTCACATCCATACATGACCACTGGAAAAACCATAGCCTTGACCAGACGGACCTTAGTCAGCAAAGTCATGTCTCTGCTTTTCAATATGGTATCTAGGTTGGTCATAACTTTTCTTCCAAGGAGTAAGCGTCTTTTAATTTCATGGCTGCAATCACCATCTGCAGTGATTTTGGAGCCCCAAAAAATAAAGTCTGACACTGTTTCCACTGTTTCCCCATCTATTTCCCATGAAGTGATGGGACCCGGATGCCATGATCTTCGTTTTCTGAATGTTGAGCTTTAAGCCAACTTTTTCACTCTCCACTTTCACTTTCATCAAGAGGCTTTTTAGTTCCTCTTCACTTTCTGCCATAAGGCAGCCTTAGTGGTGGCAAACTCCTCAGGCTACATTTGTTAGGAAAAGTCTTTATTTCACCTTTATTTCTGAAAGACAGCATTTTCGTTGTTGGATGGTGTTCTCAGTTGGCATTTTCTTTCCTTCATCACTTGGAATTTATCATCCTGTTCTTTGCTGGACCACAAGATCTGTACTGATGTGTACAAACCCACTTTAGTGGTTTGAGAATCTCTTTTTCTTGCCACTTTTAAAATTCTTTTGTTTTAGAAAGCTTCATTTTAGTGGATCTTGGAAAAGTTCATTTTGGATTGAAATTTTTTGGTACCGATTAGTTTTATTAAGTTAGACTTCCAAATATATCCCCAGGTTTGAGAAGTTTTCATTCCTTAAATAAGCTTTCTGTCTCCTTTCCCCTTTCTTGTCCTTCTGGGACTCCAGTGTGCACACATCACTTTCTCTTGATGTCATTCCACCAGTCCCATGGGCTTTCTTCATTCCTCTTCATTCTTTTTGCTTTTCTGATTAATTTCCGTTGCTCTGTTTTCTCACTTGTACTCTTCTCTTCTGTTTGGACAAATCTGCTATTAAAAATTTCTATTGAATTTTTTAGTTCAGTTGTATTCTCTGACTCCAAAAAAAAAATCATCTTTGGTTCTTTTTAATGTTTTCTGTATCTTTGTTGAGCTTCTCATTTTTATCTCATGCTTTTCCTATTACTGTTAAGAGGTTTCTCTGTGTTCTCCTGCAGCTCTCTGAGCAATTATTGAGACTTCTTTGTCAAGAAATTCTTGGATCTCCATTTCCTTGGGCCCAGTAATTGGAGATTTACTATATTCCTTCATGATTTCTTTGGCCTTGAAAAGGTATTTGTGCATTTGGGGAGGCAGTCATTTCTTCCAGACTTTACAGATTAACTGCAGTAAGCGAAGGCTTTCACTCGAGGTTGGGGACACACTGGAGCTTACTGCGACCCTGAGTCTAGTGGTACAGGGTACTTAGTGTGCAGGCAGGTAGTGGTTCTGGGTGGGGGCCGGGGGGCATGATGTCTCTTCCACTCAGGCTGTTGCGGTTCATAGCATCAACAACTGTGTGGTCCTTGGTAAGTACCAAGATGGGGAGGGAGGGTAGCAGTGGTTGCAAGGGCTGCTGGGCTCCGCAGTGGCACCCTCAGGTCCACCTACAGAGACCAGGGCAGGCAGCAGAGGTGGCTGGAGCCAGTGGTGTGAACACGCTCGGCAGGGGGGCCAGTTGCAGGTGCCTGTGTAGGGGCAGGGGCTGGCTGCACACACTCAGAGTGGCTCAGGCCAGGGCAGGCAGGAAGGACTGTGCCCAACCACAGGCTCCCTGGCAGCTCTGGGAGCCCTGACTGTCAGCCTGCTCTCCTGTAGCTGCACAGTCTCTCCTTTGGCAGGCACACTGCCATGGGCCTGTGATGACGGGGGCAGGCTGGGGGCAGGCACCAGCACAGCTGGAGAGGCTGGCTGTAGGTGAGCCCAGTGGTGCGGGCCAGTGACAGAAGACAGGGTCTGATCCAAGCAACATGCAGAGACTCTGCTGTGGACGGGCTCTTCCATGGCTACACAGTCTCCCCTGGCACGTGGGCAGCAGCGGAGGTTGGTTCCGTGCCTGTGCACAGCTGGAGCTCATCCCTGAGCATGTGCATGGCAGTGGGGACAGCTGCAGGGGTCTAGGCTAGTGTCCTGTGTTCAGGCAGCCATGGACGGCTGAGCTGGCTATCGTTCCTGAGTTCTGGCAGACGTGGGAGGGAGCTGGCATTAGTGCCCGTGGATACCCATGGAGTGCAAGCTGGTGAAAACAGCAGGGGCTCCAAGGAGGCTGTACTGGCCTTTTAGTTGCTTTGGAGACAAAATCTGCTGGGTTTGCCTGCACAACAGAGCACTGGGAATGCAACTGCTCTTGCCACATGGCTGCTCTTGGTAGCCCGGGCGTTCTTCCCTGCTCCTGCACCTCTGTAACGCCTCAGCTTCACAGCCTGGTTAAGGCGAAACCAAATCAGGACCTTAGTTCAGAGCCTCAAAAGGCTGGGAAAGCGCGTGGCTCTTCTCAATGTTCCTCTCCCGGCGAGAGGAACTCTTTGTAGCTGAGAAGTTCCATTTTGGAGCTGAGCAATGCTGACTTGGGGTTGGAGCAGGGGGTGGAGATGATGCAAACCAAATGAAGCTGTCACCTTCTCTCCTGGCATGATTATTCTCAGGTTTTTGATCCAATGTGTTGGCAAAATCTCTTAAGTGGAGTCCAGAGCACTCCCAGGGCTGTTTTTGTTCATGGATAGCTATCTAACTGCTGATCCTCATTGAGGGGGAAAAGGTTGGGGTCTCCAATGCTGCTATTTTGGTGACCTCCAGAAAAGGTCATTTTTAAACTTCCTTTTGTATCCCTGATAATACCTGGATTAATATATTAGAAATTATTTAAGAGATATTCATCAAAATGAAGGAATGGGATAATTGCATGGCTGGAAAGATACCTTATTTTGTTTTCCAGACTGAGATACATACAGCATAGTTGATACATTTGAATTGTTTTATCCTCGACCTCTGATTTGTCTGCTGCAGTCTAACACTCTATTCTCCAATTCTATTCAGTCTATACAATGGACTGACTTCTTTGCAAACAAGCTCTGATTTAAAATTCATGATAGAACTGTGATCACTGCCAGACCCACTACTCTCAGCTCACCTTTTGGCTTGACTTAAGTAACAGATACTCAATACCCCAAGCTTCCCTGTTGGCTCAGCGGTAAAGAACCTGCCTGTCAATGCAGGATGTGCAGGTTCGATTACTGGATCAGGAAGATCCCCTGGAGAAAGGAATGGCTACCCACTCCAGTATTCTTGGAAATACTAAGATCATGGCATCTGGACCCATTACTTAATGGCAAATAGATGCGGAAACAGTGACGGACTTTATTTTGGGGGGCTCCAAAATCATTGCAGATGATGACTGTAGCCATGAATTGAAAGATGCTTGCTCCTTGGAAGAAAACCAAGATTTTGGAGACAAAATCTGCTCGGTTTGCCTGCAGAACAGACCACTGGAAACGCAATTGCTCTTGCTACATGGCTGTTCTTGGTAGCCCAAGACCTTGGTTGTCTATGACCAACCTAGATAGCTTATTAAAAAGCAGAGACATTACTTTGCCAGCAAAGGTCCATCTAGTCAAAGCTATGGCTTTTCCAGTAGTCATGTATGGATGTGAGAGTTGGCCTACAAAGAAAGCTGAGCGCCAAAGAACTGATGCTTTTGATATGTGGTGTTGGAGAAGACTCTTGAGAGTCCCTTGGACTGCAAGGAGATCCAACCAGACCACCCTTAAGGAAATCAGTCCTGAATATTCACTGGAAGGACTGATGCTGAAGCTGAAGGTCCAATACTTTGGCTACCTCAGGTGAAGAGTTGACTTATTGGAAAAGAATCTGATGCTGGGAGGGATTGGGGGCAGGAGGAGAAGGGGACGACAGAGGATGAGATGGCTGGAGGGTATCACCAACTTGATGGACATGAGTTTGAGTAAACTCCGGGAGTTGGTGATGGACAGGGAGGCCTGCAATTCATGGGGTCACAAAGAGTTGTATATGACTGAGCGACTGAACTGAACTGATGCTGAAGCTGAAAATTCAATACTTTGGCCACCTGATGTGAAGAACTGATTCATTTGAAAAGACCCTGAGGCTGGGAAAGATTGAAGGTGGGAGGAGAAGGGGACGACAGAGGATGAGATGGTTGGATGGCATCACCAACTCGATGGACATGAGTTTCAGCAAGCTCCAGGAGTTGGTGATGGATGGGGAAGCTTGGCGTGCTGCAGTCCATGGGGTTGTAAAGAGTCAGCTATGACTGTGTGACTGCACTGAACTGAACCCACTCCAGTATTCTGGCCTGGAGAAGTCCATGGACAGAGGAGCCTGGCTGGCTACAGTTCATGGGCTCACAAAGAGTGAGACATGACTGAGCAACTAACAACAGCAACAGCAACTCAACAGCCCAGCGTTGTGCCTGTGGTGAAGTCTTCCCTTAAAGGAAAATGCTGGGGAAACAATGGACAAAGTCATGTGTAAGTATAAGCCTTCATGAAACATTGAAGCAGCATAAGAGGTGACCAGTGAGTCAAGCACTTGACATTTACTTGCATGCTTAAAGTCTAACCATGATGTTTAACTTTAAACTAATGGAGAAGATGTTTTGTGACACCTTCTAAATTATTTCCAGAACTTTGCTTCTCAATCTATAGAAAAACGTTTATCTTGTTTATTTGAATAAGAATGTTTATCTGTCCATTATTTGGAGACTTTGGTTCACATGGTGCTGACAAGCCCATCAGCTAAAAAGGGACACAGAACAGATTTTTGTTCTCCATACCACAGATATCACTTAACCACACCAGGAGATTCACCACCACTAAATATCAACACTTTAACACATAAAACTCTGAAACAGGAAACCTCTCAGGGAGTCTTCAACTATCTCAGCAAGTTCTACTAATAGATTTCATACTGTGAGTGACTCACTCACACACACACACATTCCTACACTGCTTTCCAAGTAGACCTAGAAAATATAAGGAGAAAAAGAGGAAAGCCCAGCTGGAAGGGAAGTCTCCTTCTTCACTCTTTAAATACTTTAAGCTTCTTCTACTCCCCTTCACATAAGCACCTCATTACTAATCCCTCTCTCCTCCCCTCTAGGCTTATTTTCACAAATATCCTCAAGAACTCAGAAAAAAGAAAGTAAGAACAAAAGTCCCCTTTATTATAAGGTAGGACACTCCAAATATCTGGATAACTGTAGACCATTCTCCCCTGAGCCTGCTGATGGGAAAGAGAGGGAGGCACCAGGGATGCGATGAAATGTAGCACATTTGATCAGGAACTGACACCTCGGGGATTGAAAGCTGCCTTACTCTGCTTGAGCTGCTATAGCAAAACACTATAGACTAGGTGGCTTAAATAGAGACATTTATTTCTCACAGTCTTGGATGCTGTGAGGTCCAAGGCTAAGGTGCCAGTAGATTTGGTGCCTAGTGAGAATCTTCCTGATTTGCTGCCAGGTGACACAGAGATATCATCTCTCATGTCTCCTGCTACAAGGGCGCTAATCCCATTTATGAGGGCTCCACCCTCATGACCCAACTACTTTGGGGGGCACAAACATTCAGTCTACAGCAGCGGCTTTAGAAGAAGTGGACACCAAGGAAGGAGTGTAGCAGAGAAACGGATGTATTTTGCTGTGAGAAATGGGATCCCAGTTTAAAAATTCTCAAAAATATGGAATTCTATATTCATTCTACTCGATTTATTTCCTCTCTCCATTCCACCCTCCTCTTCAGAACTGATATTTTAACATATATGTACAAAATTCTCACAGTAAATATTGACAGTTCTGCCTAAGACTATTAAAGTTATGTTATGACTTCCCTGGTGGCTCAGACAGTAAAGCATCTGTCTACAATGCAGGAGACCTGGGTTCGATCCTTGGGTTGGGAAGTTCCCTGGAGAAGGAAAAGGCAACCCACTCCAGTACTCTTGCTTAGAAAATCCCATGGACAGAGGAGCCTAGTGTCCATGGGGTCGCAAAGAGTCGGACACGACTGAGCGACTTCACTTTCACTTTCACTTTATAGTAGTAAAAATGCTACTGAAAAAATTAAGTCAGCACTTCCTCATTTCCATACGAGTCCCAGTGAAGCCACACATCTGTGCAATTGCTTGAAATATCTGTTTATGTTTTTTTTTCAAACCAGTTAGCCTTAATTATTTCCCAGAAAATCACTAGTTGGAGATGTGAATGGCAAAGAAATACTAACCTTAGCACCCTTACATTTCAAATTGTTAGCCTACAGAAATTACTTCCATCTGGTAAATGAATATGTGCAGCTCAGACATCCAGATACAAGAGGCACTTGCGTCCCACTGGCAGCTGATACAGTGACCTGAGTCCTTCTCCACAGTTCGATCACCCCTCTTGTTTCATCTAGCAAGTCCAGGAGCCTACCCCTCGCATCTCAGATGCCACTGACTCATGAACATCTTTCTTCCTCTTCAGATCAGATTTTCTCTCTCCCTCCTACGATTCCTCACCTGTGGCATCTATTGCATCCACCTTAGACTCTTCTTATGAGTTGACACCCTAGCTCTCTTCAGAAATGCTCTGCCCTCTGAGGGCAAGGATTACAATTTGCTAATCTGTGCGCCATCCTTAGATTTGCATACATAATGGATTATGTGATAGACCCTGCAGTGTGCCCTTTAGCATATCATCTCAACCCTTCAGACACCACAGTAGCTGTTGGTGCCCTATCCATGTGTCTTTGGGTCTAGGAATTGTAAGGTTCCTGGGACTTTTAGCTGCCAGGGCCAGCATCTCTTTGCCAAGAGCTTACTCTGGAGTCCATTCTTCCCAAGGGCACCATGGGAGAAAGTGCTGGGGAATTATGGTTTATTTCCAACACCCTCTCTCTGACCCTCCATCATGACTTAGGGTGTTGGTGTATCAATAGCCCAGCTGCCTTCCACCGGCTGTGGCATCACTCTGAGCCAAATGTTTCGCCCATGCTCCCTAGTTCAGAAGTTTTTAGACTTGAGGGAGCCACAAAATTCCCTGCAGGGTTTATTTGACCAGGCTGCATGGTTTCTAATTCAGTAGGTCTGGAGTGGGACCTGAGAATCCACATTTCTAACCAGTGTTCAAGTGATTCTAGCCAACCTTGAACCATACTTTGAGAATCAGTTGTTGCTCCAGGTGTCACAGTGATGACTTACTTTGTAGTCTGTTCTTCATTGCTTACTTTCTCTTTCCTTTCCCTACCTTATTCCCTAACCAGGGTTTCTGGGATCACCTTGCAAGTCAACTATTTTTTCTCAGTCCACATTTGGGAGTCTGCTTCCAGGGAAGCAGAAAAAGAGACGACCAAGGTCTATATAATTATTCTTGCCAGGATACACATGAGAACCTCCTTACTTAGAGAGATTAGCCTACATGTTTCAGGTTACACAAATGGAAAAGTCCAGCCGTTGACCACAAACAATACTGTCTCCATGGCATAAGGCCTTCCCCATATAAAGTGCTCTATAAACATTACTAGAATTAAATTAAATTTTGTTGCTCAACTATCTCATAAATATTAGGATCAGAACCCACTTACTGTCTGGAAGTCTCAAAGGTATCACTACAAGTATTTCAAGTTTTATGGCAGAGCCATGCATCTGGAAAGGTGAGCAGATTTGTTTAAGCAAGTCCCCCAGCATCTGAAGAGTTAGGATTGGCTTGGCTCTGCATTGACCCTGTAAGTCTCTTGGTGCAACTGAGGTCTGATGTTTTACTCTGAAAATTCAAATGCTAGCCTGGAGAAGTTTACATCTGCTTGACAGCTGGAGTCCGACAATCCTAATGCCCCCCTCTGGAGATAATTAGACCCACTGTCTGCTGTCACTGCTGCACTTTGATTCTCCTTTTTATATTAGTCAAGAGCCCAGATTCATCTCTCTCCAGTATGTATCATTTTTGGCTCGGCTCACCACTCTTAAAGAATTTGTTATATTTTCCCATCCTCTTTTTATGGATGATGGGATTTTTTTTCCCCGCACAGAACAAAGCATATGTTGTAGATTTTGAGTGGTCTTATGATTCAATCATATCAGTCTTTAAACAACCTTGTCAAAAATTTAGAGGTGGTTGAATACTTAAAGCTCAAAACCAGACATGACTCTGGCTTCATAGATCAGTCAATCATGGAGCATCAGGCCCTTGAGAGAATTGTACATAACAGAAAAATAATATGTAATTGCATGAACAATTCACTTTATTAGTTTCCTTGGGATTAAGCTTTTACTATCTATTGTAGCTCTGATAGCAAAAGAAGAAACAAAGGCAAAACTGAAATTTTCATAACTTATTCTGTTATTCTGTAGAATGGACTTTGAATTGAATTGTATGATAAGCTTATAAAAAGAAACAAGGAAATACTTAAAGTGAATGTTCAAGTTTATTTATTTTTAGTTAATTTCAGTGATTGTAAAACAAGTCAGATTTCTAGGTTGGGAGTTACAATACCCAGAACAAGAGAAAAAAAAAACTGAAAAAAAAAAAAAAAAAAAGAAAGGAGGGGTGCATATTCCCTGTGAAATGTCACTATCATCTCTGCCATGAGAAGAATTACTTTCAGTCAACGGTTTAGAGTCCATGAACAGAGGAGCCGGGCAGGCTTCAGTCCACGGGGTCGCAAAGAGTCAGACACGACTTAGCAGCTAAACAACAACAACAACAAGAGCTGAAGTCCTTAAAGACAGTCCTTCGGAGCAGCCTCACTGAACACAAGATGCCTCTGTATCAGAACTGACTTAAATCCATTTGTAAAACATAAGACAAGTATTTTGAAGCAACTGAGTATTTTGTCGTACTAAGTGTCTAATGTCCACAAAATCACTATCAGTAAAAAATAATAATAATAATAGCAAATATTTACATAGTGTCTGTTTTCAGAGCTAGCTTCATGAGTATGCGATCAGCTCAGTCTCACAGGCTTTCACACTCAAGACAGGAAACCCCAAATGGGGTTGATTATTTTCCAGTTGCCATCTTAAATTCTTCCTAATCTTATCTTTCAATCAATCTCTTTTTTGTAAGGTCCAATGGACAGTGGAGAATGTGCTGGAGGCTTGGAGTCGCAGCCCATGTGTAATGTTTCCTCCATTGCCCCCTGGGTCTCCAGGATATGGACTTAGACACCCCAGCCACCCACTCTCCCACCTCAGGCTGTTGGTCACCCTGGTAACCTCCCTCTCCTGTTCCTGCCCAGTGCCACTGCCACCCTCTGTCCTCAGGAGGGTCCTAGGTTGTAGATGCAGGGAAGGTTGAGCTCTAATCTCTAAAACTATAAACATGTGACATATGGTACCTGGGATTACATTATGCTACATGACAAGAGGGATTCTGAGAGATAATCAAGGTTACTAAGCAAACGTACTCTAAAGAGGGGTTATTTGAGTGTGTCTAACACTAATCACATAGGACTTGTAAAAGCAATGAGTTTTCTCCAGTTGGGAGCAGAAGGAGAATTCAGATATTCAAAATGAGAGAAGGACTTAGTGTATCATTGCTGCATCGAAGATAAAGCAGGACTTGTAAGAATGAATGTAGGGGCTATGGCGCAGGGGGTTCTGGGAACAGAGAGAAGCCTTCACCTAACGACCAGGAAAGGAATTAGGATCCCAGACCTACAACCACAAGCAACTGGATTATGAAAACAACCTAGACGGTCTCAGAAAAGGATTCCTTCCCACAGTCTCCAGACCAAAGCTCAGACTGATCTTGATTTTGACCTCTGACAGTCTAGTCAAGCCCTCCTCTGACCTTTACTACATGAGCCAATAAGTGGATATTGCTTTAAGATGCTAACTTTGTGCTAGTTTGTTACACAGCAGTAGAAAACAAATACACCTCCATTCTGCCTAAGTGGTCATTTGGCATTACTTTTCCAGAGGAAGTCAGTTATTACATGATTGGTTGGTTGGTTGGTTAAAGTAGCCTCTTAAAAGAGAGCTTTGCTGTATTTACATCCACCTACAAACAGTACTGGTCTATGAAATCATATATGACCAGGCTTAAAGAGTTTTATGAATGATAACATTTATACTTATGTTAAATACAGATTTAACTAGCAAAGTAATGCTCAAAATTATCCAGGCAAGGCTTCAACAGTACATGAGCCGTGAACTTCCAGATACTCAAGCTGGATTTAGAAAAGGCAGAGGAACCAGAGATCAAATTGCCTACATCACTGGATCACAGAAAAAAGCAAGAGAATTCTGGAAAAACATCTACTTCTGTTTTATTGATTACACAAAAGTCTTTGATGGTGTAGATCACAACAAACTGTGGAAAATTCTTAAAAAGATGGGAATACTAGGCAACCTGACCGGCCTCCTTAGAAATGCAGGTAAAGAAGCAACAGTTAGAACTGGACATGGAACAACAGACTGGTTCCAAATTGGGAAAGAAGTACGTCAAGGCTATATATTGTCACCCTGCTTATTTAACTTATACGCCGAGTACATCATAAGAAACGCTGGGCTGGAGGAAGCACAAGCTGGAATCAAGATTGCCGGGAGAAATATCAATAACCTCAGATATGCAGATGACACCACCCTTATGGCAGAAAGCAAAGAAGAACTAAAGAGCCTCTTGTTGAAAGTGAAGGAGGAGAGTGAAAAATTTGGCTTAAAGCTCAACATTCAGAAAACTAAGATCATGGCATCTGGTCCCATCGCTTCATGGCAAACAGACGGTAAAACAATGGAAACAGTGAAAGACTTTATTTTCTTGGGCTCCAAACTCACTGCAGATGGTGACTGCAGCCATGAAATTAGAAAATTAGCTATGATCAACCCAGACAGCATATTAAAAAGCAGAGACATTACTTTGCTAACAAAGGTCCATCTAGTCAAAGATATAGCTTTTTCCAGTAGTCATGTATGAATGCAGTTGGACCATTAAGAAAGCTGAACACCAAAGAATTGATGTTTTTAAACTGTGGTGTTAGAGAAGATTCTTGAAAGTCCCTTGGACTGCAAGGGGATCCAACCAGTCCATCCTAAAGGAAATCAGTCCTGAATACTCATTGGAAGGACTGATGCTGAAGCTGAAGCTCCAATACTTTGGCCACCTGATGTGAAGAACTGACTCATTGGAAAAGACCCTGATGCTGGGAAAGACTGAAGGCAGGAGGAGAAGGAGATGACAGAGGATGAGATAGTTGGATGGCATCACTGGCTCGAAGGACATGAGTTTGAGCAAGCTCTGGGAGTTGGTGAGGGATAGGGAAGCCTGGCATGCTGCAGTCCATGGTGTTGCAAAGAGTCAGACATGACTGAGCAACTGAACTGAACTGACCTAAATACAGATCATCAAATATGCAATAAAACATAAGACAACTGAGTGTTCTAAAACTAATTCCTGACTCCATTCATGCCAAGCCCATATTTTGTGCAGGATACTATAAAACTTAAGAGGAACACTAAAATTTTCTACCTCTCTGAGGGTCATACTTAATCCATAAAAGTATCAGAGAAAGAAAGAGCAAGAGTGAGCAAAACTGCTGGAGAAGGTGTATTATATTCCCTTGTCTCTGCTTCTTATCTTAATCTGGACATTATGTCTTTTTGATGAAAATTTTTTACTCTGAAGTCAAACGGGTCCGTAACTTCCAGCTCCTGTGGGCTACATATTGGTGCATAGATGGCACAGGAAAAGAGAAAGAGGCTTTGTTCTGGACCCATTTGATGTACAGCTCAAACTCAGGCTTGGACCAATCAGAGCTGGCCCCAGCCTCCAGCTCATCATTATGCCCCTTATAACTCAGCCCTCTCTGCACATCAACCATTCCTTGCTGGACCTCCTTAATGTAAGACCCTCCAAAGACTGACTTCTGAAATGTTCAAAGAAAACCTTTCATCTATTCCTCTGAACTCTATTAGTCACTCACCATCCCCAAAGCAGATGTTCATCTCTGTGTGGTAGAGAATAACCATCACACCATTAGAATTCAACTTTCAAACTCCTCTCCTGAAGCATCTGAGTTGTCCAGAAAAAACTCACTACATCAACAATCCACTCTGAATAAATGAAACTTAAGTCAAGACCCATATTATCATTTTACAATTAATTTTCAATGGAGGAACATGCTTTTACTTTTTTTTTCTTTTTGGTGTCACTCAGCCAGGAGACTCTTAAACACAGCTTGCTACCAACCATTATTTATGCTCTTCTTCTGAGCGGCACCTAATAACTGCTAATTAAGTCTTTTGTAGCGTGACTCTGAACTAATTAGGGTTAATTGAGCCTGCTTGTACGTTTGCTATTCTAGCTTTTTTCCTGATAATCAGGATTTGGGAGCACATTGAATATTTAGTTAGTGAGCTTAGATTTCCTCCACTGGGCGTTCTGCTGCAGGCCTCCGTCATCAGTTAATTGGCAGCTATGAACCGCTCTCTGCTCTATCTGCACCTTGCTTTTGTTGTGTGTGTGTACAAACAGTCAAGAAAAGTGAGAGAAGGACAAACAAAGAGGTTGGTGTCATGTTATTTCAATTTTGATTTTTAATCATTTAAGAGACTCACTCAGGGATATATCTTCTCAGAGAGAAACAATGGAGTTTCTGAGGTTCTGTGCTTGTGGTCCATAAATAGATGGCTTTTCTTCCTAGTTCTATTCATTTTTAGATGGTTATATCTTTGAACTGATTTAGGATTGTGGTATGCCTGTCATTGAGGAGCCTGGTTCTGTATTATTATTGTTATCACTTATTATCATGTTAGCATGATTATTTGATTTGTATTAATAGCCTCTATGAGAATCATTTCACAATCTTTCAGACCACTGAAAATCCAATCTGCTTTTAAAACTTCAATAAATGCTTTGATCATTTAGCTTGGAATTCTATTCAGTTTTTTAGTCATATCTATCAATGAAAGTGAAAGAGGAGAGTGAAAAAGTTGGCTTAAAGCTCAACATTCAGAAAACGAAGATCACAGCATCTGGTCCCATCACTTCATGGGAAATAGATGGGGAAACAGTGGAAATAGTGTCAGACTTTATTTTGGGGGGCTCCAAAATCACTGCTGATGGTGACTGCAGCCATGAAATTACAAGACGCTTACTCCTTGGAAGAAAAGTTATGACCAACCTAGATAGCATTTTCAAAAGCAGAGACATTACTTTGCCAACTAAGGTCCGTCTAGTCAAGGCTATGGTTTTTCCAGTGGTCATGTATGGATGTGAGAGTTGGACTGTGAAGAAGGCTGAGCGCCGAAGAATTGATGCTTTTGAACTGTGGTGTTGGAGAATACTCTTGAGAGTCCCTTGGACTGCAAGGAGATCAGCCCTGGGATTTCTTTGGAAGGAATGATGCTAAAGCTGAAACTCCAGTACTTTGGCCACCTCATGCGAAGAGTTGACTCATTGGAAAAGACTCTGATGCTGGGAGGGATTAGGGGCAGGAGGAAAAAGGGGACGACAGAGGATGAGATGGCTGGATGGCATCACTGACTCGATGGACGTGAGTCTGGGTGAACTCCGAGAGATGGTAATGAACAGGGAGGCCTGGCGTGCTGCGATTCATGGGGTCGCAAAGAGTCGGACACGACTGAGCAACTGAACTGAAACTGATCATAAAAAACAATTCTACACAAAAACAAATTTTAAAATTTGTTTTCATGGCCATTCTTCCAAGGAAATTAAGTTGAACAACAAAAACTGAAAGATAATTCTAACATGAATTAACAACTTTTCTAATATCACCAAGATGACTGGCTATTCAATAATTTCTTTTTGTATGTTGGCTGCTGAGCCAGAATTTAAAGCAAATAATTTGGCCACAACAAAGACTAAACTAGAATTTCTTTCATGACCCTCAGATGGGGAAGTAGATAGAGGTCATCCTTGAAGCAAAGAGACCAGCTTATGTTTCTTTCAGATCTAATATATACTAAAAAATTAGTTTGTTAGTAAACTATTAGTGAATGAATATGTCTTAATAAGGCAGTAAATGATACAGTTACCTTCTCTATCTTTCTGTATATGTGCAGTCTAGATGTTTATGTCATACAGTCCCTTAATTCCTTATGTTTCTTAGGTCAGCAGGTGAAAAGACTTTGGGGATCATTCATTTTAATCTCTCTCTTTACAGATGATAAAGCTAAGGATAACAAAGGTCAAGTAATGGACCCAAGTTTGCTCATGACTGCTGATGCTGTTGTTTAGTCCCTCAGTCATGTCTGACTCTTTGTGACCTCCTGGACTGTAGCCCACCAGGCTCCTATGTCCATGGGATTTCCCAGGCAAGAATACTGGGATGGGCTGCCATTTCCTTCTCCAGGGGATCTTCTCGACCCAGGGATAGAACCCACATCTCCTGCACTGCAGGCAGATTTTTTACTGTGGAGCCACCTGGGAAGCTTTGCTCACAATAATGCTAAAGCTGAAATCCAAACTCAGGGGCAAAGTCGACCTCCTGGAAGTGGGTTTCATTGTGAATGGAAATTCTGAGAACTGATACTGTGTCTGGTCATCTGTTGGAAGCTCCTTTACCTTCAGAAATATTCAGAAATATGACCAACCCAGTTACACAGCCTCAATTCCAAACCTCCATTTCTGCACTGAAGTACTACATAAAGCATCCTGCAGCACAGCCCATTTAGCATCAGGGCTATTTTAATTTATGTAAATTTGCATTAAAATATAAATTCACATAAATTAAAAGTATCATTTATATAAATGTCCAAAGAAAAATTTTATTACACAGCTTTCAATTTAGAATTGAAAGCTCCCTTTGAAAAGTATCAAAATAACAAATGATCTATATATAGATGTGCCCATATGTGTAAAGGTTCAAAGAAAGTTATATATAAAAGGGAATATATATAAACTCTATAAGCAAAGACTATGGATAATTTGGTTCCATTTTAATTTAATCCAAAATTAATTGATAAAAGTACTATTTAATATATATTTACATTGAGCTCTCAAAAACCTTGTTTCAGTGGCTTTAAACCAATGATTATTTTACATGCATTAAAATATACTGCCAACAATTGGCTGTTCATTGAAATAATATCTAATTACTGCAGTAGGTAGGGGAAATAATAGAATCCATAATTGTGGCCTAAAAAACTGCAGTTTAAAGCATGCATGCTGCTGTTAAGATTTATGATCACACTAATCAAGTTGATGTCAGGGTTTATTTCATAATGGGAATTTTATGATTCAGGAAAACAACTCTGATGGCTGAGAACAAGTGAAATGGATTGTTCGAAGTGCGGTTCCAGAGAACGGTGTGATCATGTATTTCCCAGGGAATTTTTCCATTTCTTTTCCTCACAGCTCCTTGCATTCTAGTGTGATTAACACTGTGGGCAATTCTTGATTTTTCTGGTATGATTATTGTAACAGGCAATTCTTAGAGGAAGGGGAATGCAGAGTACTGATAATTAGAGTTAATCAAACTATAAAAGGATTCATTACTAGCTCTTGTTTCATCTACATTGCACCATTGTGTTCACTGTGTTCTAAATTAATTTACAGAGACTCTCTAGAGGTGATGGCACAGAGAGGTCAATGCCATTGAAAGAACCTTCAGTACTCACAATTCCCAAGGGAAGGAGACATGTCATATTATGCAGGTCTACGTGGGGAAGGCCCCTGGTTGGTTAGGAGGCAGAAGGAATGACAAAGTGTGGCCAGAGCCTTACTTTCCGGAAAGGAACGGACAGGATAGGCAAGTTTGAGTACGTTTAGGACTGGAGAGTTCAAATTATTTCAGCAGGCTCTGGGCTACAGGGTCCAGGTACCTGGCACCCAGTCCTGGGGTGATTTACGGCAGGGAAGTATTGACTAGGTACATGAGAGTTAAATGAAGGAGGTGGTAGGCCTGTGTGGTAGGCTGTGTGGGCTTTCAATTGGTTGGTTTGCATTTGAAAGTTGTGCTGACCTAAGAATCATCTTCTCTCCTGGAAACAGGTACCTCTGAGAGGGAAAATCTCTCCCCAGCCAGCAAGGTACCAAGATGTCAAAGCATTATAAAATACACAAAACAGAAATACATGATTAATACAACCATCCCTAGAGCTGTATCTCTACTCTTCTTGGTCTGTTTAATTTCAAGAGGAAAAGACTGGTCAAGGGAGGAACTTGTTAAACGGAAATGAGGAAAAATCAAGGTTTTATTGGGTGTCCTATATAAAAAGATTGTCTTTACATTGGACTATGTTGTGAATGTGTTGCCCACATTTACAAAAACATTAGAGAACTGGTTACGTGTATACTGAACATCACTCAGATGTGTGATACTATTTGCTAGGGGCTTACCAGGTGCTCTGTGGTAAAGAATCAACCTGCCAATGCAGGAGATGCAGCTTGATCCCTCAGTTAGGAAGATCCACTGGAGGAGGAAATGACAACCCACTCCAGTATCTTTGCCTGGAAGATCCGGTGGACAGAGGAGACGGGCAGGCGACGGTCCACGGGATCACTAGGAGTTGGACACGACTGAGCACACATGCAAAGGTGTTGTGGATTTACATGCAAAACACTACTTGATAAATCTTCTGTACAGTCTTCTTTCCCTTCAGAAACACAGCCACAAACACAAACACACACACACACACACACACACAAGTGTATGCTAGAAGCAAGAAGAATTCAGAAATCCTAAATATAAATAAGGCCTAGATTTAATAACTGAAAACAGGAAGAGTTAACTCTAGATTGTTTTCCTAAGACCCTGGACTCTGCAGTTGAGGGACTGAATTCACATCTTCCCATTTCATGATCTAAATATCTATTTTGTTTTCCTTTCTTCTTCTCTTCCTACCTACCTCTTTTGTTTTCTATCTCCTTTTAACAAACTCAGTTAAGTTCAAATTGTACAGTAAGCTGGTTAAGTGTTGGTGATACAAAGATGAAAAGACATGTCAGTATCCTAAAAGAGCTAAGGTACTAGTAGAAAAACACTGCTGAAGTATGAATGTTTACTGGACACTCTAGGAGCTATTTTAAGAAGAGTATTTGAAAGAGAAAACTGGAGCAGGGAGACCTAAGTGTGTTGAGGAGTCAACACGGCACTCAGAGGAAGAAACTCAAGCTGAGAAGGGACTGTCAACAGGAAAAAATTGCACAACCTAAAAGCTGAGGATTGTGTTTTATTTGGCAGATTTTCCTGAGCTTCAGGCCCAGGAAACAGCCTCTCAGAGAGTTCTGAGGGACCGCTCCTAAGAGGTAAAGGAGCGGGCAGGATAATATAAAGGATATTTTGCAACCAAGACCAGGTATTCAGAACACCAGAAGTTACTGTTAATTAATGAAAATCAGACACATCAGGTTAAGGCATTTAGTGCTTTTCTAAGTATGGGAAGATGCAAGAGTCTGGGCTCACTGAAACCATCCCTTTGATATGCACCTCAGCCATTCAGGGCAAGTGTTCCCTGCTTTCTCATCCCCAGTCTCTTCAGGGTGCACAGCTGGGGCGGCTGTGATGTGATGGTCTGATGGCTGCAGCAGCCTTTGTTTATTGATATGGTAGGCAACATTTTTCATTCACAGGACCAACAGTTGAAAGGTAAGCGAAGGAAGCAGACATTGTAAGAACACTGAAACTATGTGCTCAGTGGTGAAAGGAAATCCGGTTGTTTTAGGGAACTGGAGGTAGTTGAAACTGACTGAAGGCTAGAGAGTGAAGGCAAGTGGAAAATGTAAGTAAAAAATAAAGCAAAGGCCAGATCATGAAAGATCATGTTTTATGTGAGGCTATAAAGTTTAGAGTTCATCCCCTCCATTCATAAATATCAGTTGAGACCTAGTCTCAGACAACACTTCAAATATTGAAAATATGGCAGTAAACAGGACATCCAGTCTTCACGTTATAGTGCAAACACATACAAAAATGTACAAAATTGTGTCAGATGGTGACATCTGTAAGGGAAAGCGTGGAGATGTGAGTGCTGTTTTAAACAGGGTGATCAAGGGAACTCTCCAAAGCACAAATCTTTAAGCAAGGGTTTAATGAGGAAGTAGTCTCTAAGAGACCTGAAGTGAGAGGAAAGCCATAGGAATGCTCTAAGTAGAGACAGGGATGAGGCTGGGATACTCGGGACGACAAGGAAAGACCACAAGGCATGAGGTGTGAGGGAAGGACTGGGCGGTGGGAGGAAAGGCTGGAGAAGTGGGCAGGTCCCTCCTACGTAATGATCTAGCTGAGAAGTGAAACTGAAATCCGTTCTCTGCTGGAAAGGTTTTCACAGCTATGACAAGTAACATACTATGATTTATGTTTGAAAAAGAGAGGCTTGGTGTTTTATATTTTACTTGGTTGGTAGTTTCACAAATACATATATTTATCTAAACTCATCAAACACGATACAGTATCTATGTGTTTTATCATATGTGAATTATGCCTCAAAAATATGTTTAAAAGATCATCTGTGGAGATTCATGTAGAGCTAGGTAGTGGAGGCAGAAGCTGGGAGGCCAGACCTTTTTCATGGCAGCAGCTGAGAGTCATTGAAAGCTGGCGAGCAGCAGCATCAGACGTGTGCTTTTGAAACACAACTTGACACCCGTCTGCGGAATGGACTGGGGAACCTGAGAACAGGAAACCTGGTTAGAAGCACGCCGTCGCTGTAGCCCAGGCAGGGCATGATGAGGGCCAGGGTGCAGACAACAAGGGAATCATTAACGGTCAGGAGGTAGAATTGCCATAATTTGACCAGCTGCATGAAGAAACTAAGAGGGAAGAGACTCTAACATGAATGGTTGTCATGTTTCTGACTTTGGAGCTCAAGGAGAATATGATAGAGATAGAAGTTGAGATAGAAGTTGTGAAAGAAGGAAATTATTTTGGCTGCAGGGTGGGTGTGGTGCCATTCCATTGGTACGTGTTTAATTTGGGGATGTTTGTGTAACACACAAGTTGAAAGGACCAGCATGCAGCTATAAATAGAGGTCTAAGAACTGCCAGTGGCCTGGCTTATAAATTCAAATGTGTGAGTTGTTATTGAATGAATAGTGGTTAAAACTCTGAGGATGGATATGAATGCCCTGACAGAATCCTGAATCACAGACTACAGATTTCAAAATGTGACAGTGAATTTTTAGTGTGAAAGGATGATTTACTTCTCCATAGCCCATATCATTTAAACAAGTCTTTACCAAGCACATATGTGCTTGGTGGTAAGCTAGGCATTGTGGCTGATAAAAGAACTGAAATTTACATAGGATTTTTCTTTTAATGGAGACAAATGCATAAAAGTTACTAGAATCATCAAATCCTTTAAAATATCAAATCTTCAACTCATTTTATAGAGGAATCACCATTTACTGAATGCAAGTATTTGCCTGGAGTGAGGTGAATTTCAGTTATCCAGGTGGGCGTGACCTAAACTCAAGGACCAATTTAAGAGCAGAGACTTTTCTCTGGCTAGTAGCAGAAGAGGAAGTCAGAGAGATGTGATCCATCTGGCCTGGAAAACTGCAAACACCCCTCTCGTGAACTGCCCATGGGGACCACATGGCAAGGAACTTCAGGCAGCTTCCAGTTGCTGAGGACAGTTCCTGCCCAAAAGCTAGCAAGAAAAGGAGGACCTCATTGCTACCTCTGAAAGGAAATAAATTCTGTCCATAGCCTGTGAGCTTTGAAGAAGATCTTGAGTGCCAAATGAAAACTGTAGTCCTTGGCCAACACAGTCCTGTGAAACCCTTAGCAGAGAGGCCAACCCCTCAGTGCCTGGATTTCTGATCTACAGAAACTGGAGGGTAACAAATGGGTGTTAAATTGGTGGCAATGTGTTATACAGCAGAACATTAATACACGCATATACCCAATAATTCTCCATGCTGAGGCTCCAAGAGGTAAAGCAACACACCCTGGCTCCCAAAGCTGGCCAGCAGAGCAGCAAAGACTGAAACCCAGGGGGTGTGCCCAACTATCCCCCACCCTCCCCACAGTCCTTGCAGAGAAACACTGCGGTAAGGTAAGCTGGTACCCGGAGCAGAACCGATGCTCAGCATCCTCATCGTAAAGCTCTGTTTTCACCTCTGAGCTCTGCAACCTCTGCTCTGTGCTACAACATGGACCCGGGCTCCTCTTCAGCACCCGTCTGACTTGAGGGAGAGGAATAAACACTCTTCTCTTGTACCAATTAATCTTTGACCACTGAGACTGCCTAACAGAGGTAGGAAGGGTGAAATTGCCTCTTGTTTTTGTAGGACTGAGCTGAGACCCCTGATTTATTTCACCTTGTTTGTGAAAGAGCAGCTAATGACTCTGGTTCACTACCCACCTGGACTAAATTCAGGAGAATCACAGGAGAGGACAGTCGGGACCGGAGCCAGGACACTTCTATCTTGGCTGTAATTCATCTTCCCGCAGGTTCAAAAGGCTTGGGGAGCCAGAGAAACATTTACTGTGCTCTTATTAAAAGGTGTTAATATCTTAATGACTGTGCATGAACAGGTTTATATTTCAGCACTTCCTATACCCCAGATAAACCCAGTAAGTACTTTCATCATGCCAATAACAATATAATAGTAAGAATCTCTGGTCCCCAAATTCTTGATTCATAAGGAATGAATATAGCAACACCTTATGGAAATATTGTAAATATCATGCATGATAACGGGCATGAAAGTGCAATAAAAACTAGAGTGAGAGTAGGCTCAAAGCAGCTGTCTATAAAAAGAAAAAAAAATCTAAGTATTTGAAACTGTAAGAATGTAGAAACTGTGGAAGATGAATGGTCAGAAGTTTATTCTGTTTTCTATGCATTAAATCTCTTTTTTTTCCGACTGAAATGAGATGTTCCATTTTAACATCTTTAATCCATCCTGACATCATCTTGAGAAACTTTCAGTTTACATGTTCTAGTACTTTCAGCCATCTGACATGAAGAGCCAAGTTATTGGAAAAGAACCTGACGCTGGGAAAGACTGAAGCAAAAGGAAAAGAGGGCAGCAGAGGTTGAGATGGTTAGATCGCATCACTGACTCAATGGACTTGAATTTGAGCAAACTCCGGAAGACACTGGAGGACAGGGAAGCCTGGAGTGCTGCAGTCCACGGGGTCTCAAAGAGTCAGACAGAGCTTGGCCACTGAACCACCAATTCTCAGTTACATCCAGTCCCATGCTCCTCATCTCTTACAGAATAAGGTCGTGTCAATCACAGCTGCTGAGCCTGCACCTTTCTTACAGCTGAACTGTCCTGCCTGGTATAAATGGAGTTACACTACCAGCTCTATCAGAACCACACACTAGACTACAGAAAAGTGCCAAATGAGATGCTGAAATTGGTAGGGAAAAGAAATGGAATTTTTCTGCTCCTTAAAAGGGAATTATCCTCAATGGAGAGTGAGAAAGAAAGAAGAAAAATTACAGAGGGAGTGTTACAGAGTTACTTACAACACATTTTTATGCAATGGACAACAGCAAGAAATTTGTCAGCATTGAGCAGCATTATGGTTTGCCAGAGCTATAAAAAGGTTATGCAAACAGTAACCCAAAAGGAATAGAAATACATTAGAATTTATAAGCCTAAATTGCTCACTATGTAAATGAAGCCTTCAAATATATATGGTTTATGGAAATTAATGTCTTATATTTATTACCCAGCTCCAAGATTAAAATTGGAACCACACTGATTAGGTAACATTACAAATCAATTCCCATAGAGAGAAATAATAATAATACATCAAAGTACAAATGCTCTGATTAAACAAGTTGATATATAAGAAGAAAAAAATATGTGTGCTTTTCTTGACTGCTGTTCCTGAATGCTAGTCAGTTTTCTCCCCATTCTTCCCAAAACAATGGGCTGAAAGCAAACAGAAAAGTTGGTTATGACACTTGCTATTTCAGTTAACACACAAGAAGGAAAGGAGAGAGAGAAAGAGCTGGGCTCTTTTCCTGCAAGTTAAATATCAAATCACGTGAAGCCTGTATTGCTAAATGTGCCAACACTTCAAGTGCTACAATCAATGTAGCATTTAGACAAAGAGAAGACTGGAAAGCAACAGTGTATCACTGGACCATTCTTTACTTCAAGTCTCTCCAATTCTGTTAGCCCTTCCAGACAGGGCAGGAGAGTTATAAAGTATTGATAGAAGGGACAATATAAAAGGATTGACAGATTCAATATTTAATTCAGTCAGATACGCTAATGACCTGTGAAAACTATTAGAATCCAGGTTGTCCAAAAGCATTCAAACAGTTTATTCTTCAGTAGGGGAAAAAAATATTTTATTTTAAAAATGACAGAATGAAAGTAAATTTAAATCTCAGTGCACTTCATGGTGCCATGGTAGAAAGGAGAAATTTCTAAAAATATGTTTTCAAGGCTTTCCATGGGAGGCTGTGCTGTGCTGTGCTTAGCCACTCAGTCTTGTCCGACTCTTTGCAACCACAGAAGGACCGCGAGAAGCTCCTCTGTCCAAGGGATTCTCCAGACAAGAATGCTGGAGTCGGTTGCCATGCCTCCTCCAAGGGATCTTCCCAGTCCAGGGATCAAACCCAGGTCTTCCACATTGCAGGTGGATTCTTTACCATCTGAGCTACCAGGGAAGTCCATGAAAACTGGAGTGGATAGCTTATCCCTTGTCCAGAGGAACTTCCTGACCCAGGAATCGAATTGGGGTCTCCACCATTGCAGGCGGATTTTTTACAAGCTGAGCTAACCTGCCTCTTGAGAAATCTGTATGCAGGTCAGGAAGCAACAGTTAGAACTGGACATGGAACAACAGACTGGCTCCAAATAGGAAAAGGAGTACGTCAAGGCTGTATATTGTCACCCTGCTTATTTAACTTATATGCAGAGTACATCATGAGAAATGCTGGACTGGAAGAAACACAAGCTGGAATCAAGATTGCTGGTAGAAATATCAATAACCTCAGATATGCATATGACACCACCCTTATGGCAGAAAGTGAAGAGGAGCTAAAAAGCCTCTTGATGAAAGTGAAAGAGGAGAGCGAAAAAGTTGGCTTAAAGCTCAACATTCAGAAAACGAAGATCATGGCATCTGTGCTGGGCTGGAAGAAGCACAAGCTGGAATCAAGATTGCCGGGAGAAATATCAATAACCTCAGATATGCAGATGACACCACCCTTATGGCAGAAAGTCAAGAGGAACTAAAAAGCATCTTGATGAAAGTGAAAGTGGAGAGTGAAAAAGTTGGCTTAAAGCTCAACATTCAGAAAACGAAGAATATGGCATCTGGTCCCATCACTTCATGGGAAATGGATGGGGAAACAGTGGAAGCAGTGTCAGATTTTACTTTTGGGGGCTCCAAAATCACTGCAGATGGTGACTGCAGCCATGAATTTAAAAGACGCTTACTCCTTGGAAGGAAAGTTATGACCAACCTACATAGCATATTGAAAAGCAGAGACATTACTTTGCCAACAAAGGTCTGTCTAGTCAAGGCTATGGTTTTTCCAGTAGTCATGTATGGATGTGAGAGTTGGACTGTGGAGAAGGCTGAGTGCCGAAGAATTGATGCTTTTGAACTGTTTTGTCAGAGAAGACTCTTGAGAGTCCTTTGGACTGCAAGGAGATTCAACCAGTCCATTCTGAAGGAGATCAACCCTAGGATTTCTTTGGAAGGAATGATGCTAAAGCTGAAACTCCAGTATTTTGGCCTTCTCATGCGAAGAGTTGACTCATTGGAAAAGACTTTGATGCAGGAAGGGATTGGGGGCAGGAGAAGAAGGGGACGACCGAGGATGAGATAGCTGGATGGCATCACTGACTCGATGAATGTGTGTCTGAGTGAACTTCGGGAGTTGGTGATGGACAGGGAGGCCTGGCGTGCTGTGATTCATGAGATCGCAAAGAGTCGGACACGACTGAGCGACTGAACTGAACTGACTGATGGTAGATAACATACTATATAGTATAAATTATAATATAAGCAGTATATAATATACATTCAGTTCAGTTGCTCAGTCATGTCCGACTCTGCAACCCCATGAATCGAAGCATGCCAGGCCTCCCTGTCCATCACCAATTCCCAGAGTTCATTCAAACTCAGGTCCATTGAGTTGGTGATGCCATCCAGCCATCTCATCCCCATACATTCAGTTCAGTTCAGTTGCTCAGTCATGTCTGACTCTTTTTGACCCCATGAATTGCAGCACACCAGGCCTTCCTGTCCATCACCAACTCCCGGAGTTCACTGAGACTCACATCCATCAAGTCAATGATGCCATCCAGCCATCTCATCCTCGGTCCTGCCCTTCTCCTCCTGCCCCCAATCCCTCCCAGCATCAGGGTCTTTTCCAATGAGTCAACTCTTCACATGAGGTGGCCAAAGTACTGGAGTTTCAGCTTTAGCATCATTCCCTCCAAAGAAATCCCAGGGCTGATCTCCTTCAGAATGGACTGGTTGGATCTCCTTGCAGTCCAAGGGACTCTCAAGAGTCTTCTCCAACACCACAGTTCAAAAACATCAATTCTTCGGCACTCAGCCTTCTTCAGAGTCCAAATCACACATCCATACATGACTACTGGAAGACTTTTTCTGTAGTCAGTAACAGCCTCATTAATTCAACCAACAGAGTCTAATTCTTAAAATATGTTTTAATTTCTCACTTATCTCATACTTTGTTGTAACTCACCAATTTTACTACAAAGTATAAGTACTGCTTATTCTTCTCATTGCTGCCAGGACCCAACTTGTCTAAACTTCTAGCAGTGCATGCATCAGTTCAGTTCAGTTCAGTTCAGTCACTCAATCGTGTCCAACTCTTTGTGACCCCATGAATCGCAGCACGCCAGGCCTCCCTGTCCATCACCAACTCCCGGAGTTCACTCAGACTCATGTCCATCGAGTCTGTGATGCCATCCAACCATCTCATCCTCTGTCCTCCCCTTCTCCTCCTGCCCCCAATCCCTCCCGGCATCAGAGTCTTTTCCAATGAGTCAACTCTTCGCATGAGGTAGCCAAAGTACTGAAATTTCAGCTTTAGCATCATTCCTTCCAAAGAACACCTAGGGTTGATCTCCTTTAGAATGGACTGTTTGGTTCTCCTTGCAATCCAAGGGACTCTCAAGAGTCTTCGCCAACAAAACAGTTCAAAAGCATCAATTCTTCGGAGCTCAGCTTTCTTCACAGTCCTACTCTCACATCCATACATGACTACTGGAAAAACCATAGCCTTGACTAGACAGACCTTTGTTGGCAAAGTAATGTCTCTGCTTTTCAATATGCTATGTAGGTTGGTCATAACTTTCCTTCCAAGGAGTAAGCGTCTTTTAAATTCATGGCTGCAGTCACCATCTGCAGTGATTTTGGAGCCGCCAAAAGTAAAATCTGACACTGTTTCCACTGCTTCCCCATCTATTTCCCATGAAGTGATGGGACCAGGTGCCATGATCTTCGTTTTCTGAACGTTGAGCTTTAAGCCAACTTTTTCGCTCTCCTCTTTTAGTTTCATCAAGATGCTTTTTAGTTCCTCTTGACTTTCTGCCATAAGGGTGGTGTCATCTGCATATCTGAGGTTATTGACATTTCCCCCAGCACTCTTAATTCCAGCTTGTGCTTCTTCCAGCCCAGCATTTCACATGATGTACTCTGCATATAAGTTAAATAAGCAGGGTGACAATATACAGCCTTGACGTACTCCTTTTCCTATTTGGAACCAGTCTGTTGTTCCATGTCCAATTCAAACTGTTGCTTCCTGACCTGCATATAGGTTTCTCAAGAGGCAGGTTGGGTGGTCTGGTATTCCCATCTCTTTCAGAATTTTCCACAGTTTATTGTGATCCACACAGTCAAAAATTTTGGCATAGTCAATAAAGCAGAAACAGATGCTTTTCTGGAACTCTCTTGCTTTTTCTATGATCCAGCAGATGTTGGCAATTTGATTTCTGGTTCCTCTGCCTTTTCTAAAACCACCTTGAACATCTGGAAGTTCACAGTTCATGTATTGCTGAAGCCTGGCTTGGAGAGTTTTGAGCATTACTTTACTAGCGTGTGAGAAGAGTGCAATTGTGCTGTAGTTTGAGCATTCTTTGGCATTGCCTTTCTATGGGATTGGAATGAAAACTGACCTTTTCCTGTCCTATGGCTACAGCTGAATTTTCCAATTTTGCTGGCATATAGAGTGCAGCAGTTTCACAGCATCATCTTTCAGGATTTGAACTAGCTCAAGTGGAATTCCATCACCTCCACTAGCTTTGTTCATAGTGATGCTTTCTAAGGCCCACTTGACTTTACATTCCAGGATGTCTGGCTCTAAGTGAGGGATCATACCATCATGATTATCTTGCATAATGCATGCATGGATACTTACAATAAACCCAAATAACTGCATGCTCAAAACTCAGGTTAAATTGCTTTATCTCCAGTCCTAAATGATTTTTGCACATCAAATGCATGATTTTTGCACTTACAAATAAAACTAATGGTCTCCTCCAATATTGTAATTATTTATAATATTTAAAATCTTTGAAAACTTATTTATTTTAAAATGTTGTCAAGAGTTTCATTTTTAAAAATATGCATCAATTATTTTGAATTTATCCACTGTTTTAGATGCAAGAAGATCAAGCCAGCTTTGTAGAGTAGATAGTTTTCTGTCCTACTCCCCTCTCTCACCCACAGGTCTCTCTGTAGAATTCCCTCCTTAAAGATATCTGTTTACCAGATGGTCAGATGCTCTCATCAATTCCTCTGCAGTACAGGCCATGTCTCTCTGGGTGATCTCTAAGCATTACTATGGAAACACTTGACTTGATTCTCTACTGACCATCGCCATGGGGTGAGCAAAGTGGAAGTACCATTTAAAGAAGATAACATTTGGGAAATGAACTGACAATATTTTTTGACTGACCTCCAGATTTTTTGTTATACTGGGTAACACTTCAAAGTGTAATTAGCTATTTTCTCCCATTTTGTTGCTTATTTCAGGCCACTAAAAACATTATATCAGGATGAAAGTGACATTGCATATCAAATATCAGTATGTAGGTGTGTTTTTTTTCTTTCGTGTTTTTGTTTTTTCTTTTTACCCTTGAAAAGAAATTTTCTAATGGTGATAGCTTTCTGAGCTAGAAGTTAAGAAAAGTTTGTCAAAGACCAAATTTTCACACTAACTGGTGCTTAACATGTATAAAAATTGGTACCTATGTCTCAGTTTGGAGAAGGCAATAGCACCCCACTCCAGTACTCTTGCCTGGAAAATCCCATGGACGGAGGAGCCTGGTAGGCTGCAGTCCGTGGGGTCGCTGAGTCGGGCATGGCTGAGCGACTTCACTTTCACTTTCATGCATTGGAGAAGGAAATGGCAACCCACTCCAGTATTCTTGCCTGGAGAATCCCAGGGACGGGGGAGCCTGGTGGGCTGCCGTCTATGGGGTCGCACAGAGTCAGACACGACTGAAGCGACTTAGCAGCAGCAGCAGCATGTCTCAGTTATTTCCAGATACTATTAAATGGTTTAGTTTATTTTTATATTTCCATTGTTGATACCTCTGCTTTCAAAACTCACTTATTTAGTTTGACAGTTTAGTTTCAAAGATTTAACAGGCAATGTAAGGGACAGACGCAACAGACCCCTGCTTGGTCTTCCTCAGCTAAGCCTACAGAGAAGAATGCTGTTCAGATGACATTTTGAATGCAATTGTACTGTGCTCAGGATCCAAAGAAACTCAAAAGTTCTGATGCATAGCATTTGTGACATCACACATTTATGTTTTGAGCTGCTAAATTAGTGATAAATTTTACACAGTAATAGAAAAGATCAGACAAACAGCTCTTGATTTTTTTTTTAGTCTTCTACACGTTAGCATTTGGCATCCACTAGCCATCCAGTTGCTCAAGTCATCATTTGCCTTATCCTGAACCCCTATTCTATGAGCAAACTTTCAGTTCTGCCTGCAACGTACACACCATAGCTGTCCCTTTCTCATTGTCTCTACTCCTATTGGCATACTTCTAGCCCAAGCTACTATCATCTCTCATTATCATACTGTTTTTACTGGTTTCTTTTGTTGCATTCTTGGCTATTTTAAATCCATTTTCCACATACAAGACAAAATGATGCATTTTGAAAAATGAGTCAGACTGTGTCATTTCACAATACAAACCATTAATCACTTCTTCCCATTGAATTTTTAGGAAAATCTTAAAATTAGCATTGTCTATGTGTTTTGAATACTGCCTTCAGTTGTTAGGGCACCTTGTATCGTTACCCTGCTCATTCATTAAGGTCTAGTCAGTGGCTATCTTTCTGTTCCTCAGGAAAATCAAGCTGCTATCTTAATGCTTTTTCACTTGATTCTCTCTCTTTCTAGACTGTTTCAATGATTGGCATTTCCTTTTCATCCTAGTCTCGGTTCATTTGTTACCTGTTCAGTGTGCTCTTCCCTGACCATGTATTACCTCAGCAATTCCTATAGCAGTACCTTATTTTATATTCTCATGCCAAATAATGCTTTTTGAAATTGTCTTATTATTTTGTTTGTAAGTTTATTGCCTGCCTCTCCCACCAGAATATAACCTCCCTATGCGCAGGGATCTTCTCACTCTTATGCATCACTTATTCTTTACACTCACTGCTTTACCTGATACATATTAAGTATATAAATAGTATTTAAGTGTATGAAGGAATCAGTAATTTTATAAACCTTATTTTTTCATATTCTTCAAGAGACAATAATGAAATACAGTAGTTTATGGATAGTTTGTATTTGGAGTTAAGGAATGACCTAATTTCATTTTTTACATGTGGCTGTCTAGCTTTCCCAGCACTATTAGCACTATCTTTCCAACATTGCGTAGTCTTTGCCTCCTTTGTCATTGGTTAATTGACCATAGGTGCATGGGTTTTCCATTCAATGCCACTGATCAAAATGAATTGAGACTGAATGTGAGACCGGACAGTATAAAACTCTTAGAGGAAAACATAAGACATAATCACAGCAACATCTTTTTTGATCCATCTCCCAGAATAATGGAAGTAAAATCATAAACAAATGGGATCTACTTAAACTCAAAAGCTTTTGCAAACCAAAGGAAACAATAAACAAAATTAAAAGACAACCCACAGATCAGGAGAAAACATTTGCAAATGATGTGACCAATAAGGGATTAGTCTCCAAAATTTACAAACAGTTTATGGTGCTTAATATCATCAAAACAAACAACCTGCCCCCAAATGGGCAGAAGACCTGAATAGACATCTTTCCAAAGAGATGGCCAATAGGCACATGAAAATATTTTTAGCATCACTAGTTGTTAGAGATATGCAAATCAAGTCACACTGGTCAGATTAGCTATCATCAAAAAATCCACAAGCAGCAAATATGGAGAAGGTGTGGAGAGAAGGGAACTCTTCTGCACTGTTGGTGGGAATGTAAATTGGTTCAGCTACTATGGAGAATAGTATGAGGTTCCTTAAAAACTAAAAATAGAGCTTTCATCAGTTCAGTTCAGTTCAGTCACTCAGTCATGTCCAACTCTTTGCGACCCCATGAATCGCAGCACACCAGGCTTCCTGTCCATCACCAACTCCAGAAGTTCACTCAGACTCATGTCCATGGAGTCCGTGATGCCATCCAGCCATCTCATCCTCGGTCGCCCCCTTCTCCTCCTGCCCCCAATCCCTCCCAGCATCAGAGTCTTTTCCAATGAGTCAGCTCTTCTCATGAGGTGGCCAAAGTACTGGAGTTTCAGCTTTAGCATCATTCCCTCCAAAGAAATACCAGGGCTGATCTCCTTCAGAATGGACTGGTTGGATCTCCTTGCAGTCCAAGGGACTCTCAAGAGTCTTCTCCAACACCACAATTCAAAAGCATCAATTCTTCGGTGCTCAGCCTTCTTCACAGTCCAACTCTCACATCCAAGAGCTATCATATGACCCTGCAAATCCCACTCCTGGTGAATCCAGAGAAAAACATATTCCCAAAAGGCACATGCACCCCAATGTTCATTGCAGCACTGTTTAAAATAGCCAAGACATGGAAGCAACCTAAATGTCCATCAACATAGGAATTGGTGAAGAAGATGTGGTACATATATACAATGGAATATTACTTGGCCATAAAAAAATGAAATAATGCCATCTACAGTAACATGGATAGACCTAGAGAGTGTCAAATTGAGTGAAGTAAGTCAGACAGAGTAGGGGAAATATCATATGATATCCCTTATATGTGGAATATAAAAAGAAATGATACAAATGAACTAAATTACAACACAGAAAGAAATACAGAGACTTGGAAAGGGAAACTATGGTTGCCTAGAGAAGGGATAGTTAGGGACTTTGGGAAGGTCATGTATGCACTGCTATATTTATAATGAATAACCAACAAAGACCCACTGTATAGCATGTGGAACTCTGCTCATAACTCTATTATGCACTAGCTTGGATGGGAGGCAAGTATGGGGGAGAATGGATACATGTATATGTAAGGCTGAGTCCCTTCTCTATTCACTTGAAACTACCATGACATTGTTAACTGACTATACTCCAATAAAAATGTTTTTGGTGCTAAAGAAAATAAAATAACTTTTTTTAATACATTAAAAAATAAAGATGGATGGGATCCCCAAACTCCAACTACCCAGAAGAAAATTTGCAGACTATCAGATTTTACTGTATTTAAAATAAATCTTAATATGCATCCCCTAGAAAGTGGTTCCTGAGGCAAAGATTTAAACAGTTGATGGTTTATTTAGGAAATGCAAACCTAGGACAGCAAGAATAAGGATTAAAGGAAATGAGGGAAGAAGAATTATGAAGTGATGCATTACTCTGTTGGCTGTGTGTGTGTGCTAAGTTGCTTCAGTCGTGTCTGACTCTTTGTGACCCTATGGACCATAGCCAACCAGGCTCCTCTGTCCATGGGATTCTCCAGGCAAGAATACTAAAGTAGGTTGCCATGACCACCTCCAGGGTATCTTCCGAACCCAGGGATTGAACCCTCATTTCTTCTGTCTCCTGGATTGCCAAGCAGGTTCTTCACCATTAGCACCATCTGAGAAACCACCTACACTGGCTACTGGTTCACAAATAATCAGGAAGAAACACAGCGGATCCCTCATCATTTACATCCACTTAACACAAGGGAATTCTCAAAAGGCTACAGAAAAAAAATCATGACTTGGGGGCAGTTCATGGGGAAAAAAAAAAAAGAAAGAATGCATCTTCCCAATTTCCTACTTTTTCCTCTTTCCTAGTGGTCAAAGTTCACCCCACAGATATTGAACTCCTTTATCCCTCTGGATGGTGCCATCAGGTTCCTTTCTGCCTCCTAGCCATGGCTGGATACCCTACCTGTGCTGTGTCATTTTATTTGAGCCTGGGAGTAATAAATGGAACCATAAACTCTGTGCTTGCGCTGCTCAGTCTGGCTGCATGGCAGTGGTCAAGAATGAGGGCTGGACACTCCCACGGTGGACTGACTACAGTGGTTGAAGCGCAGCCTGTCCAGGAGGTAGGGAAGGCAGTGGGAATCTGGGAAGGCATCAAGAGATTTATAAGTGATGTGGAATCTCATGTCTTTCTTCTTAACACATCATAATATATTCAGTTCCTGAGCAGAGAGAATTTTGCAATTCAATTTGTTTTGAGTATATCTTCATTAATCATCTCTTTCCAATTTCAAACCATTCTCTCTTCCTACAGTGCCATTCCTTGTTAATCACATCACTGTCTTCTCAAAACTCTGATAGAAAATGGATTTTATCCTCTCATCCAGTGTGCTACTAACTCTTCAAAATTCTGTCAGGTATATATCTCTCAGATTTGTCCCTGCCAATATCCTCAGTCACTTTCACAGAGAGCTCACCTTCTCTGACTTTGATTTAAACAATGATTTCTTATGAGTTGAAGTGTATCCCAAAAAGATATGTTAAAGTCCTGAACCCTGGTACCTGTGATTGTGACATTATTTGGAAATAAGCTATTTATAGAAGCAATCAAGTAAAGACTAAGTCATATTAGATTAAGGTGTCCCCCTATCTAATATGATTGGTGCCCTTATAAAAAGACAAAAAGAGATATGCAGCTGCATAGGGAGAATGCCATGATGAGGGAAGCAGAGATCACAAGCCAAGGAGTGCCCAGGATTAACAGTCATCTGCATAAACTAGTAAGAAACAAATAGAAATCTTTCACTAGAGCCTTTGAGAGAACACGGTCCTGCTGACACCTTGATTCTGGACTTCCAGCCTCTAGAATTATAAGAGAGTACATTTCTATGGTTTTAAGCCACGAAGTTTGTGATACGTTGTTAACCTACCCCTGGGAAACTAATACATGAACTAAACTCTGGACATTCAGTATTTCAGCTTGCATAACAATTTACCACTCTGTAAAGGCTAGTACTTTGGCAACCTAATGGCAAAAAAAGCTGACTCATTAGAAAAGACCCTGATGCTGGAAAAGATTGAAGACATGAGGAGAAGGGGACGACAGAGGATGGGATGGTTGGATGGCATCATGNCTTGCATAACAATTTACCACTCTGTAAAGGCTAGTACTTTGGCAACCTAATGGCAAAAAAAGCTGACTCATTAGAAAAGACCCTGATGCTGGAAAAGATTGAAGACATGAGGAGAAGGGGACGACAGAGGATGGGATGGTTGGATGGCATCATGGACTCAGTGGACATGAATTTAAGCAAGCTCCAGGAGATGGTGAAGGACAGGGAAGCATGGCATGCTGCAGTCCACAGGGTTGCAAAGAGTTGGACATGACAGAGAGGCTGAACAACAACAGCAACAACAAAGGCTAGTATGTCTCAAAGACTCTTTCTGATCTGGTCCTTTGCCTACATCTGAAGTCTGACATACTGAAATGATGCTACGTGTAGGTGAAACGTGAAATGAAGACTTGAGCTTTGACTGAAATGGTTTGTATTCACTGGAAAAATAATCACGTAAAACAAACACAGCCACAAGCCATGTTTATTCCTCTTTTTTCTTGGTCAATGTATGGCAAAACCAATACGGTATTGTAAAGTAAAATAAAGTAAAAATTAAAAAAAAAATCCACCTTGAATATCAAAAAATAAATAAATAAATAAAAGCAATTATATAAAATAAAAAATTTTTAATGAGTTAAAAATCAAACTACCAGCAAAAGAGACACAAATGTATAGAAAGGACTTTTGGTCTCTATGGGAGAGGAAGAGGGTGGGATGATTTGGGAGAATGGCATTGAAACATGTAAACTAACATGTAAGAATGAAGCACAAGCCTATGTTCGATACAGGATACAGGATGCTTGGAGCTGGTGCACAGGGATGAGCCAGAGAGATGATGTGGGGTGGGAGGTGGGAGGGGGATTCGGGATTGGGAGCTAATATACACCCATGGTGGATTCATGTCAATGTATGGCAAAACCAATATGTAGAAGAATTTGTAAAAGAAGAGATACTTGTGTGTATATATATATATATATATATATATATATAACTGAATCAATTTGCTGTACACTTGAATCTAACACATTGTCGCTATTTTACATATTGTGACTCTGATGCTGGGAGGGATTGGGGGCAGGAGGAGAAGGGGATGACCGAGGATGAGATGGCTGGATGGCATCACGGACTCGATGGACGTGAGTCTGAGTGAACTCCGGGAGATGGTGATGAACAGGGAGGCCTGGCGTGCTGCGATTCATGGGGTCGCAATGAGTCGGACACGACTGAGCGACTGAACTGAACTGAACTGAATCAGCAATAAATTACAAATACTGTTTTTTAATGAATAATAATTAGTAACTAGGAAATTATGAAATTTTTTATATATTTGTACATGATGATATTGCATGATGCTGTCAGTAACTTTAGCTTCCTTTCTAGGGCATCCTTTGAATAACTTACTAAATGTAAACTTCAGATATTTAGTGACATTTAAGAATATTTTCTACTTTAAACAGGTTTCAAAAGCTTTTGGCAGAAGCACTGTAGGAAAAGACCATGAATAGTAGATTAGTGAGATTCCACCTCAAAGTGTTTGGAGTTGGGATAGTGGAGGATTGGTGCCCTTGTAAATGATTAAGCACAACAAAGAGTGTTATCAAGAACTAGTACAAAGCAACATTGATTACTACAATATGGGGCTCAAAGATGGCAAAATGGAATGATTGAATACAAGACGAGAAGGAAAAACAGCCAGGTGAGAAGATGTAGGCTCAAAAATGAGGAAGTGTTCATCCTAGGCATAGGAATCTCTACCTTAGAAATAGTCTGTGCATCCAGTTTGTATAGCAAAGCACATAACAGCATATATACATGATGAAAGCAGTCAATGGGTACAAACTTCCAGTTATAAGATAAATAAATACTAGAAATGTAATGTACAACATGATTAATATAATTAACACTGCTATATATTATATACGGAAGTTAAAAGAATAAGTCCTGAGTCTATTATAAGGAAAATAAGTTATTCTGTTTCTTTAATTTTCTATCTATATGAGACTAAACTTACTATGGTAACCATTTCATGATATGTAGGTCATATCATTACCCTGAACACCTTACAATTAAAGACTTCTAAGTATTGATTACACTTCCATAAAACTGGGGGGTGGGGGAAGTAACTTTAATGCTATGTAAACAAGGAAAAATTCATGGCTACCAAAATTAGTGAATTTCTTAACTAAGGAATGAGAGGAAATTCATCTTTTTTTTTTTTTAAAGGGTATCCATGGTTTATTGAATAGGAGATCTTACCTGTCTGAAGCAGAAGGGCACTTGGGTGACACCACATCAAGGACAGCAGGTAGCAAGCAGAGCATGGCAGCAGTCTTTGCTGGATGGCGGTTGGGGCAGAAGAAATTTATTTTCAGTTTATTACTCTCAATATTGACACTACCAAATTTTTGTCCAAATGCCCACATTTTCTTGCTACATACAATTTTTTAAGCATGTTTATGGAAAATGCCAAAAGTATAGCTTTGAAGAAAGTGTTTGCAAACCATTAATCAGGTGCCTCTCTTTCCCTACTCCAACTTCCACTACCTNGTTTATTACTCTCAATATTGACACTACCAAATTTTTGTCCAAATGCCCACATTTTCTTGCTACATACAATTTTTTAAGCATGTTTATGGAAAATGCCAAAAGTATAGCTTTGAAGAAAGTGTTTGCAAACCATTAATCAGGTGCCTCTCTTTCCCTACTCCAACTTCCACTACCTAGAGGCAGTCCGTTTTAACGATTTCAATTGTTAGGACTTCCTAGAGGTTGTTCCCCATCTATTATTCTTCCGAAAACTTTTTTTCTTTTTTTATTGTAAAAAATATCAACTTGTAGAACCTTTACAAAACAGAGAAAAATTTCAGTGAGGAACTAAAATCAGTCTCTCCCAATCATGGGGAGATCATTATTGTAAACACTGCTGCTGCTCCTGCTAAGTCGCTCAGTCGTGTCCGACTCTGTGCGACCCCATAGATGGCAGCCCACCAGGCTCATCTCCCCATGGGATTTTCCAGGCAAGAGTACTGGAGTGGGTTGCCATTGCTTTCTCCAACTTAAGCAGAGCATGGCAGCAGTCTTTGCTGGATGGCGGTTGGGGCAGAAGAAATTTATTTTCAGTTTATTACTCTCAATATAGACACTACCAAATTTTTGTCCAAATGCCCACATTTTCTTGCTACATACAATTTTTTAAACATGTTTATGAAAAATGCCAAAAGTATAGCTTTGAAGAAAGTGTTTACAAACCATTAATCAGGTGCCCCTCTCTTCCCTACTCCAACTTCCACTACCTAGAGGCAGTCCGTTTTAATGATTTCAATTGTTAGGACTTCCTAGACGTTGTTCCCCATCTATTATTCTTCCGAAAACTTTTTTTCTTTTTTTATTGTAAAAGATATCAACTTTTAGAACCTTTACAAAACAGAGAAAAATTTCAGTGAGGAACTAAAATCAGTCTCTCCCAATCATGGGGAGATCATTATTATAAACACTGCTGCTGCTCCTGCTAAGTCGCTCAGTCGTGTCCGACTCTGTGCGACCCCATAGACGGCAGCCCACCAGGCTCATCTCCCCATGGGATTTTCCAGGCAAGAGTACTGGAGTGGGTTGCCATTGCTTTCTCCAACTACAAACACAGTAATTTCTTATTTTTTCACTCAAAATATATATTTATAAATATATGTTTTATGCCCAAATAAAATGTTCTTTCTATATAAATAAATAGAAAATCCTAAAAGATGATGCTGTGAAAGTGCTGCACTCAATATGCCAGCAAATTTGGAAAACTCAGCAGTGGCCACAGGACTGGAAAAGGTCAGTTTTCATTCCAATTCCAAAGAAAGGCAGTGTGAAAGAATGCTCCAACTACCACACAATTGCACTCACCGCACATGCTAGTAAAGTAATGCTCAAAATCCACCAAGCCAGGCTTCAGCAATACGTGAACCGTGAGCTCCCTGATGTTCAAGCTGGTTTCAGAAAAGGCAGAGGAACCAGAGATCAAATTGCCAACATCCGCTGGATCATTATGTATATAAACAACACCCACAGCACCTTTGTCTCTAGAATCAGCTATGATCAGTTCTAGAGATCAGCTCTCCAATATGGCAAAGCATCTGATGAATGACAAAGTAGGCACTTGAATAAGACTTAGTGCCTTTGTCCAGGGCAATGAAAATGCAGTAATCATCAAAGGACAGGTCAGCAAATTATTGCATCTTTGCATATTTATAAGGGGTCACAAGGCTACCAGAACTTTCAAATCCTTAAAGAGATTTAAGGTTACCATTTTAAAGAATCAAAAACAGATGCACTAACTATTGAAAATGAATTGGTAATGACATGATAAAATAGAACACGAGGCTGGAAAAATAGTTGCTAATACTATTTTCATTTTTTGTATTTTCTCAAATCACCTAATGATAACTGATTGTGAGATGCTCATCATAATGCAAATATCTAACATGACTGAATGTTCTATTTATGAAGCATATGGCATGTTATTGACATTTTAACATAAGCTATGATCAATAGGCATGAATATTTTTCTTCAAATAAAATATAAATGACTATTTAAATACGAGGCTGGAAAAATAGTTGCTAATACTATTTTCATTTTTTGTATTTTCTCAAATCACCTAATGATAACTGATTGTGAGATGCTCATCATAATGCAAATATCTAACATGACTGAATGTTCTATTTATGAAGCATATGGCATGTTATTGACATTTTAACATAAGCTATGATCAATAGGCATGAATATTTTTCTTCAAATAAAATATAAATGACTATTTAAAGTAAATAACTTTCCATAGACTAGTAAAAAGCAGACATTAATATTATGGAGTGTTTTTTTTTTTTAATTGTAAAGATAATATCTATCAATGGCTATACTTTTGATTAGAAATCTATGATGAAAAATATTAGGATAGACTATCAACTAGAAGGAGAAAATTAATCAAGAAAACTGGTTTCAAAAAAGCTTGGACACTTTTGAGTTTCCAGTACATTCTCTTCTGTAAACACTTCTTTCTTCATGCAGTGATTCCATGATTTAGAAATCCAAGGTGATTCAATACAGGTAAGACCTATTAAAACCTAAGAATCTCTGATTCTGCAATTCTTCTTAGAAAAGAAGAAAAAAAAACATATAAGGCAATAAATACCAAAGGTTTAAAACTAGGAAAAGAGAATTGAAATATTTCAAGTGCTTAGCTCTGTATTATTAGTTTTTGTCTATTTTTTACGAATTCACCAATAAAATAAAGCATTTATAATTAATAAAAGGATATCTAATAAAAGCCTACTGATATTGATTTCCTTGGATTTCATAAGAAGTACAAATATTAAGGAAATAATGAATCCTTGCTTAAAGGATATCAGTAGCCTATTACAAAGTTGGAAACAAGAAGCTTTAGTTTCTAATTCAGAAACAGGAATTCCAACACAACAGATGCCTAGAATGATAGACAAATTGTCATCCATACAGCACATCCTTAACTTTTTTATATACTAATATATTACAAAACAATAAACTGATCAGAATTACATAAACAAAAAAATCTGTAAAAACTGTTTTTGTTAGGTTAAATATATACCACATTGAAAGGATCTTAACAATTTTTCTTTAAAACTCAATTTTAATTGCCTTGACCCGGGGACAGCTGCAACCTTGAGAATTGACAATTTATGGATTTTATGAACCTGTTTACTCTGTCATTCATGAAAGAATTTACTTTAGCAATTGCCCTACGTCATGTTACATACGCTACCTATGAATGAACTAGCATATTCTTAAAGAAACAATAGCAACATATTAAGAAAGTAGCATTATTGGTAATATATGCTTGAAATTAATATAATTGAGAAATTATTTTAAGAGTTAAGTTAGATGAATATTTTCTACCAAAGGACATTAGCAAAAAATGCTGTAGTCAATGGGAAGCTCAGGTGCAATAATTTGATTTGCTCCCTTAGTCAATCTTTATAGAACATTCAACATAGAGTAGAATAGGTGCTGGGTTACAAAAGATTAAAGATAGCTCTTCCTGCCTCTGAGACCCTTACATTCCAAAGGAAACATTTAAAATCATTCTCCAGCTGAGAATAATAGTGATTTTTTTAATTCCAGGAAATCTACAACTTCCTATTGAATACTGAAAGTTAAAAATCTAATTTATACTTTGTATTAAAAACAAGGGTAAACTGAAGCTACAGAGTAAAAATGTCCATGAACATAATCACATGTGCCATATATATATTGGATGAGATGGCTGGATGGCATCACTGACTCGACGGATGTGAGTCTGAGTGAACTCCAAGAGATGGTAATGAACAGGGAGGCCTGGCATGCTGTGATTCATGGGGTCGCAAAGAGTCGGACACGACTGAGTGACTGAACTGAACTGAAATAGAAACATAAGATATACAGTTTATATTTAAATTATTTTAATATTTGCATAATATTCAACCAATTAAGGAGAAGGAAATGGCAACCCACTCCAGTGTTCTTGCCTGGAGAATCCCAGGGACGGGGAGCCTGGTGGCCCGCCGTCTATGGGGTCGCACAGAGTCGGACACGACTGAAGCGACTTAGCAGCAGCAGCAGCAGCAGCAACCAATTAAATATGCTAAATTAATTTAACTATATCTTCTGCCTACCATGAGTTGCTCATGCTTTTCATGTGATTATCCTTTTGTACTATATTGAGATAAATTATCAAATCACTTTTTCCTGTCAATGATTCTATTTTCCTTGGTGTTAAACCTATTCTTTCTTGTCTCTCTTATACATTTTAAACTTGGATTACATTTTTATTTACTCTACAGTTCTTCAATACCTTTCTTGTCCTCTCTTCTTTTTGAAATAATTTCTTTGAACATCATATTTGTGTCCTTTGATTTCAGACTCTTATTTTCTTATATGTCTGGTGTATTTCCTAGAAGTTAAAGTCTTCTTAAGGCTTATGAAGGGCATCATATAATTTTATAAATTTTACTATGCTTCTTCTAATAAGTTCTTTCAAAGCAGAACTTTTACCTTTGGCATTTTGCTTTTCCCAAATCCATAGGACCTATGCTGCTGATTTTACTTTTCCCTTCATTTAAGTTTAAATGAGGACACATACTCATACTCCATGTTGCCTTTGGATCATCACATTCATTTCCTACTTGTCTCTATCCCTACCTCTGGATAGCTGTCAAATGACCCTGTCACATTATAGTTCACAATTTGGTTACTGTATATACTTTTCAGCCATTTGCTCATGGTCATCAGGGATTGATCTAGCATGATTCCACTGGATTAAGGTAGGGCTATATCCTCCTTCAATTGTTTGGTTTTAAGACACTGAGACAGTTGAATGCCCGGAACACATTGTTGTAGTATGTCTAAAAACTCTTAGTTTGTTATTTTTGTTAGTTTATTAATTTAACTTTTTTTATTCTTTAAAAATAACTTCATGCCCGCCTGGAGCCTCCATAGTCCTGGAAATTGTGACACCAAGGGAAGAGGAAGCTTGTTGGCTCAGCCCAATGCTCCTGAGGCCCCCATCAGCCTCTAAATCACTTATTGTCTTTCAGTTCAGTTACTCAGTCGTGTTTTATCCTTTTGTACTATATTGAGATAAATTATCAAATCACTTTTTCCTGTCAATGATTCTATTTTCCTTGGTGTTAAACCTATTCTTTCCTGTCTCTCTTATACTTGGATTACATTTTTATTTACTCTACAGTTTTTCAATACCTTTCTTGTCCTCTCTTCTTTTTGAAATAATTTCTTTGAACATCATATTTGTGTCCTTTGATTTCAGACTCTTATTTTCTTATATGTCTGGTGTATTTCCTAGAAGTTAAAGTCTTCTTAAGACTTATGAAGGGCATCATATAATTTTATAAATTTTACTATGCTTCTTCTAATAAGTTCTTTCAAAGCAGAACTTTTACCTTTGGCATTTTGCTTTTCCCAAATCCATAGGACCTATGCTGCTGATTTTACTTTTCCCTTCATTTAAGTTTAAATGAGGACACATACTCATACTCCATGTTGCCTTTGGATCATCACATTCACTTCCTACTTGTCTCTATCCCCTACCTCTGGATAGCTGTCAAATGACGCTGTCACATTATAGTTCACAATTTGGTTACTGTATATACTTTTTAGCCATTTGCTCATGGTCATCAGGGATTGATCTAGCATGATTCCACTGGATTAAGGTAGGGCTATATCCTCCTTCGATTGTTTGGTTTTAAGACACTGAGACAATTGAATGCCCGGAACACATTGTTGTAGTATGTCTAAAAACTCTTAATTTGTTAGTTTTGTTAGATTATTAATTTAACTTTTTTTATTCTTTAAAAATAACTTCATGCCCGCCTGGAGCCTCCACAGTCCTGGAAATTGTGACACCAAGGGAAGAGGAAGCTTGTTGGCTCAGCCCAATGCTCCCGAGGCCCCCACCAGCCTCTAAATCACTTATTGTCTTTCAGTTCAGTTACTCAGTCGTGTCCGACTCTTTGTGACCCAATGAATTGCAGCACATCATGCCTTCCTGTCCATCACCAACTCCCGGAGTTCACTCAAACTCACGTCCATCGAGTCGGTGATGCCATCCAGCCATCTCATCCTCTGTCATCCCCTTCCTCTTCCTGCCCCAATCCCTCCCAGCATCCGGGTGTTTTCCAATGAGTCAACTCTTCACATGAGGTGGCCAAAGTATTGGAGTTTCAGCCTCAGCATCAGTCCTATCCACCAAAATGATCCTCACATAGGGCTTGGAGCTCATTGATCATCCAATCCTACTTCTTAGTCTACTAGCTGATTGTAATTTCACTCCTTGAATGAATGTGGTCAATAGGTATGAGGGAGCAAGCATTTCTCAAGCCATCATATAACATGACCATAGGAGTCATTCCAATTTATGGAATTAATTGATATAAGTAGATATAGTATTTTGATGTAATTTATATCTAGAGTATTGTCATTTGCATTAAATATTTTTTGATCAGTCACTATGTGTAGGTTGTTGTCCCATGTAAGTTGGACTCAGTTTTAAAGTCAAAATCAGTCATGTAATAGTATATATTAGATCACATATTTATTTCTTGCATGCATAAGTGCTCAGTTGCTAAGTCCAACTTTTTGTGACCCCATGGACTGCTAGGTTCCTCTGTCCATGGGAATTTCCAGGCAAGAATACTGGAGTGGGTTGCTATTCCCTCCTCCAGGGCATCTTCCCACCCAAGGATTGAACCCACCTTTCTTGTGTATTTTGCATTGGCAGGTGGATTCTTCACCACTGAGCCACTTGGGAAGCCTGCTGCTTCCTTTTTCTCCTCTTCATAGACCTAAAGGAAATTCAGAGGCTTGCTTTTCATTACATACTGTTGTTTGCATATCAACTAAGGAAGGATGTAGCACTTATGTCAAATGAAAAAAATACATTATGCTGCCTAGTGAGCTGTGATGCTGGCCATTTCTTACCAGATAGCTAATTATTATATGCATGTGAGGAAGTACAGAGCTCTCATTTCAAATATTGGTGGGAAAGAAAAATAAGTGGTAATACACAGTTTTTATTGAAAACCTTTGGTGTAATTAGAAAGTAGATTTAATTATGTTTTAATTTCATAAGACCTTGAGTATAAAATGTAAGGTCAGTCCATTATGCAGTGTGTCTCATTTGTTTAAGCTAATATTTTTAAAATAAAATCTAAGAAAGTTAGATCCCCCCAAAATAGGCAGATTTTTTTTTCTCTCTCTCTCTTAATTATAGCCAGTGCCAACAAGTGTATAATACTGGGAACCATTTTATCTTTAATATAACCTCATTATTACTTTTATATCCTACTCCTACAAAACATTCAAATTCTTCTTAAAATATTTTGTAATTCTTTTGTTGTAAGCAAGTTTGTCTCTGGAAAACCTAAGAAAGGTTATAATGGGTATGACATAGGATAGGGTGCTTACTGCCTAAAGCAGTTGGATGTAGAGAGTGTAGAAAATCAACACTAAGATCTCAGTAATGGGAACTGAGTGAGAATCTGGGATGATGCAGTTAGAATGAATTAATTCCATCTATTTAATTCATCTTTTCATGACCCCATTCAAGATCCAAAATTGAGGGTGACAGAATCCCATTGCCTAAGCTTAGGTTGTATAGGCTTGATATTGAGCTGTTGAATGTGGAAAGATGTAATAGAGGAAAACTTCAGATCTCTTAGAGGATGGGAAATACAAGAATTTATAATCAAACTTTTGTGCTCCTGTTCAGTTGTATCTGACTCTGCAACCCCATGGACTGTAGCCCACCAGGTTTCTCTGTCCATAGGATTTTCCAGGCAAGAATACTGGAGTAGGTTGCCATTTCCTCCTCCAGGGAATTTTGCCAACCAGGGATCGAAACCACAGCTCCTGCATTTGCAGGTGAATTCTTTACCACCAAGACACCTGGGAAGCCCCATAAGCCAACTTTAACCACACACAATTCATCAGAAGGAAACTAGTATGCTGTTTATTGTAAATAGAAGCTGGATTGCTAAAACTAATTAAAACCACATATCATGGTTTCTTAACGTTTCTATCATGAACCACCCTGCACCCAACCAACTCCAAACAGATATATGAATGACATCTCCAAATATCCAATAGGTTTTTTAACTACTTTTCAGGAGAAGTGAACTTCTATTTTAATATAGAAAGTTCCTGAATATATAAGTGATAATGTCTATATATGATTGTCAAATAACTATTCAAGTAGAGGTGATAAGGTGAAACCAATATTAACTTCATAATAGCTGAAAGTTAGACTACTGACTGCCTAAAACAATAAAGTTGCTCATTTTTCAATACAGCGGTGTTAATATATCATGGTTGCCACTAGATAATTGTTTGGCTGTAAATATATAATTGTAAAAACACTTAAAGTGCCTTTTGGACATTTTATCCAGGGAACAAGATTATACCACCTAATAAAAGAACTGTTTCTGCAGCTAATGAAATATGGTAGCTGCTTGGTGGAGATCCTTTGATAATGTCCTTGTAAATGCTGAACCAGTTAATTCAGAAAGAAATATTGGGAAGAAATTGGGCTAAAGAGGGAAATAAAGTTGAGATAAAAAATAAATGTTAGTTTTTTCTTTGGTTTCCTCATTAAAGAAAATCTGGTAACTTTAAGAAATTAATCAAAGAATAAACTGATTCTTAAGAGGGCAGAACTAAAGAAGTAATAAAATGTTCTAAAGAAATGTATATAAACAACACCCACAGCACCTTTGTCTCTAGAATCAGCTATGATCAGTTCTAGAGATCAGCTCTCCAATATGGCAAAGCATCTGATGAATGACAAAGTAGGCACTTGAATAAGACTTAGTGCCTTTGTCCAGGGCAATGAAAATGCAGTAATCATCAAAGGACAGGTCAGCAAATTATTGCATCTTTGCATATTTATAAGGGGTCACAAGGCTACCAGAACTTTCAAATCCTTAAAGAGATTTAAGGTTACCATTTTAAAGAATCAAAAACAGATGCACTAACTATTGAAAATGAATTGGTAATGACATGATAAAATAGAACACGAGGCTGGAAAAATAGTTGCTAATACTATTTTCATTTTTTGTATTTTCTCAAATCACCTAATGATAACTGATTGTGAGATGCTCATCATAATGCAAATATCTAACATGACTGAATGTTCTATTTATGAAGCATATGGCATGTTATTGACATTTTAACATAAGCTATGATCAATAGGCATGAATATTTTTCTTCAAATAAAATATAAATGACTATTTAAAGTAAATAACTTTCCATAGACTAGTAAAAAGCAGACATTAATATTATGGAGTGTTTTTTTTTTTTAATTGTAAAGATAATATCTATCAATGGCTATACTTTTGATTAGAAATCTATGATGAAAAATATTAGGATAGACTATCAACTAGAAGGAGAAAATTAATCAAGAAAACTGGTTTCAAAAAAGCTTGGACACTTTTGAGTTTCCAGTACATTCTCTTTCTGTAAACACTTCTTTCTTCATGCAATGATTCCATGATTTAGAAATCCAAGGTGATTCAATACAGGTAAGACCTATTAAAACCTAAGAATCTCTGATTCTGCAATTCTTCTTAGAAAAGAAGAAAAAAAAACATATAAGGCAATAAATACCAAAGGTTTAAAACTAGGAAAAGAGAATTGAAATATTTCAAGTGCTTAGCTCTGTATTATTAGTTTTTGTCTATTTTTTACGAATTCACCAATAAAATAAAGTATTTGTAATTAATAAAAGGATATCTAATAAAAGCCTACTGATATTGATTTCCTTGGATTTCATAAGAAGTACAAATATTAAGGAAATAATGAATCCTTGTTAAAGAATATCAGTAGCCAATTGCAAAGTTGGAAATAAGAAGCTTTAGTTTCTAATTCAGAAACACTTAGGAATTCCAACACAGCAGATGCCTAGAATGATAGACAAATTGTCATCCATACAGCATATCCTTCATTTTTTTATATACTAATGTATTACAAAACAATAAACTGATCAGAATTGCATAAACAAAAAATCTGTAAAAACTAAGTTTTTGTTAGGTTAAATATATACCACATTGAAAGGATCTTAACAATTTTTCTTTAAAACTCAATTTTAATTGCCTTGACCCAGGGGCAGCTGCAAGCTTGAGAAATGACAATTTATGGATTTTATGAACCTGTTTGCTCTGTCATTCATGAAAGAATTTACTTTAGCAATTGCCCTACGTCATGTTACATATGCTACCTATGAATGAACTAGCATATTCTTAAAGAAACAATAGTAACATATTAAGAAAGTAGCATTATTGGTAATATATGCTTGAAATTAATATAATTGAGAAATTATTTTAAGAGTTGTTAGATGAATATTTTCTACCAAAGGACATTAGTAAAAAATGCTGCAGTCAATGGGAAGCTCAGGTGCAATAATTTGATTTGCTCCCTTAGTCAATCTTTATAGAACATTCAACACAAAGTAGAATAGGTACTGGGTTACAAAAGATTAAAGATAGCTCTTCCTGCCTCTGAGACCCTTACATTCCAAAGGAAGCATTTAAAAATCATTCTCCAGCTGAGAATAATAGTGATTTTTTTAATTCCAGGAAGTCTACAACTTCCTATTGAATACTGAAAGTTAAAAATCTAATTTATAGTTTGTATTAAAAACAAGGGTAAACTGAAGCTACAGAGTAAAAATGTCCATGAACATAATCACATGTGCCATATATATATAATAGATTGAAGATTTATGTCATAAGCTTGTGATAATTATTTTTTACCCCTAACCCCTTTGATCCTAGTAACATTTGTTGGGCTTTTAAAAAACTGCAAAAGGGCCTTTTTATTTTTTTTTTTGCTTTTGAGACAAATAAGTTTAAGTAAATATAAAATGTGGCAGAGAATAAAGCAATGTCCATGATATTGGCTTGAGGGAAAAAAAGAGGAAAAACTAGGTTTTAAGCTTGGCTCTACTGCCTCCAGTTGATTGAGGTGAGAGAGACACTGCATGGACTTCAGTGTTTCTTCCTGGATATAGTGATAATAGTGAATCCCTCTCTTATAGTGTTGTGGTCATTGTGAGGATTGAATAAAAATATTTGTAATATACTGAAGCAATAATTATAATTTTGTTATTAATACTTAAAAATCTGCCAGAATATAAGCACTTGGAGAGCAGAGATGGTGGTTCACTGTTACTGAGAGTATTGTAAAGAGACCAACAACATCACCTGGGCGCCACTGAGAACTATGAGAGCAGAATTTCTATGTGAGACTCAGGAATCTATATTTGAAGAAAGCTTCCATGTAATTTTAGGCACACTAAATTCTGAGAAGCCCTGTTTAGTCTGCTCTCAGCTGTATTTCTAGAGTCCAGAAATAACAGTGGGTAATAAATAGTAGATTAACTAATATTGGTCTAACCATTCAATAAACTACTATCTTTTCCTTTATTTTAAACTCTCTTTTCTGACTCTTAGTATTGAGAAACATCTTATAAAATTTGGTTTATTTGCACATAACAAAAGTAAGGAACCAAACCTATATTTGCAGGTCTTTTACATTGTTAGAAATTCCCTTTGGTATCACAATAATAGTGGTGTCTACATTATAGGCAGCTGTAAACATGTTGGGTAATGCGTGTAAAACATTTAGCAAAAACTGCAGCACTTCACTATGAGCACTCAAAAATAACATCTCCTGTCATATTTTGGCAGTCATTTTTCTCTAACTGAGCTAACAAATGAATTTTATTAGAAACTTGTATGTCTAGAATCTTAGCAAAAGGTTTTCATGTTTCAAGGAAGAAATGAAACATTGCTTTCCTTTTTGGTCTGATTTCCCCTTTTCAAGTTAACATACAGTATTGACTGCAACTCCAAAAATCCTTTCCTCATATTAAGTGACAGGACATTTTAAGCTATATTCATGTGCTTTTTCTGTAATATATGGGAGAGTTCAAAGTAAAGCATAGTAATTATCTAAGTAAACTACCACAGCTAAGCAGTTCCCCTCATCTCAGAGATTTCTGCACAAAATAGATGGGGAAAAGGAATTTTTGAAAAGGAAAGTCTTAGGAAAATTTAGATGTAGTAATAATAATTTTGCAAACATTTGGCTCTCTCAGCTAATTACTATGTTTATAACGAAATGTATGTTCATTAGGAAAGCATGAGACTTTGAGTTTGTCTGTTTTCTATTGGTCTTCAGTAATATGAAGAAATACATTTGATGATTTCCTACTGAGGTAAAACATTTAGCAAAAACCACAGCACTTCACTATGAGCACTCAAAAATAACATCTCCTGTCATATTTTGGCAGTCATTTTTCTCTAACTGAGCTAACAAATGAATTTTATTAGAAACTTGTATGTCTAGAATCTTAGCAAAAGGTTTTCATGTTTCAAGGAAGAAATGAAACATTGCTTTCCTTTTTGGTCTGATTTCCCCTTTTCAAGTTAACATACAGTATTGACTGCAACTCCAAAAATCCTTTCCTCATATTAAGTGACAGGACATTTTAAGCTATATTCATGTGCTTTTTCTGTAATATATGGGAGAGTTCAAAGTAAAGCATAGTAATTATCTAAGTAAACTACCACAGCTAAGCAGTTCCCCTCATCTCAGAGATTTCTGCACAAAATAGATGGGGAAAAGGAATTTTTGAAAAGGAAAGTCTTAGGAAAATTTAGATGTAGTAATAATAATTTTGCAAACATTTGACTCTCTCAGCTAATTACTATGTTTATAATGAAATGTATGTTCATTAGGAAAGCATGAGACTTTGAGTTTGTCTGTTTTCTATTGGTCTTCAGTAATATGAAGAAATACGTTTGATGATTTCCTACTGAGATAAATAGTGTACTCTCCAGTTATACGTGAACCTATAAAAATGGTGAGAAGCTTCTTGTAACTTAAAAAAAAAATTTCTCCTGGGAAATACACTTTTAAAAGCTTCACAGAATGTTAAAGATTTTCAAATAAGCCATAAACGGACATCTGCAGTCTATGCTGCACTTCAATAAGATGAGAATGGTTGTCATGTCAAATCTCTACAGGCTGTCTTTGCTCATGTTTTCCTGGTTAGGAAATTCCACTCAAGCAGAATGAAACCTAACCTTTAATATTACATTCTGTAGGACAGGCCCCAGTGACACATAAGAGGATCTTATCCACTGGATCTCAATGGATTTGGTTTAAAACAGCTTCTTTTCTGCAAGACAGATATCTGATGGGAGTTCTCGTCACAAAAAGGAGCTCATTTCCTCTTCAGAGTACAACCAGAGAATTGAAAAGTTGTTCAAAATAATCACAAAAAGCAGATGAAGATATTATCACCACAAAAATGCTTCATGTAGTATGCAAGGCCCTAAAACTTGTATTGCTCTGTTAACAGAATATATATCTGAAAGATGTCCTACTCTTTTTCAGATTGTAACTACCAAGCTGTAAACCTCACAATGCAATTTATACAAATATATACATATATCTATATATAACTCCCTATAGAGTTCAATGATTTAAATAATCGAAATTAAGTATTATAAAATAAAGCCAAAATTGACCCCAAATATAATAAACTATATTTGAATTAATAACTAAGTTTGATTAATTCATGATATGATTTTTATTTGTCATTTGATTTCTTCTTTATTTCCCCTGGAAACCAAAGTAGTAGTTATCCTCAAAGTATCCTCTCAAAGTAAATCCTGAGAGAAAATATAATTACTTCCTTGACCAGAAGAAAATAGATGTAAGCTTGATATTAAATTTAACTTAATTTCAAAATTATGGACTATTATATATAGCAGCAATGTCTCACCAAAGATTTAAATTTGAGCATAAATTATTCTGCCTTTTATTAAAATTATTTAAAAACTATATCTTCTAAAATGCAGATGGGAGTTCTCTTCACGAGAAGGAGCCCATTTTCTCTTTAGAGTATCTTCAGTTATCATGTGACAAAAGTTAATTAAAATAGATCTTTAGNCTTGGATTACATTTTTATTTACTCTACAGTTTTTCAATACCTTTCTTGTCCTCTCTTCTTTTTGAAATAATTTCTTTGAACATCATATTTGTGTCCTTTGATTTCAGACTCTTATTTTCTTATATGTCTGGTGTATTTCCTAGAAGTTAAAGTCTTCTTAAGACTTATGAAGGGCATCATATAATTTTATAAATTTTACTATGCTTCTTCTAATAAGTTCTTTCAAAGCAGAACTTTTACCTTTGGCATTTTGCTTTTCCCAAATCCATAGGACCTATGCTGCTGATTTTACTTTTCCCTTCATTTAAGTTTAAATGAGGACACATACTCATACTCCATGTTGCCTTTGGATCATCACATTCACTTCCTACTTGTCTCTATCCCCTACCTCTGGATAGCTGTCAAATGACGCTGTCACATTATAGTTCACAATTTGGTTACTGTATATACTTTTTAGCCATTTGCTCATGGTCATCAGGGATTGATCTAGCATGATTCCACTGGATTAAGGTAGGGCTATATCCTCCTTCGATTGTTTGGTTTTAAGACACTGAGACAATTGAATGCCCGGAACACATTGTTGTAGTATGTCTAAAAACTCTTAATTTGTTAGTTTTGTTAGATTATTAATTTAACTTTTTTTATTCTTTAAAAATAACTTCATGCCCGCCTGGAGCCTCCACAGTCCTGGAAATTGTGACACCAAGGGAAGAGGAAGCTTGTTGGCTCAGCCCAATGCTCCCGAGGCCCCCACCAGCCTCTAAATCACTTATTGTCTTTCAGTTCAGTTACTCAGTCGTGTCCGACTCTTTGTGACCCAATGAATTGCAGCACATCATGCCTTCCTGTCCATCACCAACTCCCGGAGTTCACTCAAACTCACGTCCATCGAGTCGGTGATGCCATCCAGCCATCTCATCCTCTGTCATCCCCTTCCTCTTCCTGCCCCAATCCCTCCCAGCATCCGGGTGTTTTCCAATGAGTCAACTCTTCACATGAGGTGGCCAAAGTATTGGAGTTTCAGCCTCAGCATCAGTCCTATCCACCAAAATGATCCTCACATAGGGCTTGGAGCTCATTGATCATCCAATCCTACTTCTTAGTCTACTAGCTGATTGTAATTTCACTCCTTGAATGAATGTGGTCAATAGGTATGAGGGAGCAAGCATTTCTCAAGCCATCATATAACATGACCATAGGAGTCATTCCAATTTATGGAATTAATTGATATAAGTAGATATAGTATTTTGATGTAATTTATATCTAGAGTATTGTCATTTGCATTAAATATTTTTTGATCAGTCACTATGTGTAGGTTGTTGTCCCATGTAAGTTGGACTCAGTTTTAAAGTCAAAATCAGTCATGTAATAGTATATATTAGATCACATATTTATTTCTTGCATGCATAAGTGCTCAGTTGCTAAGTCCAACTTTTTGTGACCCCATGGACTGCTAGGTTCCTCTGTCCATGGGAATTTCCAGGCAAGAATACTGGAGTGGGTTGCTATTCCCTCCTCCAGGGCATCTTCCCACCCAAGGATTGAACCCACCTTTCTTGTGTATTTTGCATTGGCAGGTGGATTCTTCACCACTGAGCCACTTGGGAAGCCTGCTGCTTCCTTTTTCTCCTCTTCATAGACCTAAAGGAAATTCAGAGGCTTGCTTTTCATTACATACTGTTGTTTGCATATCAACTAAGGAAGGATGTAGCACTTATGTCAAATGAAAAAAATACATTATCCCTCCTCCAGGGCATCTTCCCACCCAAGGATTGAACCCACCTTTCTTGTGTATTTTGCATTGGCAGGTGGATTCTTCACCACTGAGCCACTTGGGAAGCCTGCTGCTTCCTTTTTCTCCTCTTCATAGACCTAAAGGAAATTCAGAGGCTTGCTTTTCATTACATACTGTTGTTTGCATATCAACTAAGGAAGGATGTAGCACTTATGTCAAATGAAAAAAATACATTATGCTGCCTAGTGAGCTGTGATGCTGGCCATTTCTTACCAGATAGCTAATTATTATATGCATGTGAGGAAGTACAGAGCTCTCATTTCAAATATTGGTGGGAAAGAAAAATAAGTGGTAATACACAGTTTTTATTGAAAACCTTTGGTGTAATTAGAAAGTAGATTTAATTATGTTTTAATTTCATAAGACCTTGAGTATAAAATGTAAGGTCAGTCCATTATGCAGTGTGTCTCATTTGTTTAAGCTAATATTTTTAAAATAAAATCTAAGAAAGTTAGATCCCCCCAAAATAGGCAGATTTTTTTTTCTCTCTCTCTCTTAATTATAGCCAGTGCCAACAAGTGTATAATACTGGGAACCATTTTATCTTTAATATAACCTCATTATTACTTTTATATCCTACTCCTACAAAACATTCAAATTCTTCTTAAAATATTTTGTAATTCTTTTGTTGTAAGCAAGTTTGTCTCTGGAAAACCTAAGAAAGGTTATAATGGGTATGACATAGGATAGGGTGCTTACTGCCTAAAGCAGTTGGATGTAGAGAGTGTAGAAAATCAACACTAAGATCTCAGTAATGGGAACTGAGTGAGAATCTGGGATGATGCAGTTAGAATGAATTAATTCCATCTATTTAATTCATCTTTTCATGACCCCATTCAAGATCCAAAATTGAGGGTGACAGAATCCCATTGCCTAAGCTTAGGTTGCATAGGCTTGATATTGAGCTGTTGAATGTGGAAAGATGTAATAGAAGAAAACTTCAGATCTCTTAGAGGATGGGAAATACAAGAATTTATAATCAAACTTTTGTGCTCCTGTTCAGTTGTATCTGACTCTGCAACCCCATGGACTGTAGCCCACCAGGTTTCTCTGTCCATAGGATTTTCCAGGCAAGAATACTGGAGTAGGTTGCCATTTCCTCCTCCAGGGAATTTTGCCAACCAGGGATCGAAACCACAGCTCCTGCATTTGCAGGTGAATTCTTTACCACCAAGACACCTGGGAAGCCCCATAAGCCAACTTTAACCACACACAATTCATCAGAAGGAAACTAGTATGCTGTTTATTGTAAATAGAAGCTGGATTGCTAAAACTAATTAAAACCACATATCATGGTTTCTTAACGTTTCTATCATGAACCACCCTGCACCCAACCAACTCCAAACAGATATATGAATGACATCTCCAAATATCCAATAGGTTTTTTAACTACTTTTCAGGAGAAGTGAACTTCTATTTTAATATAGAAAGTTCCTGAATATATAAGTGATAATGTCTATATATGATTGTCAAATAACTATTCAAGTAGAGGTGATAAGGTGAAACCAATATTAACTTCATAATAGCTGAAAGTTAGACTACTGACTGCCTAAAACAATAAAGTTGCTCATTTTTCAATACAGCGGTGTTAATATATCATGGTTGCCACTAGATAATTGTTTGGCTGTAAATATATAATTGTAAAAACACTTAAAGTGCCTTTTGGACATTTTATCCAGGGAACAAGATTATACCACCTAATAAAAGAACTGTTTCTGCAGCTAATGAAATATGGTAGCTGCTTGGTGGAGATCCTTTGATAATGTCCTTGTAAATGCTGAACCAGTTAATTCAGAAAGAAATATTGGGAAGAAATTGGGCTAAAGAGGGAAATAAAGTTGAGATAAAAAATAAATGTTAGTTTTTTCTTTGGTTTCCTCATTAAAGAAAATCTGGTAACTTTAAGAAATTAATCAAAGAATAAACTGATTCTTAAGAGGGCAGAACTAAAGAAGTAATAAAATGTTCTAAAGAAATGTATATAAACAACACCCACAGCACCTTTGTCTCTAGAATCAGCTATGATCAGTTCTAGAGATCAGCTCTCCAATATGTGGTTTCCTCATTAAAGAAAATCTGGTAACTTTAAGAAATTAATCAAAGAATAAACTGATGCTTAAGAGGGCAGAACTAAAGAAGTAATAAAATGTTCTAAAGAAATGTATATAAACAACACCCACAGCACCTTTGTCTCTAGAATCAGCTATGATCAGTTCTAGAGATCAGCTCTCCAATATGCCAAAGCATCTAATGAATGACAAAGTAGGCACTTGAATAAGGCTTAGTGCCTTTGTCCAGGGCAGTGAAAATGCAGTAATCACCAAAGGACAGGTCAGCAGATTATTGCATCTTTGCATATTTATAAGGGGTCACAAGGCTACCAGAACTTTCAAATCCTTAAAGAGATTTAAGGTTACTATTTTAAAGAATCAAAAACAGATGCACTAACTATTGAAAGTGAATTGGCAATGACATGATAAAATAGAATACGAGGCTGGAAAAATAGTTGCTAATACTATTTTCATTTTTTGCATTTTCTCAAATCACCTAATGATAACTGATTGTGAGATACTCATCATAAACAACATATGGCATGTTATTGACATTTTAACATAAGCTATGATCAATAGGCATGAATATTTTTCTTCAAATAAAATATGAATGACTATTTAAAGTAAACAACCTTCCATAGACTAGTAAAAAGCAGACATTAATATTTTGGAGTGTTTTTTATAATTGTAAAGATAATATCTATCAATGGCTATACTTTTGGTTAGAAATCTATGATGAAAAATATTAGGATAGACTATCAACTAGAAGGAGAAAATTAATCAAGAAAACTGGTTTCAAAAAAGCTTGGACACTTTTGAGTTTCCAGTACATTCTCTTCTGTAAACACTTCTTTCTTCATGCAGTGATTCCATGATTTAGAAATCCAAGGTGATTCAATACAGGTAAGACCTATTAAAACCTAAGAATCTCTGATTCTGCAATTCTTCTTAGAAAAGAAGAAAAAAAAACATATAAGGCAATAAATACCAAAGGTTTAAAACTAGGAAAAGAGAATTGAAATATTTCAAGTGCTTAGCTCTGTATTATTAGTTTTTGTCTATTTTTTACGAATTCACCAATAAAATAAAGCATTTATAATTAATAAAAGGA